>JASPKZ010007441.1:850000-1347120 GCA_030220185.1 Diploptera punctata
AATGATGGGCCAGCGTTTTCCTGTGAGGCTAGCAAGTTTAGCCACATTGAAAGCACGGTCTCCATATGACTGAGCTAGATGCTGTGCTACTTCACATTCGAGACCCATATCCTGCACCAGACGAATGTACATGGTAGGTGTCCAGTTGTGGGCCCCCTCCACTCTTAAACCATATGTCTGCGCCTTTGCATATAATGGCTTCAAGTCACATGCTGTAACAATATGTAAGTGTAATCCATGCAATAATATTGCTCCAACCACAAAATCAAACCTAATGATAATAATAATATATGTAAAGTCCCCATAGGATAAAAGAAAAGTGACTCATACTGAATATATTGTCACGTTACATCCAAGTGTTCAGATTATATCTGATTCTAGCTTCAACAGAATTGGGTCAGAGAAACTGATCTTTTGCTGCAATCTAAGGCATGGTCAGTATCACGCCATTTAAGATTTAAATTTATATTCTTTATACCTCACCTCATATCTACTTTTCTAATTAAACCAGTTTCAAAACTTAGATAGTTTCATCTTCAGTAATTTCATGACTGATTTCTGTTGTGAAATTACTGAAGATGAAATCAATACTAGTGAAATTCTTATTAAATTCCGTTGAGGTGAAGTCATATGATGAAAGTTAAAAATTAAATTGTACCTGTTGGTAGGTGCCATTGTCCTCAACTTTGTTAATATATTGTATATAAAATTAACTGGAGCACTTTCGGAAGTTACCTTCCATCTTCTGCAGGTTGAGTTTCCGCTACTTGTTGTTGTTGTGTACGGTGATATATACTCCAACTGTTTGTAGCAGCAACTGACTTTTTTTGACGATCTCATATAATGGGTTTGACTGGGGTGCGTTCTCATTAAGAATTGAGGTGTTGTTTGTTTCCTTTATAATTTCGAGGTCTTCAAATATATTTATCCTAGCTGGAATGTTTTCTCGGTGGATTATTGTGAGATAGTTTTCAATTGTGATCATTTCATTAACCTACGTTAATGAGATGTTTAGCATAGCTTGATTTATCACCCGCGTGTATGAAATCTTTTAGGTGTTCTTTATATCTTGTATTGAAATTTCTGCTTGTCCTGCCAATATAAAATTTATTACAATCTTTACATGTTAGTTTGTAGACTCCCTTGTTGTTGACCTGCAGAAGATGGAATGTAACTTCCGAAAGCACTCCAGTTAATTTTATATACAATATATTAACAAAGTTGAGGACGACAGCACCTACCAACAGGTACAATTTAATTTTTAACTTTCATCATATGACTTCACCTCAACAGAATTTGATATGAATTTCACTAGTATTGATTCTATAGCCAGTCAGGCTAAAGCAAAATCTAACTTTTTTAACACGAAACTGACACTACACAAAACTATAGCAAATATATATTTCAATAAACAATGTCTGCAACATAATCTCACTCCAAACTATGTCAAAATCAAAATAAATAATAAAAACAAAAAAGAATGCCAAAATAAATTGGATAAAAAATGAAATAAAATTTCTATATATAAAGAAACAAAATTGTAATAATAAATTGTATTACCAATCACAAGAGGCAAACAAAATATTTGGTACTTGTTGGTACATGATCAAAAAACAGATACATGAAGACATCAACAAAATTATGGAAAATAAATACCATACAATCAATATGAAACTAGAGAAACTAAGCTCAACTAAACACAATATAAATTGTAAACAATTATAATAGGTCCACAGAAGATAAAAGATTAATAAATTTAACAGAAATAACATTAAATAAAGAAGAAACAAGAATACTTGAAAATGGATACAAGTTCAATTTCCCCTAAACTAATACCAACAGGATAAAAGAAAATATGATAATCGAAAGCGAAATAGTAATTAATAAATTACAAATAAATAATAAAGACTATGCAAGATATGAAGCTGCTAAAACCATCAATGAAGTTTCACCCACAATAAGTAATAAAGAAAAGAAGAATTTAAAACACCTAATAAATTAAAAACTAAACTCAAGAATAGTAACATAATACATACAAAAGCCGATAAAGGTAACATAATGGTACTAATGAACAAAGACAATTATATTGAAAAAACGAAACAATTCATAGATGAAAATAAATTCAAGAAAATCGACAGAGATCCAACAGCTAAATTTAACAGAAAATTAAAAGAACTAACAAAAACATGTCCAATAATTATATCGAACAATGAATTTAACAAGTATACAAATAAGTTCATAAACAACAATCCAACGGTACCAATAATGAAAGCTTTGCCTAAAATACACACAACCTATAACCCAATGTGGCCAGTAGTGAACTGCATTAACACCCCCAACTACAAAATTTCCAAATTAATTGCACAAAAACTCAAAAAAGACATGAAATTGGAAGATAAATACACAATAGAAAACACATATGATTTAACAGATAAACTTAAAAACATAGAAATAAACAAGAATACGAAAATGGCGTCATTTGACATAAAGAATCTATACACTAACATTCCAATAAACAAAACTTTAAACATAATAAAAAAATAAACTAGATAACAGTAACTTAAATACAGAATACATAAATCAATTATACACAGTCACAAATACTATAAAGAAGCAAAATTATTTCCAATTCAATAACCAAATATATGAACAAGAAGATGGAATCCCGATGGGATCTCCCACATCAGGTATAATGGCAGAAATATTTCTACAAGATTTGGAAAACAAATACAGAGGGTTGTTTCCGATCTCTTAGAACAATTTGCCAAGTAGATTGTGAAGTTGGAGTCTGAGTCATCAGGACAGGAGCGTGCGAGGTGATCAAACCAGTCAGTGTGCTGCTTCTGTTACACTTGCATACGTGTTGCTCTCATAATGCCTAAGCAGATAGACCCATTTTGGGAATATATTGTCCTTTCCGATGCTAATTATAGTTATTCCGCGATTATTGAGTTTGCAAAAAATGTAATTTTGTGGTGTCAAAGTGTGGAATTAGCTCAGTGCTTAATAAAAAGGGAAGGGTCACTTTGGGATTAATTCCAAAAGGAAAAAAAACAGGTAAATCCACAACCTGCTACTACCCGCACCCCAGATGTTATCAGAAAGGTCAAGGCCCTTATCTCTGGTGGTAACCCTGCCACACTAAGGGTGATTGCGAACAGATTGGGAATATCCCTTAAAACTGTAAACACCATAATAAACAAAGATTTAAACATGGAGAAGCACCACAAAAGCAGGGTTCATAAATTGTTCCAACGCCACATTGCCGAATGCTGCACCAACAGCAGGAAACTCTATGAAAAGCACCTGGCAGGAGAAAAATGGAAATTTTTGGTCATACTTGAAGCATATGTTTATCTAGGAGACTGCAACAAACCCCAGGCAATTTACTATAGAGAAAGGGGTAAAAAAAAATTTCAAAAGTGGTATGCCGAAAGCAGAGAAAGTTTCTCCAAGGGATTTATGGTCATCGCGGGATATTGCTACAATGGAAAACTGAACATTTGTAGAGTAGCTAAAAAGGCCAAAATCAACTCCCAGTACTACCAGGAAGAAGTTCTCACCCCAATTTACTGGACCAAAATCCCAGCTCTCTATGGTACAGACAAAAACCAAGTCTGGGTGCACCAAAACAAGGCCTCCAGTCACACTTCGGGTTCAACCCTGGTGTTCCTGGAGAGAATGGAGCAGGAAACTAGAATACATGCTTTTCCATTCAGTAACATCCCAGTGAAGTCTCCTGATGCATCACCGATGGACTTTTGTGTCTCTGGACTCTTCAAAGGACACTGGAAAACAGGTGTCCTCGAATAATAAACGATCTCTGGAAAGCGTGTAAAGAGGAGTGGGAACTTCTAGACATGGTTGTGCTGCTTAAGAGTCTTCTACATTGGAAACTCCGATGCCGAGCCATAGCTCGGGTGAAGGGCCATCAAAAAGAGCATGATCGATGGTGGAGACATGGCTTTTCTTAAGGTAAAACTTAAAAATCATTTGTTATCAGAGATCAGAAACAACCCTCCATACTATGAAATTTTAATAAATAAATTCAATATAAAGCTAATTACAAGATATGTGGATGACATCATGATTATTTATGAAAATGAGAACAGAAAAGAAAAGGAAATTCTGCTAGAACTAAACAATATGCATCCTAAAATAGAATTTACCCCTCAGGGGTCCTCATCTAGGGGATATGTGGATGGCGACCACAAGGTGCCCAAGCCGAGCAAAACATTTCTTCCACTTACTTGTGTTTTGCACTCTTTTAACTTTACTATCTAACCTCTCTTGGTTAACTCTTGTTTTTTCGACCCCGTCGCTATTAGGGCATCCGAGGGCTAGGGAGTCTTTCCTTTCTTCCATTTCTTCTTTCCTTTATTTTCTTTTCTTCTCCAGAAAAGCCTGACCAGAGGCTATAAGATGGCAGGCCCATCACTGGTCTTGCCTTCCTTTGGCCAGCAACCAATCGAAGGGACTATTATTATGCTTTCAAGTCTTATACGAGAATTTTCCGGAAGAAGCTGGAGGGAAAATTTTCTATAGGATCGAAACAGGCCTTGGCCTAATACTTGGAAGGAAGAAGAAGAAGAAGAAGAAGAAGAAATAGAATTTACGGAAGAGATAGAACTGAACAACAAAATAAACTATCTAGACCTTACCATAATGAAAAACATACAAAAAAAAGAAACTTGAAATAAGTATTTTCTGCAAATCCACAAATAATATGCTCACCATTAATAACAAGTCTAGACACCCATACCAACATAAAATCAGCACATTATATAGTTTAATCAACAGAATGCTAAAACTACCCTTGAACAAAACAAATTACAACAAAGAACTACAATATCTTAAAAACATGGCGAAAAGCAACGGATTCAACAAACAAATCATTGATAAGCTTATAAAGAAACAAAAAAGAAAAAATGACGCAAACAATATAACAAAACTTGAAAGAGAATCTAACAATAACAAAACATGGGTAACATTAACATACACAGGAAATGAAACCACAAAACTAGCCAGAACTTTGAGAAAGATAAAATAAAAACATTAACATAGCTTATAAAACAGGAAACAAATTAAACAACATACTATACAATGGCATAGAAGAACACAACAAATTCAACAACAGGGAGTCTACAAACTAACATGTAAAGATTGTAATAAATTTTATATTGGCAGGACAAGCAGAAATTTCAATACAAGATATAAAGAACACCTCAAAGATTTCATACACGGGGTGATAAATCAAGCTATGCTAAATATCTCATCAACGCAGGTCATCAAATGAATACAATTGAAAACACTCTCATGATAATGCACCGAGAAAACATTCCAGCTAGGATAAATATATTTGAAGACCTCGAAATTATAAAGGAAACAAACAACACCTCACATCTTAATGAGAATGCACCCCAGTCAAACCCATTATACGAGATCATCAAAAACAAGTCAGTTGCTGCTACAAACAGTTGGAGTATATATCACCGTACACAACAACAACAAGTAGCGGAAACTCAACCTGCAGAAGATGGAAGGTAACTTCCGAAAGCACTCCAATTAATTTTATATACAATATATTAACAAAGTTGAGGATGACGGCACCTACCAACAGGTACAATTTAATTTTTAACTTTCATCATATGAAGATGAAACAGTCTAGGTTTTGAAACTGGTTTAATTAGAAGACTGGATACGAGGTGAGATGTAAAGAATTTTAATTTTAATCTTAAATTAAACCACATAGTGATTTTTCTTATAATAGTTCAATCACACAATGCACATATACATTCTTGGCAGGTCTGGTGGAAAGAATTCCTTGTGCAGATGAAATGGTGGAAACCATGGATCGTAAAATGCATCACTGTGTCATCTCATATTTTCCATGAGTTCTTTTATATTACCCAACTGTTTCAATAATTTTGTGTTTTCATCCCTTCAAACATGAGCAGCCACTGTAGATTTTTCTTCTTCTCCACTTTTTACAATTCTTTTGTTCTGATGGTCAAGTTTCTCTTTGTTTTTGCTATGTATAACTTATCACAATCAGCACATTTTATCTGCTACATTTCTGTCCTGAGCTAATGTTTTCCAATCATCCCCTATATAATCTACATCCCTCAAATCATTGTTAATGTTATTCTTCCATCTTATACTTGGTCTACCAATTGGGCTTTTTCCCTCTGGTTTTCCTATAAGAAGCTTTCACGCCTCACTTTCATTCCCCATTCGTGCCACATGTCCTGCTCATCACAACCCATGAGACTGAAATGTTCTTATTATATCTGATTTCCTATAAAGGTCACAAAGCTCACTGTTACGTAGTCTTCTCCTTCGCCTGTCTGTTCATCTCTCTCTAGTCCAAATATTTTTCTAAGAACTTTATTCTCAAATACTTGTAATTTTTTCTCCTCCTTTAAAGTAAAAGTCTGAAATTTGGTTCTTAAATAAGAGAGAAAAAAAACTTAAAAATAATGATGACTATATACAAGAACGGAGAAATATTGGAATGTGAATTAAACTTTAAGGGTGCGTGTAGGCAAACAGTTTTCAGACACTTTTGAAATCCAGAATGGGTTGAAGCAAGGAGATGCACTATCTCCTCTACTATTTAATTTTGTACTAGAGCATGCCATTAAATCTTTAGAGAATGAGGAAGGCTTACAACTCAATGGTATTAATAAGCTGTTAGTTTATGCTGATGATGTAGTACTATTGGCTGATAGCAAGGAGATACTAAAGGACAACATGCACACACTAATGAGTAACACTAAGAAATTAGGACTGGAAGTAAATATCAATAAAACTAAATATATGGTCACACGTAGAAATACATTATATAATGGGTATGGACAGCTAATGACAAATGAGGGAAATTTTTAGAAGTGGCTGAATTCAAATACCTAGGAACAATAATCACAAATAAGAATGAGATGCACAAAGAAATTAAACATAGGCTCAATTCTGGAAATGCGTGCTATTATGCATTGCAGAGACTCTTGATGTCCAACTCCTTTCAAAAAACGTTAAACTGAAAATATATAAAACTATTATTCTACCAGTTATATTATATGGGTGCGAAACATGGACTCTTACTTTAAGGGAGGAAAGGAGATTACAGGTATTTGAGAATAAAGTACTTAGGAAAATTTCTGGACCAAAGAGAGATGAACAGACAGGTGAATGGAGAAGACTTCATAACAATGAACTACATGGTCTTTATAGGAAGCCAGATATAGTAAGAATAATCAAGTCTCATAGACTGTGATGGGCAGGACATGTTGCACGTATGGGGAATGAAAGACTTGCATGGTAGCTTCTTGTAGGAAAGCCAGAGGGAAAACGCCCTGGTGGGAGAATAACATTAACTATGATTTGAGGGAAGTAGATTATACAGGGAATGATTGGAAAGGATTAGCTCAGGATAGGGATGTCCGCGCGGCCATGAACCTACGGGTTCGATAGTGCCAGTGAGTAAGTAAGTAAGAATTAAACTTTAAAGGAAATAAACTAACCTTTAATAGCTGTGTCAATAGTGTCCTCTGCCATAGATCTGTACGTTGTCCACTTGCCTCCAGCAATAGTGACAAGCTTGCTGTCACTCACGTGGACAATGTGGTTTCTAGCAAGGGACTGTGTGTCTTCCTTGTTGGGATCCTGTATCAGAGGCCTGATACCACTCCATGCTGATAGTACATCTCCTCTTCTCACTGTAATAAAACATATATCAATCTTAATAATTAAGAAAAAGCCAGATATTACTAATATAATAATGAAATAGGAAATGTTTCTGTTATATATATATGTCTTTTTATTCAACTTTGACAGGAAAAAAAAAACACTATGAGGTTTAATTTAAGAATTAAATTAATATTTTTATTTTATGAGGTGAGGTAATAAAATATTAATTTAATTCTTATATCTCTCTCTCTTCATTCCCCTCCTCTCTGCATGTCTCTCTGTATTTCTCTTGAATAATAATAAGAAATAAGTTAGTCTAATATTAGATTTAGTTTATGTATATTATTTTGATATTGTAATTATTTTATAATATTTTATGAGTTAAAATATATCCTAAGTTAAGTTAAAAGGTATCCCACCACAGGCCTCAGGAGGCCCTTGGGGTAGTAGGAGATTAGGGCTCCCACTTTTCTGGACAATCGGCACTTGATGTCAGCCAGGTTGTCAGCCCTGCGTGACGGCCGTCTTTACCCCCAGAACAAGCGTCTGGTACTCATTTCCGTTAGAGGCTGAGTTGACCCCAGGGCCATAGTGCCGCCAGAAGGTTTAGGTCAGTTTAAAAATCCTGACCCCCACCGGGACTCGAACCCTCGACCTTCCAGCTTGTAGTGCAGTGCCTTAACCACTACACTACGGCGTGCCCCCCCTAAGTTAAGTTACACCAAGTTATTTATTTATGTAGGATACGGCTACCCTTTTAGAAAAATAACCTTTAAATTTATAGCTCGGCCCGCAACCCAAGTAAGTATGTAATGAAATGCTACCTAGACTTCCAAATATGTCCTTTAATTACTATCTAAGCCCTTAGGTGAAAACCCTTCAGTTATAACATTTTGAGCAAAAAATTTAATTAGAAAAGAGGAATAAGACCTTTTACTTGAATAATAAAAATAATAGTAATAATAATAATAATAATAATAATAATCTTCTTCTTCTTCTTCCTTCCAAGTATTAGGCCAAGGCCTGTTACGATCCTATAGAAAATTTTCCCTCCAGCGTTTCATAGGACGGCCCAGTGATCTTCGTCCTCTTGGTATATAATTATAAACAGCTTTGGGGATCCGATTTGAACTCATTCTTTCAAGATGGTGTTTCCAATTTAGTTGGTACTGTTTAATATATTCCAAAATTGGCGTAGTCTTCAATTCTTTTAAAATATCGGTGTTCCTTTTCCGATCCCATCTGGTGTAATCCGCTGTTCTGCGCATGAATCTCATTTCACAAGCCGTTATTCTGCTTTCATGTTGTTTTCTTAGTGTCCATGCTTCACTACCATAGGTCAACACTGGTCTAGCCAAAGTGTTATATAAATGTAATCTGGCGTTTTTTTGTACAAGGGATGGTTTCATAACTTGATTAATAATTCCTAAACTTTTATTATAACTAGTAACTTTTTCAGGGATATCTTTTTCATCCCAGATAGAGAGATAATATCCAAGATATTTATATAATAATAATAATAATAATAATAATAATAATATAATAATAATAATAATAATAATAATAATAATAATAATAATAATAGTATAATAGTAAATAATAATAATAGTAATAATAATAATAATAATAATAGTAATAATAATAATAGTAATAATAATAGTAATAATAGTAATAATAATAATAGTAATAATAATAATAATATAATAATAATAATAGTAATAATAATAATATAATAATAATAATATAATAATAATAGTAATAATAATAAGTAAAGTTATCCCACAACAGGCCCGGAGGCCCTTCGGGTAGTAGGAGGTTAAGGCTCCCCCTTTTTCTGGACAATCGGCACTTTATAATAATAATAATAATAATAATAATAATAATAATAATAATAATAATAGCTTTATTTTATCTGGCAGAGTTAAGGCCTTAAGGCCTTGTCTACCACTCAACCACTTATGTCAGCCGGGTTGTCAGGCCTGTGTGACAGCCGCCTTTACCCCCAGAACAAGCGTCTGGTACTCATTTCCTTTAGAGGCTGAGTCGACCCCAGGGCCATAGTGCCACCAGAGGGTTTGGGTCAGTTTAAAAATCCTGACCCCAACAGGACTTGAACCCTCGACTCTCCGGCTTGTAGCTCAGTGCCTTAACCACTACGCTACGGCATGCCCCACAGTAATAATAATATAATATAATAATAATAATAATAATAATATAATAATAATATAATAATAATAATATAATAATAATAATAATAATAATAATAATAATAATAATAATAATAATAATAATAATAATAATAATAATAATAATAATAATAAAATAATAAAATATAATAATAATTATAATAAAATAATAATAATATAATAATAATTATAATAAATAATAATAATAATAATAATATAATAATAATAATAATAATAATATAATAATAATAATAATACTAATAATAAGAATAATATAATAATAAAATAATATAATAATAATAATAATATAATATAATAATAATAATAATAATAATAATAATAATAATAATAATAATAATGTGGATGTCTCTCATAACATAATCTGTTTTAACAGACAATGCTCTGAGGACAGAGTCACAGTCGTATAAATATGGAGGAAATGCCATATTCATAAAGCTTGTTCAGAAGCCCAATCACAGACTCACCTTCTTGCTAGCAATTAAATGTTTGTAAGTCAGTTCTTCTAGGACTCACCTTCAACATCAGGATTCAAATAGTTCTTAACTTCTTCAAGAATAAAGAGGATCTCATCTTCTGTAGGTTTAGGATTGTGAGTTACTTCACAAGGCAAGTCTGTTGTTCCAGCAATTGTGTGCTTCAGCCAAGGCAGGAAGAAGATGACCCGACCGTCTGATGTAGCAGGATCCAGAAGACCCATCTGGTCAGGACTACAAAAAACATAACTTTATTATCTAAACAGTACATATACATCTCATTAATGGTAAAGAGAAAAATATCTTAATAAATAATAAATAGTGTGTCGTGAAATCTCACTTCATACTCCATGATCTTCAAGCATGGGACTACAGTTTCTCGAGGCATCCCTCCTATCTTCAGCCATCTTTACGACTGTTGAAAGATGGCTGGAGGGATGCCTCTAGATACTGCAGGCTTGTGCTTGAAGATCACGGAGTATAAGGTGAGATTTCATTACTCACTATTTATTAATTATTAATTTGAAAACATCATAATGTTATTTCCCATAATTAATTTATGATAGAAAAATATCTACCTGAACTGGGACCAAATCCTGGAACTTCAGCTTAATGGAGTAATGCTTTTACCATTTAAGCTCCCTCCAAACAAAAATTTTTCTTTTAAATTCATAGGAGAAAAACATTTTTTTTAACTCACCTCATAAATTTCGTGCTCAGAGTCGGGAGTTTTGACTGAAGATGGGTGAGACTTCACCTGAAACTATGGCTTCATGAAAAGCACAAAATTTATGAGATGAGTTCTCAAAATAAAAAAATTCTACGATGAATTAAAATGATTACTATCTCATAATGTTTACTTTCCAACATTAATTTCAATACAAATTTTTCTCTCTAACTCTCTTACCCCAGTAGTAGTGAAACTTCATTCCCAACACAATTAGGTTGTTTCTAAATCAAGAAGACATATGATGACTTCCACATCAATTTATTATTGATGTAAGTAAATTAATATATACAGATAAGCTATTATAATATTAATCTTCTTCTTCCAATGGTGCTACAGCCCATAGCAGGCCCGAGCCTTCTTGATGCAAAACCTCCAATCTTCTCTATGCAATGCTCTCTTTGCCAGTTCCTACAGTTCAGGATTTGATGACAATCTTCTTTCACTTAGTCCACCCATCTTTTCTTGGGTTTTACTACTGGCCGCTTCCCAAACATCTCATCCGTCATCAATTTCTTTGGTATGCATTCTTTGGACGTGTCGGACCCATTGAATTTTTAAAAATTTTGCAAGAGTTGATGTATCAAAAAGGTCATAGATTTCCTTATCATACCTCATTCTCCATCTTCCATTCTCTTTTACTGGTCCATATATCCTTCTCAAAATCTTTCTTTCAAAAGTGTTTATTAAATTCTCAGAGCTCTTTGTCATAGTCCAGATTTCACTTCTATATATTACTATTAGTCCACCTTTGTGGTCTCGAGGTAGCATGCTGCCTTGTCACGCAGCGGGCCTGGGTTCAATCCACGGTCGAGACAGTTTTTCTGGGTGAGGTTTTGGTTTTTATCGGGGTTTTTCCTCACCTGTAAGACAAATGTCAGGAAAACTTTAAGGCCCAAACGGTCCCAGAAATCATATGGCCATCATCATCATCATCCTTCACCGGTGTGGAAATCAACAGGAAGCTACCATACCTACAATTCCCTAGTAAAGCTGCAAAGCATAGCATGAAAATGCTATGAATGTAGTGAAAGACCTGCCCTAGGGCAGAATTACTATGGATGGATGGATATTACTATTGGACGTATGCAAGTTTTATTTTATCCTTGCAGTGATACCACTTTACAGCACATCCTGATGTTTATACGACACTTTTTACTGGTCTTATAACTGTATGTAATATATAAGGAAATCATGTTTTTATCAGGAAATGGGGAATTCTTTAATCAAGTATTCTGAGAGTATCTGTCTGTAATAGTTTTTACTAGGTTCGATTATAATTTATATTTTTTGCTTTGGAAGAGTGTTTTCATGATGTTAACAGAATCATATTACATAGCCAACTCTTGTAAATTCCACAGAGAAGAGTAATTACGTTTCAAATTTAATCACAATCTTTTGGTTACTTTGATGATTAATACAGGATGTAATTTACAGATGGAAAATATTAGTGCAACTATGTGTTATTTGATATATTGATGAAATACATTCAGTCAATCCAATTAATCTAACAAAAACTCAGTGACTATGAAATGAAAAAAAAAAAAAAGTAACAATTGTATAAAATAGTTAGAGAAACTGTGACACACATTTAATTTTGAGAATGAATGAGTCTTATAGTCTTATTTATTATAATTAATGGTAAAAGAAAAAAATTTGTGCCTGAACCAGTACTTGAATCCCGAGACATTCAGCTTAATGTGCTGGCTATCAAGTCTAGGTTCAATATTTAATTCTAAATTTCAGGCCTAGGAGGAATGGTGGTACACAGCTGAATTGTTTGGTTCCATAAAAGTCTAACAAGGAAACGGCACTATAGTTTCATGAAACATATTATGGGAAATACCATTATGAGGCTTTAATAAATAAAATGAGTTGTAATTATCTCATCTCATACTCTCCGGTTTCAGGAATAGTTCTCCTAAATGACAAAACATTGATTGAAATATTACTGAAGATCAAACCACATAGGTTTTGAAACTGGTATAATTAGAAGACTGGATATGAGGTGAGGTATAAAGAATTTTAATTTAAATATTAAAAGTTGTTCCTATCTTCAGCTATCTTTACAACCATTGAACTTTCGTTTTAAGAATGTTAATACTCCAGATAGTAAAAAAAATCTGCAATTTATCAAATTGTTGCAAAGACTGCAATAAAGTATATATAAGAAAAACAAAAAGGAACATGGACACTTGCACGAAATAACACTTCAGAAATATTTTAAAAGGTGAAATTGAAAAATCAGCAATTGCAGCTCATAGTTTGCCAGAGAATCATGAAATTGAAAAAGAAGCTAAACTTTTAAAACATTTGGCAAAACCCTTGAATTTGGACACACACACATGTATATGTATATATACCTGTAATAACCAGGCAACACAACATGTACACCAGAGCTGGGAGCACAGATTATCCTAACATTAGGGTTGTCCATCTTGCGGATGGTGTCAGTCATTGGTCCTGTTGCATTAATGATGCATTTGGCTTTCACATCCCATTCTTTGCCTGAAATCTCGTCCTTCAGACTTGCTCCACACAGCACAAGTTTCCCTGATGCATCTTTATCTTTGAGCAACTTGGTTACCTTTACATGATTGGCTACTGTTGCTCCATGACGAGAAGCAGTCAGAGCAACAGAAAGGCACATTCTAGCATCATCCATCTGACCTATAAACAAACAACAATTTATATTTAAACTCAACATCTCCAGCCGTTAGTCTACTGACAAGTGAACTATCAACCATTGCAAGCTGAAACCTATCTTGAAATTTCACCCAGAAAAGTGTGGTGATATACCAAGCCCATGTCCAAAAAAAAATCTGCCTTTTAACTGCAAGGCACTAAAATCCAACACCAAATCTCTCATTTAAACTACAGGGAGTAATTTATGATGTTATATTTTACTTTAACATATTTCAGTATTGGACAGATTTTTTAAAACAAAATTAATGCTTGAACCGAGAATCGAACCTTGTACCTCTAACTCTACGTCATAATGAAATTCATTACACCATTCAAGACCCAAAACAACCACTAAATTTTCTTTCCACTTATACAATTCTCAGACAACTCTCACTATTAATACCATCAGACTATGTTGATAGCAAGAGCTATCTGCCTTTGGACGTAAGAGAATTGTATAAATGAAAAGAAAATTTAGTGGTTGTATTGGGTCTTTAATGATGTAATGACTTACACACTGACGTACAGAGTCAGGGTTCGATTTCTGGTTCAAGCATGAATTTTTCTTTTAAAAAATATAGGGAGTAATACAATTCCTGACTTGGTGAAACCCTGACAACCTGCCCACATGCTGTGCACAAACTACTCCACTTTACTCCCATCTACTTCGCACAGTAGGTTGTACATTGCTGGATTCTGGCTTCGATTTCTGTGCATTGCAGTTAAAAATGGCATAGTCTTGGTACATTACAACATTTTTCTGGGAAAAATTTCAAGTAGATTTCGACATGCAATGGTGACAGTTCCGTTGTTAGACACATCTCTCTATAATTGCCAATAAATAGTGAAACTGGGATTCTTGCAGTGGTGTTTTAACTGTGAGAAGTCACTATGATGGTATTTTTACTGTTATGTATGCCATCAAAAATCTTGTGAACTGAACCAGAAAAAAAAATGTAATCATCCTGGCCAAGTTTTAAATAATAGTGAACTTCCTTAAAGTAGCTCTACTTTTAAATACAAGTTATAAATGTAAAAATAATGTGGTTATTTACCTATAAGGGTTGTAAACACTCAGATTACACTTATATGTTTGTAAATGAACTTGTAGATTAAATAAACATTAAACATTTTTTTTTTTTACTTTGTGATTTTTCCTGCCAGTCAGATAAATCTTCATACATAAAAATTCAGCCTGCATACATTAATGCTCTCAAAACAAAAAAAAACAATAGTCTGTTGATTGTTATGAAAATTTTCAGGTACGGCAATTGTATTTATTATTCTCTAAAACCATTAGATGTAGGAGTTTACCTGAAACAAAAATTTAAAAATCCCTCTAGCGGTCGCAATTTTTTATGATTTAAAATGAATCTCAGTATATGCTATTCAAATAAACGAAAGTAGTTATTGTACAAAAATCTGTGAATTCCGGTCATTAGAAGAGAGAGTTTACCTGAAATCCATAACTAAAAATTGACTCTAGGAATCGCCATGTTTGGTTTGTCACATTGTATACCATACAATTTAATTAATCCATAATTTTTTTAACTTATTCAACTAAGAATAAAAACACCTATTTCATTTATTTAAACATAGCAGCACACCCAGGGTATTAGCTAGTATACTATAAAACAATAATTCGGTTATCAATTATAAAGTATTTATTACTCATATTTTCATTCAGAAAACAAATTCTAGGTTTCTACTGGAAGCAATAGAAAAAAAAAATGCCACAAGCTAATTAAAAACCGCTTCACCTTAGACAACAACTACTAACATTTGTAGACTTAAGCTTTCATAGCTGGAGTTCATAATGTGATTTTCCGGGCTTTTTGGCTGCAGTCTTGGGTGAAACGTCAGGGAATTTAAACCTCTCGACCACGGCCAAAAAACCAAGCAAATGTCTAAAGATCACAATATTAAAATATATTCACCTATTCAATATCACTACGAGATTTAATTAAACATATTTATATATAAAAATAAGTGTGAGTCTTTCTGTCCTTTATGAACTACTTGACCAATTTGAAAGGGGTTTTCATCATCATTTAGAGATTCTTTTTTCTGAGATAATTATTATACATATTACTGTAAGTACTATATGGCCAGAACTAAAAAAAAAGTGCATCGGTGCACTAAAAAAGTTGCTTTTTGGATGTTTAAATGGCTTGTGCTGCCTAAACCATAACAAATACACCCAATTAACATACATGCAATTGAATATCTCAAAAAATTCTATAAAAAATCCAAGACATCCTATGTCTATCTTTTGCGGATAACTCACAACAATTTGTCTTTCAGCTCACTTATGCCGAAAGATCAAGATAATTAGATTTCCCAGCAATACCATGTAATCAAATTATAAAGATGTCAATGTTTTTATTATTCATTTCATACATCTCAATGATGGATAAATCATATTTGAAGAGAAAAATTATACGCTCAGATTGGGGCCTGAACCCAGGACCTTTGGCTTTCCAGGCCAAACTCTACCGACCAAGCTCCTGAGCAAGTTTCAAAATGCAAATTTTTCTCTTATATACGCTGTTAATTCTCGTGTACCTTTGCTTCTATCCTGCAAATGGCAGCTTCTTTAATAAGAAGACATTTATTTGAGAATTTTACATTACATTATAAAGCCAGTATGGCTTCTTTCAATGTTTTTATTATTCATTTCATACATCTCAATGATGGATAAATCATATTTGAAGAGAAAAATTATACACTCAGACTGGGGCCTGAACCCAGGACCTTTGACTTTCCAGGCCAATACTGTACCGACTGAGCTACCTGAGCAAGTTCCAATCTAAACGTAAATTTTTCTCTTATCTATGCTGTTAATTCCCGAGCACCAAATGCTATGAAACCTTTGCTTCTATCTTGCAAATGGTGGCTTCTTTATTAAGAAGACATTTATTTGGGAATTTTACATTACATTATAAAGCCAGTAAAGCTTCTTTTGATGTTTTTATTATTCACTTCATACATCTCAATGATGGATACATCATAGTTGAAGAGAAAAATTATACACTCGGCCAAAGGTCCTGGGTTCAGGCCCCAGTCTGAGCATATAATTTTTCTCTTCAAATATGATTACAAAGACTTTTCCAACAATACAATGTTATAACTAATCAAATTAACTATGTTAGTTTATACATTAACCTGTTTAAATTAATTTGTCCACATGAACAATGTGGCGAGTCCCACTAGTTTAAAATAAAATTCTTTTCACCTCACCTCATATCCTCTCGTCTAATTAGACTGGTTTTGTAACCTTAGTAGTTACATCTTCAAGATGTAGCCATTAAGGTTATGAAACAGGTGTAATTAGAAGACAGGATATGTCACAAAGTGAAAAGAATTGTATTTTAAATTTTAAATTTATTTATCTATTTAAATTTTAAAATAAATTTGATGTTCACAAAGAAAACTTTTAATTCCAACAGTTTTTAACAGAAAATATTTGCTTAAGTATTGTTCATTTCATTCATTTTTGAGCAAGTTACTGAATCCAGAAACATACATCTCAGGATAATAAACTGTTCTTACCATCATAATAAACAATAGCACCACACAGCCTGTCTCCTTGCAACATGGGGAAGAGTTCCAGGGCAGTTTTCTTAGACAACACATATGAGCTTTTCAGAGTTTTTCTCCCAGCTACCAAGTCATACATTTTTATACCAACCCAAAAATAAGGAAGTTGCCACCATCTGCAAGTTAAAATGCTTCTTATATTACATATACAAGGTGTGTTCATACAAGTCTGACATTTGAAATTAAAATAGCACCAATTCTCCAACAGAAGAGCACTTGTGCATTTTTATTTAATAAACTTGTGCAGCAGTAACAAAGATTTACTCAAGTGAATATCATGGCAAGACAGGAAGAGGTGAGAGCGACATGCATTACAAGCATTCACATGGTGTATTGGAATGAAAAATTCACAGCAGGCTCAATGATGCATGTGATAATGGTTTATTATGAATTTAACACTTCTTATTGAAGTGTCAAATTATATTTGAAGAAAAAAAAATTATTATGAATTAGTTATTTTGACTCATCTCATATTTTATTGATATTCTGCAAACTATGATTTTGTCACATCTATGCGACATTGTCGATGCATTCTAGCTGTTGTATTTGTAGTTGTCATCCTGTAGGTTGATTTCTACTCCCTCTGTTGGCTGACCGATGAAATTCTAAATCAATTTTTTTTTCACTTTCCCTGGGAATTTCAAAATTCATAGTTTTTCTCCTTATTCTTGTGGATGTAAATTTTCTCCCAAATTGTGAGTTCCTTGAATTTATCTAACTGATTCAGTAATTTGGCCTTTGTTTCAATTCTGGGTTTTTCTGACCATGCATGTTCAGCTAATGCAGACTTTTCTATTTCTCCATTTTTAACATTTCTAAAATGTTCTTTCAATCTTGTATTCAAGTTTCTTTTTGTTTTTCCTATGTATATTTTTTCAGGTCGGCCACAGTGGACTAGTGGTTATGCTCCCTGCCTCTGGTCCCGAGGGTCGCGGGTTCAAACCCAGCTGTGGTCGAAGGATTTTTTAGGATGGAAAAATCCAAGGAGCAAGTCATCCGAGAGGGACTTTAAGCCATGGGTCCCGAGTCTGAAGATTTTCAGGCTCGTAAAAAGTCCTTAAGCCTGAATGAAAAGGCCTCTAAGCAAAATTTACCGAATTTTCCCGTCCTAGTACTACCTTGGTTTCCTAGATGTCAGTGTGAGGCGGAACGCTGACCACGGATCACTCAAATGACATTGATAGGAAAACAAGTGTAGCTAAATCTCTGTAAAGGGAAAACATAGGCTTACAATACAATACAAAAATATTTTTTCACAATCTTTAGAATCAATTTGATGAATCCCTGATTTGTTGCCGTCTTCAAACTTTTCATTTTTGTTGGATTTAATTAATTTATTCAAACTGTAATCATTTTTCGGTGCTAATTTAATGTTAAATTTGCTGAAATTTCTTTTTAAATTTATTAAACAGTAAAGAAAATGAGAATGGTTTTGAGGAAAAGATGATTCATAAGAAAATAAATAAATTCAAAAAACAAAAAGTGATAAATGAAAGTACTCTTCAGACAGATAAAGAAATTGGTAAAAAAATTCAGGAAATTTACATAACATCCTTTGGCATTTAATAAGTTTCAAAAACTTTTCAGCAAACTTAACCTTAAATTAGCACCGAAAAATTATTACAGCCTTCTTCTTCTTCCAGCACTACAGTCCTTTATGAGCCCTGGCTGCTGTTAGGACATTCCTCCATGCATCTCTGTCCAACGCCCTCCTTCTCCATCCCCGGACCCCAAGCTTTTGGTGGTCCTCCTCTATTCCATCAATCCATCTCAGCTTCAGCCTTCCTCTTCTTCTTCTCCATTTGGTCTCAGTAGTGTAAGCTTTCTAGTAGTATTTTCATCCTCCATTATCATTATATGACCCACCCATCTCAGTATGCCAATTTTAATAACATTTACAATATCTGGGTCTGAATACAAATTGTAGGTCATCATTATATCTTATCCGCCAAACTCCACGATCATTTATAGATCCCAGGATCTGCCTCAGGAATTACAACCTGAATAAATTAATTAAAACTACCAAAAATTAAAAAAATTGATAAAGACAACAAATCAGGGATTTATCAAATTGATTGTAAAGATTGTGAAAAAGTATACATAGGAAAAACAAAAAGAAACTTGAATACAAGATTGAAAGAACACCTCCGGTATCATGGCAGCTGCCGCTGTCTTCCGGAAACCAAATGCAATTCCTCTTTGTCCATCCATTGATCTTCCTCCATTCCTCTGATATTCATAGCTGCTTGTACCCCTTCTATCCAAGTTTTCTTCAGTCTTCCTCTCTTCCTCCTTTCCATTGGGATCCATTCCATAACAATTTTTGGCAATCTTTGCTCTGGCATTCTTTTGACATGGCCATACCACTGCAATCTTTTCTTTTCTATAATGTCTATGATGAGGAAATAAAAAATCTGCAATAGCTGCACATGCATGGTCAGAAAAACACAGATTCGAAACAAAGGCCAAATTACTGAAACAGGAACTCACAAATATGAAAGAAAATTTACATCCACAAGAATAAAGAGAAAATAATTAATTTTTAAATGCCCGGGGAAAAAGAAAAAAAAATTTGGAAGCTCATCAGTTAGCCAACAGAGGGAGCAGAAATCAACCTACAAGATCACAAACAGCCGATTCAACAGTTAGAAAGTATTGAAAATTACAGTGTTGAAACCAAGGTCTGCAAGAAAACTATAAATATGAGGTGAGTAAAAAATAATCTAAATCATAATAATTAAAATAAACCTCAAAGTGTCACTTCCTTTAAATATTATATAAATTTTAATATTGTTTCATTTTAACATACCATATTTTTATTTCCTTGAAACGGTTTTTAATGGATATCAACTACAAACATAAATTGCCAATTAAATATATGTAGGTAGGAAATAACACTATGAGGTTTATTTTAATTAAATTTGAGTTGTTTTTGTCTCACCTCATATTTCTTGATTTCTATGCAGACCTAGGTTTTGTCACTGACTTTATGACATTCTCGATGCAACACAAATGCCATCCGTCTTGCAGTTGTCCCTCCTGCAAATTGATTTCTGTGCTCTCTGTTGGCTGACGATGAACTTCCAAATCAATTCCCTCTTGTTTTCACTGGGAATTTCAAAATTCATGGTTTTCTTTTTATTCTTGCATATATAAATTTTCTCCCAAATTGTGAGTTCCTTAGATTTTCTAACTGTTTGAGTAATTTTTCCTTAGTTTCAATTCTGTGTTTTTCTGACCAAGCATGTGCAGCCATTGCAAATTTTTCTATTTCTCCATTTTTAACATTTATAAGGTGTTCTTTCAACCTTGTGTTTAAATTCCTTTTTGTTTTTCCTATGTATACCTTTTCACAATCTTTACAATCAATTTGATAAATCCCTGATTTGTTGCAGTCTTCAATCTTTTAATTTTTGTTGGTTTTAATTAATTTATTCAAATTGTAATCATTTTTCGGCGCTAATTTAATGTTAAATTTGTTGAAAATTTTTTGAAACTTATTAAATACTGATGGGTGGTATGTAAATTTCTTGAATTTTTATCAATTTCTTTATCTGTCTGAAGAGTACTTTCATTTATCACTTTTTGTTTCTTGAATTTATTTATTTTCTTGTGAATCATCTTCTCTTGAAACCCATTATCTTTTGCTATTTTTATAATGTGTTTTTTCTGTTTCTTAAAATTTTCTTTGCTCAAGGGAACGATCTCAAGTCTGTATGTAAAACTATTAAATACTTTTATAAAAATACTATTAAGTATTTTATGAAAAATATTTTATTTCATTTTTCTCGTTGAAAGGTCTGCACGAAAATGATCTAGTATGTAAATTATAAATTATACAGTCACTTTACATTCATTTTTACTAAATTGACTTCTTCTTCTTCTTCTTCTTCCTCTACGTATGAAAGCTGGCAGCTTGTTGTGTGTAATACTTAATTGATAAAAAATTCAAGAAATTTACATACTACCCTTTAGTTTTTAATAAGTTTCAAAAAAATGTCAACAAATTTAACATTAAATTAGCACCGAAAAATGATTACAGTTTGAATAAATTAATTAAAACCAACAAAAATGAAAGGATTGAAAACGGCAACAAATCAGGGATTTATCAAAATGATTGTAAAGTTGTGAAAAGATATACATAGGGAAAACAAAAAAGAATTTAAATACAAGATTGAAAGAACACCTTAGAAATGTTAAAAATGGAGAAATAGAAAAATCTGCAATAGCTGCACATGCTTGGTCAGAAAAACACAGAATTGAAACTAAGGCAAAATTTACTTAAACAGTTAGAAACATCTAAGGAACTCACAATTTGGGAGAAAATTTACATATTGCAAGAATAAAAAGAAAACCATGAATTTTGAAATTCCCAGTGAAAAGGAGAGGTGATTGATTTGGAAGTTCATCGGTCAGCCAACAGAGAGCGCAGAAAGCAATTTGCAGGAAGGACAACCACAAGACGGCAGTTGTGTTGCATTGAGAATGTCACAAAGTCAGTGACGAAACCTAGGTCTGCGTAAAAATCAAGAAATATGAGGTGAGTCAAAAACAACTCGAATTTGTGATGATCTTGAAGAAGATTTTCAGGCTGTGGGCCGTGGTCGTGAGGCTTATAGTTCCCCGACATTTCGCCAGAGACCAGAGGGTTGAGGATGCCAGACACAGTTTCTGGCGAAACGACGGGGAACTACAAGCCTCACGACCATGGCCTACAGCCCGAAAATCTTCTTCAAGATCATCATAGCAACTCCGGCCGTGAAAGTTTACGTGAATATACAACTCAAATTTAATTAAGTAAATCACCAATGCCCAACAACTCAGTCAATTAAAAGAAAAATAATAGTTTTGTTAATATACAAATTGACCTGCAGTGCAAATGAGTTTGTGTAATGAACATAACTATGTAATGAACAGAACTTACGTATAAACTGGCAGCATGATGGGAAGAGGATGGTTGAGATGAGGTGCTGACTGCAACATGTTTGCTCTCTCATGTAAAGCTTCCTTAACCATATGATATTGCTCATAATCTAGCTTCATGATGGCTTTCTGCAGGTATCGCACACCACCGTGTATAAGTTTGGTGCTGCGGCTACTTGTACCTGAGGCAAAGTCATCCATCTCCACCAGTGCAGTCTTTAGACCTATAACCAATATAAGAAACTATCAAGTAACATGGCTGTGATGTTTTATCTACTACAGCAGCTGATATCCAGTGGTGTGTGGTGGTCACAGTTGTATGACGAAAATATGGCTTAGAGTATATAAAACTTTTTTTTTAGATCCAGTAAATCTGGAATTGGCCTACTTTGTTGAAGGAGGTCATTTTTCTCGTTGAAAGGTCTGCACAAAAATTATCTAGTATGTAAATTATAAATTATACAGTCACTTACATTCATTTTTACTAAATTGACAAATCACATTTATCAGTAAAACTTTAAAACATATTAATAATGCATTTGAAAGAACTAAGTGCCAATATTAAATTCAACTGTTGCTTTCCAAAAATGATATATACACCTTTGTAATAATTCAATTGTTGTTATTCAGATATATAATGTAAATAAAGCTTCTTAAATTAACAGGTTGCTATAGCTGACAAAAGTACCATATAATTTTATTTATTTATTTAGTTTTTTCTTTTTGTATTTTGTAAAAATATAACTAACATAAATTAAATATTGTAAATTAAAAAAAAATGTTATTTTTAAAAATTCTATTAAAGTGGAATTAGCACTTTCTAAATCTGCCAATCACATTTCTTAGTGAAATGAATGTTTCATGAATCGATAAGTCAAAACATCATTCGACCTAGTGTATACTTATTTGAGTTGTGATGTTTATCAGTTCAGCTAGCTGGGGTTGAACAAAAAATTGATGGAATAAGACACAAGCTTCGTCTAGCAGGTTATCACTTTCTATTGCATTTTCAGTTTTCCACTGTTAGCCGAGTTGAAAACAACTGGTATCACAGTCTCCTGAGGATCTTTGGTATAATATCACACAAATTACTGAACTCTTATAGGAAATATCTCTTACTTACTTACTCACTGGCACTATCAAATCTGTAAGTTCATGGCCGTGCAGACATAAGCTCTCCATACATCCCTATCCTGAGCTAATGCTTTCCAATCATTCCCTGCATAATCTACTTCCCTCAAATCATAGTTAATGTTATTCTCCCACCCCATTCTTGGTCTACCAACTGGGCGTTTTCCCTCTGGCTTTCCTACAAGAAGCTTCCATGCACGTCTTTCATTCCCCATACACGCAACATTTCCTGCCCATCGCAGTCTTAACTGTTCTTATTATATCTGGCTTCCTATAAAGACCATGTAGTTTATTGTTATGTATTCTTCTCCATTCACCTGTCTGTTCATCTCTCTTTGGTCCAAAAATTTTCCTAAGAACTTTATCCTCAAAAACTCGTGATCTCATTTCCTCCCTTAAAGTAAGAGTCCATGTTTCACACCCATATAATATAACTGGTAGAATAATAGTTTTATATATTTTCAGTTTAATGTTTTTTGAAAGAAGTTGGGACATCAAAAGTCTCTACAATGCATAATAGCACGCATTTCCAGAATTGAGCCTATGTTTAATTTCTTTGTGCATCTCATTCCTATTTGTGATTATTGTTCCTAGGTATTTGAATTCAGTCACTTCCTCAAAATTTCCCTCATTTGCCATTAGCTGTCCATTTCCATTATGTAAAGCATTTCTACATATGACCATATATTTAATTTTATTGATATTTACTTCCAGTCCCAATTTCTTAGTGTTACTCAATAGTGTGTGCATGTTGTCCTTTAGTATCCCCTCGCTATCGGCCAATAATACTACATCATCAGCATAAACTAACAGCTTATTAATACCATTGAGTTGTAGGCCTTCCTCATCGTCTAAAGATTTGATGGCATGCTCTAATACAAAATTAAATAGTAGAGGAGATAGTGCATCTCCTTGCTTCAACCCATTCTGGATTTCAAAGGTGTCCAAAAACTGTTTCCCTACACGCACCCTACTCTATGCGACATTTAGACACATTCGTATAAGTCTAACTAACTTTTTAAGAATTCCGAACTCCAGCAGGATACTATATAACTTCTCCCTTGATCTTGTCATCTTTATCTTCTGTGGGAACATGTACATTTACAATTATAAAATCATGTTGTTTACTCTTTAGAATTATGTATGATATCCTGTCACTGACAAACTTAATATCTCGGATAGCAGACAGGATCCTCCTTCTGACTAAAAATCTCGTTCCAAATGCAGGTCTTTCTGCACCCCCATAGTATAATGCAAAGCTTCCTGATTCATGACTAGCTTCTCCTGGCCACCTAACTTCCTGTAAAGTGACTATATCCAAGGGCGATTTATCTAATTCCTGCGTTAATATCTCTAGTGCCCTGCAACTGTATAAAGTCCTAACATTCCATGTTCCTAGGAACATGTCCCTGTGTTTGAGCCTCTATGAGCTTTAATTTTAAAATTTGAAATAAAATTCTTTACACCTGACCTTATATCCTGTCTTCTATTTAGACCAGTTTCGTAACCTTAGTGGTTACATCTTCTGTAGTTACACAACTATGTTCTGTTGTGTAATTACTCATTTCAAAACGATTACTCATGTTGTGGTTACCTCTTGTAACAGCATCTAAAGCACAACCTGCACCTGAAGCTCCACCTTCCGATGATAAGAACATCAAAACTCTCTGACTGAAGTGATTTGATTTGATCATCTCGAGATGGCAGATGTCTTTTAGCTCGTTTCTCCTCGGCTGCAAGCACCTGTTAACACAGAGTTATAATGTAAGACTCAGATTTTAGGAGCTAAAACTAAAAATGGATTATTTTAATCCATGTTTTAAGTGTTTTACAGATCTCTAAAAATCTGTACATATATACGAGATTTGTTGATTTTTTGCAAGAAAATGAATTATAAACATGAAACATGGGTTAGTGTTATGAAAAACAATTAAATGAAGCACACATGAAAACTTTTAAATTATAGTTATTGAAACTTCCAATATTCCACTACTATATTGCTATTCAATTTACTAGCACAATAACAATCATTATCATAACATAAGACCATCGCTTTGGTCTCGAGGTAGCGTGTTGCCTTGTCCCACAGCAGGCCCGGATTTGATTCCCTGGTTGAGGTTTTTTCAAGGTTTTTCCTCACCTATAAGACAAATGTCAGGAAGCTTAAGGCCCAACAGTCCCCGAAAATCATCAGGCCATCATTATCATCCTCATCATCATTCACCAGTGTGAAAAGCAATGGGAAGTTACTACACCTATAATTCCCTAGTAAAGCTGCAAAGCAAAGCATGAAAATGCTATGATTGCAGTGAAAGACTTGCCCCCCCCTGGGTAGAACACTATAGATCTAGATAGATCATAACATAATATTTGATTACATAAAACTTATGATGGGAATTAACATTTTGAAGCTTTCAAATTAATAAAATTAAAATGAGTTATAGATCATCTAACCTCATTCACTCTGTATTCTTCACAGCACAGGAACACGGTTTTAGGAAAAATCATTCCAATATTCAACCAGTAAAAAAAAAAATGGCTGAAAATAGGAATAACTAATAGAATAGGAATAAGTAATGAGTTGGAAGCATCGACAATGTAGCACAGAAGTAATGAAACCTAGGTCTGCTTAAAAATCAAGAAATATGAGGTGAGTCAAAATATCCAACTCAAATATAATTATAGGAATAACTGCTCATGAAACGACTATTAGTGAAACCGCTGTTCTGTGCTTTGAAGAATATGGAGAGTATGAGGTGAGATGATCTGCGACTCATTTTAATTTTATTAATACTATTTGATGTAGTAAAATTCAATATTTTAATATAAAAATTTAATTTGAAGAGAAAAATACAGGTGTGGCATAAGTCAGTTAACCACTGCACATGGCAGCAAGGAAAGAAATCAGATTTGTTGAAACTGGGGTTTGAATATAATCTCAAATAGTACTAAGCAGCAGTGTTTGAGATTATATTCTGAAGATTATATTCATACTCCAGTTTCAAATCTGATTTTTTTCCTTGCTACCATATGCTGTGGTTAACTGACTTATCCCGCACCCTGTATACACCTAGACTGGGATTTGAACCCAGACCTTTAGCTTTATATGCTAATACTCTCCACTGAGGTATCCAAGGCCTCCAATCTAAACAAAACATTTTCTCTTATTCATTTTTAATTCAACACACAAATGGCGCCGTCTTATATAAGAAAATATAAGAACATTTAAACGGGAATTTTAACATTACTTTATAAAGCCAGTAAAGCTTTCTTTATATTTGAAGAGAAAATTTTTTGCCTAGACCGAGACTCGAACCCGGGACCTTTGGCTTGCCGGGCCAAATGCTCTACCAACTAAGCTACCGAGGCGAGTTACGATTTAGATGCAAATTTTTCTCTTATATACGTTGTAATTCCCTCTCACCAAATGCTTTTGAAACCATTGTTTCTATCTTTGCAAATGGCGGCTTCTTAGTTAAGAAGACATTTATTGGGAATTTAACATTACTTTATAAAGCTAGTAAGGCTTCTAATGATGTTTTTATTATTAATTTAACATTTCTCAATGAAAGATAAATTATATTTGAAGAGAAAATTTTTTTTCGCCTAGACCGAGACTCGAACCCGGGACCTTAGGCTTGCCGGGCCAAATGCTCTACCAACTGAGCTACCGAGGCGAGTTACGATTTAGATGCAAATTTTTCTCTTATATACATTGCAATTCCCTCTCACCAAATGCTTTTGAAACCATTGTTTCTATCTTTGCAAAATGCTTTCTTTCATAGAAATTAAAACCTATAAAGACAAAACTTAATTTATATAAACAAAACAAGATGCTAAAACACAAGCCTGACATTATTTATACTATGTAACAGGAATATGTTGTCATCAAATGGCACTGGAGATCATTTGATCTACATCATTTTCCCTCTGGCTTCCCAATATAGTGCTGTTAGCCTCCTGTGTTCCTCTAGGTGGCTTCTGTTCATCATAGTGGCTTCATGACATAAGCTGCACATAGGTGTATACCTTATCTGCTCTTAGAGTAAACCTAACATTCATCCATCCACAGTAATTCTGCCTGAGGGCAGGTCTTTCACTGCAATCATAGCATTTTTATGCTATGCTTTGTAGCTTTACTAGGGATTTATAAGTGTGGTAGCTTCCTGTTGCTTTCCACACCGGTGAAGGATGATGATGATGATGATGGCCAGATGATTTTCAGGGACTCTTGGGCCCTAAGCATCCTGACATTTGTCTTACAGATGAGGAAAAACCCCAAAAAAAAAAACCTCACCCATGAGCCTGTCCCAACCATGAATCGAACCCGGGCCCGCTGCGTGACAAGGCAACATGCTACCTTGAGACCACAGCAGTGGACTGAACCTAACATAAACAAACACAAATTGTATCCTTCTGCCATTCACGCCACAATTACTGTCACATCGACAGGGAGCATGTGTGAAGTATATAAGATATGTGATCGTTGAATGGGGTAGATTACAAGAAGGCTAGTAAGATTTTTCACTAAACTTGTGAAATACATTTAAAAATAACTGGTTTTTTACCAGTAGTTATAGGTTTGCCAGACTAGTGCTTTAAAAATTTAGATGGCGACACAGCAACAGAAGACTCTTTCAGCCATTTTGTTGCATCAGAATCGACAGAAGCAAGACTCAAATGCATGATCCATAAGTAATAAACTATTTTAAGTTGTAATTATTGATTAGGTATATTTTAGAATATTATCAATGTTTTGAATATTATTATTTTCATTCATGAAGAATAATAAATATATTCAGAGGACATATTTTTAATTTTATGAAGGGAACTACTCTTTCGCATGCTTATTGCTTCTACATCATACGTCAGTGTCCATAACCAATAAAAAGCGAGCAGGTCACATGGTTTTATTTTGATGAGGATCACTTTAAGAGTGGATAGCCTTTAGGTAGGCAGTTTATCTTGAATATATGTTCAGCAAGACATTCATGTCCAGTTTCCAGTCTACACATGGCTATAGCAATTTTCCTTGGCACGTTGAAGATATGTGATCTGTCTTTAAAGTTTTGACAGGCATTGCCTTTTAACAGTTCTTTTTTTACTAATCTTTGTTGAGCTACCTGCAACATGATGCTTGATTTTGTTAGTGTACATCAGATTAGTTTACAGTAACTGATTTTGTTAGATTAGATGAGGATAAGTTAGTGTATACCAGATTAGTTTATGGTAGAGTGTGATGTAGTGTGTAAGTGGATTTGTTAGAGTAGATGAAGATAAGTTAAATTACACAAGATTATGTTACAAATAAATGGCATCTATTTATTGGATGTTTTGCATGGATTAATTCTGCCGCTGTTCGTTATCAAGAAATACTTACAATGATGTATAGATTATTGCCAACAATTGACAACTGATCAGTTAAAATGATTTTTTTCTTAAGATTTTTCAGTGTGTGGATGTGAATTTTCTTAAATTTTAATTTCTTTGCTATTTAATTTTGAAAAAAAAAATTTGGAAACATAGCTCTACAATTAAAATAAAACACAATATTCCTTCTATTTCAGCTCTCCACTGTAGAAAATACCTACCGATATTTCCATGTCCAACTAACATCTGAATGTCAAAACTAACATTACAATCGCAATGGCTACTACATTCTTCAGCCAATGTAGAAAATAGTGCTTCATAAAATGTTATTTTACTGATTTGTTTCTGGATGGTCCACTTTTTTTTTTCATGTTTTTATCTCTGGTATTCCTAAGCTATATTTTAAAAACAAAATTGTATAAAAATTTGGATGTCCACTTTTTGTGCCATACCCATATCTATAACTAGGTCATTTCAAAAACATTTCCATTATGTATTGTTTTAAGAATGCCCATTTATTGTTATTTCCAAGATGGATACTTTACTTCATGTTTACACTAATCGGTCTTAAATTTAAATAAGCTAACCCAAAAAACTATTAACGCTAACCTTACATTTGTCCTTTTTGTCTAACATAGGTTATTAATTAGATCACATTTTGGTTAGTTTTAAACATTTGTTACTATTAGTATTATGTAAAATGATCAATTCTAAACCATTCATTAAAATGAAATATATAAAATTAATTCTGTACAGATCTTGTAAATTACCAAACAATCCAAAGATTTTATATATCAAATTTGGGAATTTTTAACATTATGAGGTTCAAATTCATAAGAATTAAATTAATCGTGATTGTTCATACCTCATACTTCTATATTTCTTTATACAGCACTGCAGTATCGGCAATTTCTTATCACCGAAAACAGCTGATGATGGTGATAAGAAATTGCCGATACTGCTATGCTGTATTTAAAGAAATATAGAAGTATGAGGTATGAAATAATCACGATTAATTTAATTCTTATGAATCCAAAGATTGATACAACAAATAAGAAATTTAATGAAAAACAAAGGAATATACAAATAATTCATTTATTGGAAGTTTTAATTAATTTCTACTTTTGGCTCAACTTTAGAATGTGACGTTCTAATTTTCTATAAAATATTCTTATGACACTGTTCCACTACATACTTTTATCGTTTTTAATAATATTTCCAAGTATTTTAAACATTTTTCAGTGATTCTTAAAACATATTTTACAATTAGGCTATTAAATATTTATTTAAATTTGCAAATTGTGTATTTATCTCTCACAAATTCCAGTGCACATGCGCAAATGCTTAATTAACTTCCACCAGATGGCAGGGCATAACTATGAAATCAGTGTGACTAACATTCACATTAATTCCAAAAATATTTTAGGAAATACATTTAATTTTGTTCAGTTCTTATGAGACAAGTCAGTGTACATCAGATTAGTTTATAGTTTATTAAATAAAATGCCTGTAATATATTTTGTTAGGATAGGAAGGAGGAAATTGATGTAGACCTACATCTATTTCTATAAACATGTGTGAAAATTTATTGCAAAAGTTGGTCATTCCGATTTCACAAATATCCTGCCACCTGGTGGAAATTACATTAAGCATTCACGCATGCACACTGGGATTCTGTAGAACTTAGTTGAATTTATTGAGTAAGTGAACATCAAATATTGAAGTTTTCCCTACTTTCATTAAGCATGTTCATAAGTAAAGCCTGCGTGAAATGGCTAACATTTACCTTTTCTTACCTGCATATTATTGGTTTCCTCTCCATTTATGAAACGTGTTGTTAGATATGCCCCAGCCCCAAAGGCTAAACTTCCCATCGCCAATTTTCTCAAACTGGATGCCATTTTATCTTCAGATTTTGTTTATACTGAAAAAAAAAACTTTACATAAGACACAAATAGGTTATGTTTTGTAACATTTCATTATTGTATATTTCACCAGTAATATTATTTTATTAAAAGAGCTTAAACTAACCTTCCTGAAGTGCACACCAGTTATGTCACCAGGTAGTTACAGTTTCAAAAAATCTGAAAAAAAAAATTGTATCATAATCTCGAAAAAAAAATTCAATTAAATTAAAACAGCACACTGCGGTACATTTAAGACATGTCCTATATAATAATCAATTCGAATTAATTTTGTAATGAATATCATATAACAGAATATCTAATTTTAACTTCACTCTATAACAATACCATTATTTTCACATTTTATACCAAATTATTAACGAATTCAATAAAATATAGTTTTATTCACCGTTTTCGCAAAATAATCCTACCACTCTACAACATAATCGTCATGATGTAAGACAAAAGGATCGCAATTTAAAGTCGTATTGTGAAAGGAATAGGGAGAAGACAAGGTCAGCTGTTTTATTTATAAATATCCTAACCCTAAATCTAACCTACAAGCTGCATACATTGATCAAAGTTGAGTATAAGAGCAATGAGTTTTTGCACTCGGCTTTTGCATATAACGGAGCTACTTCTACGAATATTTAATATTCTCTTCAATTGTGAACCCTTGCTTAATGTAAAAAATTGACTTACTTAAATAAACCATAGACGCTGGATGCAATGTTAAATTTTAATTTAAAAAAAGACCACAATTTTATTTTTTAATCCTAAATATTAGGTCTACAATGCAAATTAATTTAATTCTACAATAGGCTGTATTGAAATACAATTTCCATTTTGTCTTGCAATATATCTTACTTTTAAATATACGTAAACATCTAACGTTCAAAAATAATATTGCAGCAGACTATGTGCCAAACTTTTTGACCTTTGACTGTAATCGGTGAAGAAGAAAGCACGTAAAAATGTAGATTGGTGCAATAGCAGTGCCCGTTCTCTATGTTCCTGCATTTATTATTAATCTTCAGTTACGTAATTGCATACATTTTCTTGAAAATGTAAGCTGTAAGAAAATGATGTAATTTTGTTTACGTAACGATTTAAATGCAAACAGAAGTTAAACAAAAATAGGTATAGTCTATAGCCTAATAAGACAGGCGAAGAAGCTAAAGCTGAGCGACGTTCAAGGAATAAATTGAAAAAATCGGCAATTAAAATTACATCTCGTAATTAGAAAAATAACTAAAGCAACAATGTGCATAATCTTTAGCATTTTTTATTAAAATTATCGAAGCCCGAAGGATAATAAAATTAGCTTCACTAAATTCAACTATGCCTAAATATAGACCTACTTAAACCTGAAAATTGTACACGATAATATTTTACCAACAAGAGTTGGGTCGATTCTTAAAATTGGTTATTGTTCATTCGAACGAGAATTGGGATAATTGATTTCTCCACTTGAGGAAGCAAACGTTAAAATTAATCATTGGAAGATAATGAAAGCATTAATTATGTACTCCTAGAACACTGGTTCGGCGTGTGGAATGTTGGCACCGGTGCTTTTGTTGGAGGTGGGGGACGGCGTCCCCCGAAATATTTGGAGAGGATTTTTTTAATCTGTTTCCTTATCATTTACTATAGTAACAATATTGCCGGAACCAACCGTTCAAAGGTTTTCCTTTAGTAACAAAAAAAAAAAAAAAAAAAAAAAGGCAATTATTTAGGCTATAATTCATCTGATTTGAAGTTTGGTAGAGATGTTGCCTTATGTAGGAGTATCAGTGGTTTTGGCTGTCCGATGTGACTGTGTAATACAGGCTTAGGATTTATAGGTGTATGTATTTTATTTGTGAGACAAATTACAGGTCTCGGAAAGAAATCTATAGTTGAAGTGTTGCCGTGATTACCTCTTTTCTCCCTTTTTTAAACCTATAGGCCTAACCCTTTTTGCTCTTCCGTCCATAATCCCCTTTCCCCCAATTTTCTGATCTTCCTGTGCTACTTTATAAATAATTAAAAAAACTAATTCTGCCGTTTAATTTACGGCACTTTACATATTATAGCAAATTATTATTTATCAATATTAAAGCATTAATTAGTAGTTATTACTAGGTTAGGACTTTCAGGTGCAATTTTCATTATAAAAGAAGGAAGACAAAAAAGGTGCAAAAATAAGCCAAAAAAGAGGGGGGGGGGATAATAAGGCGCTCTTTCATTTATAGCTCATGAGAATTATTTATTAAAAATTAAAAGTATAACCAACTTACTAGCATCATCGAACACGTAGGTTCATGACCATGCGGACATAAGCTCAACATACATCTCTATCCTGAGCTAATGCTTTCCAATCATCCCCTGTATAATCCACTTCCTTCAAATCATGGTTAATGTTATTCTTCCACTTCATTCTTGGTCTACCAACTGGGCGTTTTCCCTCTGGTTTTCCTACAAGAAGCTTCCATGCATCTCTTTTATTCCCTTTTCGTGCCGTATGTCTTGTGAGACTTAACTGTTCTTATATCTGGCTTCTTAAAAATTGAAAGTATACGGATATAAAATGCTAGTATTTGTACAGGAAAGTTTTTTCTAGTATATAGTGTGGTGTAATGGTAACGTGGTTGCCTCAGATGCAACGAGCCCGGGTTCGATCCCCAGTTGTGACAAGTTTATTGGGTGAGGTTTTTTCGGCGTTTTTCATAAGACAAATGTCAGGAATAGTCCTCGAACACCATCTGGCTATCATCATCTATCACCTTGTTTAGTATGAATATGAGAGTGAATAACGTGTCTTGTCAAACTTTCGTGTTGTCTCAAAGATGGCCTTTGCATTGAGCGTATCATCTATCCAAAAAGGCCCTCCATGTCGTTGTGTGGTCAAAATAGTATGCGTTTGATCAAGATTTTAAAATTATCTCCTGATATGTCGTGTCGATATAAGGTCCAGGTGATGTGCGGCATGTAAAAGTGCCTAAAATGGAGAGATTAAACAAGGCAAAGAAATAAGGATGTTTTATCAAGTACATACATTGCTGCTTCGAAGTAAAAATATGTCGTAGGTTAGGTCTCGCTTTTGTTTGACATACGATGTGATTCCTGAATCACAAACAGTGCATTAAATAACGGTTTCATCCTTTCGATACAATCCTGCTTGTTGTCTGAAACAGAGCTATGTTGACATGATGAACACTAAACTTGTTACACAGCACACAATTTACTTTCAGGAACGGAAGCGAACTGAGAAGAAACATTAATTTCAATCTGCTGGCAATTAAAATCTGCTACCGATTCCAGTTAAATTAAAAAGCGAAAATATTCTAATGTTACAAGTGTGCTGTATTTAAATTCTGTTCATTCCTGTGTTCATCGAAAGCAGACAGTTTCATTACTCCCATGTTCATGATTACCTAACGAGAAGTTAATTTAATAAGTACTTAATTTCACGATTGAACCGTACCTCACTCACCCTATATAAACTTTCTCCTTGGTTCTTGAAAGTCTGAACAGAAGTGGTTTCTATTACGTAGATTGCGCATCACCTCATACTGTCGAGATCATAGAAATTTAATAGATGTACAACGGCTTAACAACCCAATATTGTGCCTTAACCCTCTCCTTTGTTAAGAGTTACTTGATAAAGATAATTTAGTTACGTTTATTTCCTAAAGATGTCATGAATGGTATGCGGTCAACAAACCGACCCAATGAGACATCTAGTAGTTTTATGCTTTATAGGGCTCTCCGAAGGGCGTTTTAAATAAATCGGTATCTTGATAATATTTTTGGATAGGTAGCGGGTCGAGGGATATACATATATAGGAATTTGTTAGGTGAAGTCAGGACTTCCAGTAAGAATTCAGGTTACTTATACCCTACATAAAAGAAAGTCAATGACACGGGTTACAAACCGTTTAATAAACTAGGAATAAAATATTAGCAAGACGAAATACGAATTTATATGAGAAAACGTCAATCATAAAAGTATAAGATAGAATCTGTCAATATTAAATTTAATTTGGATGCAACATTTACTAATAATTTTAGTTCCAAGAAAGAGATTAAGGACTATCATCCTTAAGGTATTTATCTTTAGAGCTTAAATTTTGTATTAAATAAATACGAGTACGTAATAGAACATTCCTGAGCTAAAGTGCGCAAATTGCGGGGTGAATGGACACCCAGCATCCTATCGTGGCTGCCCTGTATTCTAGGCGGCACTGGAAAATTATAGCAGGGTAACCAAACCCATTATAACTAAATCCAGAATAATCTAACCTAGGACTTTCACTTCGGTGAAAGCCCATCCAAATGTTTCCTTCTCCCAAGCCATACAATCTGGCATCTCTTCTCAAACCAATATAGAGAACAACAATGTTCAAGGCCTAGGCCAGCAATTGCCAGCAGTACATTTAGGTCAGTATGCTGAGGATTATCTCCAGGGTATTCAGGCAATATTGGCTAAATTACCCACCCCATGGAGAGATTCCTCTTCATGCATAGAATCTTTAACCTATTTAATATAGGTTAAAAATTAATGTGAACCACTAAAATAAATTGTGCGAGATGTTCACATAGAAACAAATGGTGGCAATTTTGCACTAATTCAGGGCAACTTGAAGCCATAATACTATGTGGATATATCCACAATTTATCATCTCAATGCATAGACTGAAGAAAAGAAACCATCTTACTAACATTAGGCTAGGGTTAAATTAACCACAACCCTATATCGTTAGCCACGAAGGACTGCCAAGATTAGCCAGTGGGTAACAGTATGCAGAGCATTGGACGGTGCCAAATCGCCGTCACCATCAGCAGCAGCTGAGAGTATGAGAAAACTCTACTTACGTAACTACCCCGCAGGACGGCTGACATGTCGCCGGGACGCATCCCGAGACCTCACTGTCTTGGCCCTATCAAGGGTCTGTCCTTAGGTGGCATAGTTAAAACTTTCTAATATATTCTGGAAGATTCTATTGAGTTGTTTTGAAAATGTGCTGTCTCTTTTCGCAAGAAAAACATATTATTTCTGGAAAACTTTCGTTGCTACAAATTGTTTGTTCAGTAGAAGCTACAGGATGATTTGAGATTTAATATGTCAATTATTTAAATAAACGATATAAGATTAATCCGGTTAAATCCAGGATTTATCAAGTTAAGCCCTATCACAACAAGTAGGTAACTAAGGTATTACTAGGATGAAGAAAGGCGGTAAATGTTGTTAAAGGCATTTTATTCAGGCATAAGGCTCTTTTACGAGTTAGAAAATCTACAGCTAGGGACCACGGCTTAAAGTCCCTCCCCGAGGATTTGCTCAGTGGATTTTTCCATCCTAAAAATTCAATCTATCCCGGCCGGGTTTGAACCCGCGACCCTCGGAACCAGAGGCAAGAAACATTACCACTAGTCCATCCCGACTGACCATCGAAAGTTACTATACGCTTATTTATTATAAGTTGGAATGTTATTTGCTACAATTTAGTTTGGATTTCATGCAACGATATTATGTTTTTTTCATTATCTTACGAAAAGTGTTCGAAATACCCACTGCCTGCCAAAGCTACTGTAGGCTTCTTGTTTGTTTTCTCACTGCATAGAACATAGCTACTTAACTATAGGCCTAATATATGTATAGGAATAATAACCAATTTGTTTATGTAACATTGTTTATTCCTCAATACAGTAAAAGTACCTTGTTCGCGGGGGATATGTTCCGTAAATATGCCGCAAATAGAGAAACCGTGATTATGGAATCGTAATTTGTATGGGTATATAGGGAATACGTTCCAAGTTTCCATAATAAAATATAAATTTATAAAAATAAAATCAAAATTTCTGTTTTACTTTAAGTGGCAACATTACTTTTTTTCCGGTTCGGAGCTAATTTTTCTTTCCTTTTACTAACTCTAACTCACTGGCACAATCGAACTCGTAGGTTGATGGCCGTGCGGGCATAAGCTCTCCATACATCCCTACCCTGAGCCAATATTTTCCAACCACCCCCTGTATTATCTACTTCCCTCAAATCATAGTTAATATTATTTTCCCACCACATTCTTGGTCTACCAACTGGGCGTTTTTTCTCTGGTTTTCCTACATGAAACTTCCATGCACGTCTTTCATTCCCCATTCGTGCCACTTGTCCTGCCCATCGCAGTCTACGAGACTTAACTGTTCTCATTATATTTGACTTCCTATAAAGACCACGTAGTTCACTGTTATGTAGTTTTCTCCATTTACCTGTCTGTTCATCTCTCTTTGATCCAAAAATTTTCCTAAGAACTTTATTCTCAAATACTCGTAATCCTCTTTCCTCCCTTAAAGTAAGAGTCCATGTTTCGCACCCATATAATATAACTGGTAGAATAATAGTTTTATATATTTTCAGTTTAACGTTTTTTGAAAGGAGTTGGGACATCAAAAGTCTCTGCAATGCATAATAGCACGCATTTCCAGAATTGAGCATATGTTTAATTTCTTCCTTTTACTAGACATCGTAAATTGGGAACAATGTAGAAGAGACTCGTGTTTATTCTATCAAAATTATTGCAACGAATACCAAGTTGAAACAATAAAACACCGATCGTGGCGAGGGCGGCATATATTAAAGGACATGTCGGCACGTGAATTACGGCGGCGGCGGCTTTTAAACAACAAACGTTAGGTTTGGTGACAATAAGGTTTGTTTTACTATGATTTTTGTTTATCCATTTGGTTTGAATCGCTCTTTGTAAAAGCCACCTTGGCACGTGCCTGCAGTAAAAAAAGTTGCCGATGCGTTAATAAAGGCGTACCTAATCCTTCTAATATACCGACTGGATCCGCGAATAAATACATTTTAGCCGCGAATACAGGAAATGTGTCGCATTTTTTTAACCCGCGAATAATGAAAACGCGAATAACGGAACCGTTAATAAGGAGCTTTTACTGTGTATAAGAACCCTAATCCTGTTGTGTATTTTTTAACCATTTCGTAATACTCTACAAATACCCCCTCCTAACCGTCCGATGGCTCTCACTACCTTAGATTAACCTCTCCTTTGTAGGCACTTTTACATGCCCCGCGTCAACTGGGGCATAGGCCTACATTGACACGTCCTGTTGGGATAGGATGTTCAATTTTGGATCACACAAGGACAAGGAAAGCTTCCCTGGATGAGTGGTCAGCTCAATGTCAGGGTCACCTCCGAGGCAACATGGACATATAAGACAAGGCACAACATTTACTCAGCCATTCATACTAACTTAAATAAGGCGTTTATGATATCTATATCAGCCCAATGTTGAGCCATAGCCTCTCCTTTGTTAGGAGTTACTAGACAAAATTAATTTAGTTACACTTATTTCTCTACAGATGTCATGAATGGTATGCATCAACATACCGACCCAATGAGACGTCTAGTAGGCAACTAAGATATTACTAGGATGAAGAAGGTAGGTAAATTTTGTTTAGAGGTCTCTTTATTCAGGCTTAAGGATCTTTTACTCTTTACTTTTACCACTACTACTTTGAAAACTGACACTAGGGTGTCCTATCTGCTTTTCACAGAGCGTAGGAGTAGAACTAGGAACTAAAAACACTCCATCCTTTTTACTTTTGTTAAGTATTTTGCTGCAGACTGCGACATATCTACACGAATTTTCTTCACACGTTCTTTCAGAGAAACTGTCGATATTTATAGAATTTAACACAAATTGAAACAAATGTTTGATTCGATTATTCCGACCTTCACCAGATTTTTCACGGGAACTTTCTTCTAGAACGTTCCCTTCTAGATTTGTAGAATTCCATAAGAGACATCACAAGTTACGCAATTGGACAACGTGTGCTGGGGTTGAGATATTTGCAAGCTTAAAGAACTGCCTTATTTCACATCCATTACAGTACTGCTATCAGTTGTCAGTGACGGCAGCGACAAGAGAATTCCCGTCCTTAATGTAAATGCACACACGCACGGGCTGCTATGTCACGCATTATCCACACAATTACTAATTGATGTAAATCAAAAGTAGCAATCTTTGGCAAAAGTTTTCACCCGTGCCAGTTTAGCAACACTTTAATGCATACTTGGCTTTAGAAATCGTCATGGGAAATGGTACGAAAGCTTTGTAACTTAAAATAACTTTCGGTTTTTCAAGTCCGAAATAAAAGTTATATAAGTATATTAATACAATTATGGTAAGAGCCCTTAAAATAATTATCACAAAAAGTGTTAATAGTAAGTCCAAAATGTGGCATAAAAATTCCGTTTTTATGATGCATAATTTTGCGGCCCGAAAATTGTGTCAAATAATTAGTATAGAGAGTAATTTACCCCATCTACTTGTGTAGAGGACTGTTCTCTAATGAAAAGTAAAAATCTCGATTTTTGGCGGTTTTATTTGACATTCTGGATCAGTGTATATTGGTCCGATTATGCTAATCAACGAACTCGACCTAACATTTCTTAATTGACTGCTACATGCAGAGTTTGATTCCAAAAAAATCTAGCCGCTAGAGTGTTAACACACATGTGTATAATTTGTCATGGGGTCTACTACGTAGGAACGAGAACAACGAAATGTTCCCGTGTTACATAGTAAAGATTATTTGTTTTAATCTCTCTCTTTACCTTAGTTTAACCCCTCCTTTTATAGGTACTTCTGCATGCTCCTCGCCACATGTGACTTATAGGAACATGACCTGTCGAGAGAGGATGCTCGATGCCAGGGCCACCTCCGAGATAATACGAACGTTTCAAGACAAGACACACCATTTATTCATACTATGCAGATCGAATATATAGATTATTACGTAGTCATATGGTGTTCGGAGACTATTTGGGTCTTTAAGTTTCCTGTCATTGTCTTACAGGTATTAAAAACCCTTATCCAGAAAACTTCTCGCGACTATCGAATACGGTCCCGCTAGATCTGAGGCAACGCTATTATACTAGACGACAGCGACGGATATTTGTTTTAATCAAACACAATTCTGTTATTGAATATGAAAGAATATTAGAAATTATTTGAAAGCTATTTTGAATTTTAGTATATAATGTGTATGAATATATAGGACCTATATCTGAACAATTTCTTGATTTGCATTCACGAATTGACGATCACATTATTAAATTATTTTAGATTTATTTGAACGTATAGAAGACAGCACAACACAAAAATGGCTGTCATTTTAGCTAATTTATAAAAGAAAAGTTATTGAGTAACACCAAGAAGTTGGGTGTCATCCCAACTTCTCTAAAAAAAGTTAAACTTAAAATACATAAAACTGTTATTCTCCCATTTATATTACATGGATGCTAAACATGAACTCTTACTTTAAAGGAGAAGAAAATATTATGAGTATTTGAGAATTTTGGACCAAAGAGAGATGAAAAGACAGGCGAATGGAGAAGACTTAACAGTGAGCTACATGATCTTTAGGAAACCAGATATAATAAGAGCAGTTAAATCTTGTAGACTGTGATGGACAGGACATGTAGTACGAATGGGAAATGAAAGAGGGGCATGGAAAAATGTCGGACCAAAGAGAAGGAAAAGTTATTTTGGAATGTTAAGCTATATGGATAAGACTACATAACAGTGAGCTACATTGTGTTTATAGAAAAGCAGATATATTAAGAACAGTTAATTCCCGTAGACGCGATAGGCAGGTCATTTGGTACAAATGGGGAATGAAAGAGGGGCTTGGAAACTTCTTGGTGAAAACCAGAAGGAAAACGCCCATTTGACAGACCAAGAACGAAATGACCATGATTTGAGGGAAGTAGATTATTAAATGAATGATTGGAAAACCTTAGTTCAAATAGGTATGTGTGGGCGGCCATGAACCTACGGGTTCGATATAGTACCAGTGAGTTAGTGTTATACAAGATTGCTAGTGGAGTTGAATGATGCTGAAGATTATTTTGGACACACCGCGCATGTTTAAAAAGACATATATTGGTTTTACAATCTAAAATTATTTTTGTAAATTTCGTTGAAATCTGTTGATATTGATTGTGTGGTAATGTGATGACGTAATAATATTCCTGACCAATGTGTTGACAAAATGTTATGGTGAGGAATGGCCATGGGTACAGATAATAATACGAATCGATAGAGGAAGAAAGCTGGTATTCAATACAAGTGTAGGGGTGTATCTGACATGCGCAATTTGGGCCATCAGCTGAGACGTGTCGAATGTACAAATATTTTACACTCATGGTGTCGTGACAATATGTGGCACCAAATCAACCCTTTGAGGTAGATAGTGGATATCTGCAACACCTGAGTAAGTTATCTGACATAGCATGTTTATCTACCATTAGAATGGCACAAACCACCTGTTCAAGAGAGACTCCATATTACATCTTTCTTCTATTGTAAACATTAACTTATATAGTTCAATGAATTTTAAACATTTGTGCTATACATTATATAGACGTGAAGTATCACTCTTTAAGTTCAAGTAAGTTTATGTAGGCATTTTTTAAAATTAACTTAGGCCTATTTCTGAACGTGTAAAAAATTCAATTTTTTTAAAACATCTTCATTTATGAAGCGTTCCTCAACGATATAAATGAAAATAAAACCGTGACATGATCATTATCATCAATTTAACACATCATATTACAACAATTTAATTACAAAATCCAACCTACTAAAACATTGAACTTTTTTTTAATGTCGCTTTTATGTTAACCCAATAAGAATGTGATAAAAAAGTAAAAAAAGTGATAGGCCTATAAACATCATTATATAAGCCTACTTCAAAATGTTTTTTAACGAAAAGTTATTTTGGAATGTTAAGCTATATCCTTACCATATGTGTGAAAACATTAATAAGAGACAAGAGCTTTGTTTAGAGGTTATGTATATTTTTATTTGCAAGTTTTTAACTTTTTTCTATTTAAAAGTTAATTTTAGCAAATCATTATCGCAACGTTACGGGTTAGGCCATGTGGCCTTTTACGTTCTAAGTCCAGAACTGGTCACTCCATCGTCGTTTTGGCCGTTCCGTATCTCGTCGTCTTACGAGTGTATGGTTGTGTAATATTTTTGAATTCAGTTTGGTGATATTATTTGCACATGTTCATGCCATCTGTTTATACAACTGTCCAGTTTATTTAGAATGTTTAATTATTGTCTAATATATTCATTTTGTTTATTGTTTGTAAATGTAAAATACATGTATCTTGTATAAAACTCACTCAAGTCTCCTGAATACATGCGTGGCCAACGTGTTATAGTCAATGGGTGCCAAATGGAAAATAAAAATATGGACCCACTTTGAAACAAAAAATTTATTTACAACATTGCACTTATTAACAAATATTAATAGCAAATATTAATTTTTAAGGGAACCCGGTACTAATTTCCTTGCAATTTCGTTTAAAAATTTGCAACATACAAAAATATTTTTTTCAGCTTATTCTTAAGTTATGTGCATGAAAATTATGCCTCTAATTAAACATGTCTTCGTGAACATAATGGCACTCTGACGTTTTAGACATATTTCTTCGTGAGTAATTTATAATGCAGAAAAATGAAAATAAAAAATCCATCTTCTTAAAAGTATTGTCTTGGTACAATTTTCTCAAAATCTACTTATCCAATTGTTTCCAAAATTTAGTATGTCGTTGTCCATAGTTAATTTAACAATAATAAGATTTGCTTGTGTTCAGATAGAGATTGTGATTTATTAAAATAATTCAAAAACCAAACTTTTTTTATTACAAATTTTGCATATATATGTTTTAAAATTTCAAACACTACCAATAGCACAAAGATAAATTTACCTTATTATTATAGAGCTCTTTAAACTGCATACCCATGCCAAAAAAATATACATTGTCCTATCTTTCATAGTTTCAGAGAAAAGTGTACCAAAATATGACAAAAAAATACAAATTACGGGAAAATGCAACAAAAAATGCACACTAACACAACACAAAGACGCCATTTTTAAAAGTCAATTTTTATGGGTTTAAAAGTCCAAAATCGACAAAATAATATTACACATCGATTAAATAGACATTACTGGATTTTTGAAGCAAAATGGAAAAAATCGTTTTTTTAACCCAAGTAAGTACTGGGTGCCCTTAAATGTTATAAGTGCGCATAAAAGAAAATACAAAAGAACAGACAATATATCAGATACGGTACAATAATGTAAACCACTTGAAATTCAATTATCTTGTTTAGTCTTTACGGGACTCGTATTCTCCTGTCATGTTAGGTGTGTGAAACTTACTATAGCCTATCTCCTCCACCAATGTCAGTGTGTATAAACGTCCTTATGTGTTTATGCATATATCATCATAATGCATTTATGTAGGTTTAGGTCGTTTGAGGCTGTTCCTATGAGATTTGAAGATCTGGTTGGCCAGTATATCTTGATTTTGGTCTTCCTTTATCTTGACGTCCTTCAAATTGATCCTGCAATGACTATTTAACTCATGACCCAAATGGGAGTCAATGACCAATCAGGTTTCAATGAATTTTGTTATACAACCAATCACAGTAGTGTTTCACCTCGATGATTATCGAATTTTGATTACCAAAATAATGAAAGCTCCTCCGTTTTAATATTCTGAACAGGTCAGAGCATTATTTTGCAGTGACTGACTCTCTAACAAATACGTTGAATATAGCAAATAATGAACATATTCCTTTGACCTACACATTTGATAATTGTGAGTTCAATAATTGTGTTTTTATCATCATCATCATCATCATCATCATATCCGGTATCATGACAGCTGCCGCCGTCTTCCGGAAACCAAACGCCATTCCTCTCTGTCCATCCATTGATCTTCCTCCAATCATCTGATATTCATAGCCTCTTGTACCCCTTCTATCCAAGTTTTATTCGGTCTTCCTCTCTTCCTCTTTTCCATTGGGATCCATTCCATAACAATTTTAGGCAATCTTTGTTCTGGCATTCTTTTGACATGGCCATACCACTGTAATCTTTTCTTTTCTATGATGTCTATGATGTCCGGCTGCTCTTGTATACCCATAATTTCCCTTATTTCTTTATTTCGTATTCTATCCATTCTAGATTTTCCAGCTAATCTTCTTAAAACATCCATTTCTGTACTTAAAATTCTTTTCATTTCCCTGGTAGGAATTTACCAAACTTCAGCACCATATGTTAAAATGCTCTGAATTATGGTTTGATATATTTGTAATTTTATATTTTTGTAATATTCTTGCTCCACCAAATAGAGTTTAAAGCATTTATTGCTTGTTCTGCTTGTGCAATTCTATTTTTAATTTCCACTGTGTTATCACCTGAATGATCTAATTTTGTTCCTAAATAAGTGCATTCAATACTAAGTTTTAGTTCTTCTCCATTGTTGAAATTTATATTTTCCATTTCTTCTCCTATACACAGATATTTAGTTTTCTCAATATTTATATAAAGTCCCCATTTTCATATATATATATATATATATATATATATTTTCCATGTCATCGTGGTCTTGTGCTATTAATACCGGGTCGTCTGCAAAATAGAGTGAATATACATGTGTATTTTGGATTAGTATGCCCATTTTTTTTTACATTTTTTCCTCCAGTCTCTTAGCACTCTTTCCAGATAAACTTTAAATAGAATTGGAGATAAACTGCAACCCTGCCTTAAACATTTTGTAATAGCAAATCCCTCTGTTATATGATTTCCAACTTTTATTTTTGAAATTGATCCTTTGTATAATGATTTTATAGCTTCTATTAATCTTTCCATTAATCTTTTTTTAATTGTGTTTTTAAATACTGATTTTACTGAGCTATTTCCGAAAAAAAAAAAGAATTAATAACCTATAATGTTGACTATAATATACAGTTTGATGTGCTAAATTTTTTCTCCACTAGGGTGTATTCTTACAATATTGCGATCCTATTTGGCAATAAATGGTATTATCAAGTTGCAGTGATGAAAAAATGAAACATAACCAAACATTTCTCATTTGTTTTCAAACAAGGTCGTTTACATTAAATATATACACATTTTTAAATAACTATATTTAAATAATGATTTGTGAGTAAACAGCTTAATTTTATTCGTTAAATTGTCCTAACAAATGCCACTCTTGATTTCCAAAAATTGGAAATCACTCGTGGCTTTACTTGTGATAATTTAGGAAAGCGAGATGGGTCCATTCTTTGGACATATTGTAGCCAATTGATTTCATAATTCTGAATTTCTTCAACTGTATTTTGAACTTTTAGGCCGGTATTCAGGAACCAAGTTCTCTAGGTCATGCCATCTCAGTCTTGCATAAGCTGAGGATCTCATCTTTCAGTGTGTTCCCGGAAACTTCTTTTAAATAAATATCTTTTTAGCACATGATGTTGAATAGAGTGAGCCACTTTCTGCATGACCCACATGCTTAACCACGAAGAGACGGGCTGAGAGTCGCTCTTCGTCGAAAGCTTGGTTTCTTTCATTCATTACCTATGTCGTTCGAGTGTTTCCGCTTCTACTCGGAGAAGGCAATGCTACATGCTGTTGTACCTCTGTCTGACGGTTGATATCTAATGTGATAATAAAGTTTCGGTTGTAACCTACTATTAACATGGTATTTACGAAGTAGTGTGTTAAAACCAATCTCGTGCTTTTAGTTCTTAGAGAGTAAAAATATGTAATATTTAATACCAGGTCCATGAATTTATAATGACATAGCATTATATATACTGCTCAAAACAATTAGAGGAACACTTGTAATAAATTGAATAAGTAATTGTTTTTTAAAGCTGTGATGCTGAAAGTTGGACAATATGTAAATTGAATTATTAATTTTATCATTGGATACAAATTTTAAAGATCCATGGCCTAAATACAGAGAAATTACCTCAAATAACAAATATAGAGAATTTTTTTTTATTTTGGAAGGCACTGGCCACTTCTAATTGGTAAGCTTCCTGATGTTGCTATAGTGACGAATGTTGATTATTGCCTTGTTTATTGAAGTCTCTGACAAAATGAGGCATTTAAATGAGTTTGAAGTGTATCATGCTCTACATCTTTTACGACAAGGTCAATCTCTGCGACAAGTGGCTAGAGAGCTTGGGGTTTCTCCTTCCGTGGTGTCCAGCTTACGCAACAGGCACAGAGAGACAGGTCAGTATTGTAGAAGACGTGGCCAGGGCCGTAAATTTAAAACAAGCCCCCAGGATGACAGATACGTTGTTCTTTCTGCTCTTCGACAGCGTACAAAACTGCAAAAGACCTGCAGAATGACCTTCATATGGCTTCCGGAATCCGGGTTTCAGACCAAACCATAAGGAACAGATTAAGGAAAGAGAATATTCGTCCAAAAAGGCCCGTTAAAAAACCACGCTTAACAAATGGGCATAAGGCAGCAAGACGTACGTATGCTGAAAACCATGGTGATTGGAACCTGAACCAGTGGGAGTCTGTGCTCTTCTCGGACGAATCCAGGTATCGTCTTACACGTTGTGATGGTCGATTGAGGGTGTGGGGACGGCCAGGAGAAAGATTTTCTGCAGAGGCTGTACAGGAAATTGATAGATTCGGAGGAGGTTCCATAATGGTATGGGCCGGAGTTATGTACAACAATCGTACGGACCTTGTACTTGTTCCCCAGCGACTGAATGCTGTCCGGTATATCGAGCACGTTCTGGAAGAGCATGTAGTACCTGCTGCCATTGGAGTAGGCCCTGGATTTCTGTTTATGCAGGATAATGCCAGGGCACATTCTGCGGCTGTCACCAGGGATTTCCTGAGGAGGAATGAAATTGAGGTAATGGAGTGGCCAGCGGTCAGCCCATACCTCAACCCTATTGAACACTTGTGGGATCTTCTCGACAGGAAGGTCAGGAACCGATATCAAGCTCCACAAATTCTGCAGCAACTTGGAGATGCTCTGAAGGAGGAATGGGAGAATATCCCGCAAGAGGAAATCCAGAATCTTATTGGGAGCATGCCACGAAGGTGCCAAACTGTCATCGAATGTCGTGGAGGCCATACACGATACTAACTCTATATAACGAGTGTTTAACTTTTAAAAATAAGCACAAGATTCAATTGCTTACATAGCGGAATTATTTGAAAAGTTAATTGTCAGCGTTATTCATTTGTTTTTACTGACATGAGCAATAAATAAATAAATAACCACAAATAATGTACTTTATTAATTTCATGTTTGTACCTTTATTCAATGAAAAAATATTTGCATATTTCATAGTGTTCCTCTAATTGTTTTGAGCAGTGTATATATATATATATATATATATATATATATATATATATATAGTAATTCTGCCCGAGGGCAGGTCCTTCACTGCAATCATAGCATTTCCATGCTATGCTTGCAGATTTACTAGGGAATTGTAGGTGTGGTAGCTTCCCGTTGCTTTCCACACCGGTGAAGGATGATGATGACAAGGATGATGATGATGGCCATATGATTTCGGGGACCGTTTGGGCCTTAAAGTTTTTCTGGCATTTGTCTTACAGGCGAGGAAAAACCCCGATGAAAACCTCACCCAGAAAAACTGCCCCGACCGGGGAACGAACCGGGCCCGCTGCCTGACAAGGCAGCACGCTACCTCGAGACCACAGCGGTGGACATATATATATATATATATATATATATATATATTTGTATACCAAACTTTCATCCCATTAACACAGTTTAACATCTCAACTTATAGGTATCACGTGCCACACGCCACCTGGGCCTAGAATGGGACGACCTGTCGGGAGAGGGATTTTAACTATGGATCACACAATACTTTTTTGACTACGCAAGGACATGGAGTGTCTCCCCGAATGAGTGATCAGCTCAATGTCAGGGCCTCCTCCGAGACAACACATTCATAATAAACATGGTGAATATGACTATGATGGTTAGATGATGTTTGGGGTTTGTTTGGGACTTAAATTTTCCTAATAATTGTCTTACAGGCGAGGAAAAACCCCGAAAAATCACCTAGGAAACTTGTCCCAACCGGGGATCGAATCCTGGCCTGCTGCGTACGAGGCAGCGACACTACTCCGAAATTACAGCGGTGGACTGTATACCAAAATTGTAGTAAAAAAAAAATGGACTATGTGGTAAGAGAGCAATAGCACTCTTAAGATGGGCTAACATTTACAAATAGTCATAAGTAATGCCATGAGTGACTTCCAAGTTGTTGATAAATTCAGGACTCTCGAAATGAGGAGTTTTGAAATCAAGAGTGACATTTGCTAGGACTATTTAACGAATAAAATTAGCTGTTTACTCACAAATCATCATTTAAATATAGTTATTTTAAAATATTTATATATTTAATGTAAACAATGATGTTTGAAAACAAATGAGAAACGCTATGTTTCATTTGTTCATCACTACAACTAGATCATATTTATTGCCAAATTGAATCGCAGTATTGTAAGAATGCATCCTAGTGGAGAAAAAATGAAACACATCATTACAGGTTATAAATTAATTTCTGATGTCCTATGATGTAAATATGTCAATTATATTTTTCTGCAACGTTAATTCCTGGGAAATAATACGTTTAAGAAAGTGCAAGCAGTGCTTTTTTTGTGGTATAATCAATTGCTACGTATGTTTTTCTATTATATCTCGCAAGCAGAATCTGGTCACATTCGTGCACTATATATACAATCTGGGAGCCACTTGATAAAATGAAAGCGATAAAATGAAAGTGATAAAATCGAGGTGAAAACCCACTGTGATTGGTTGTGAATCAAAATTCATTGAAATGTGATTGGTCATTGACTGCCATTTGGAGCATGAGTTAAATAATCGAAAAAAAAATACTATATTACTGACCCAAACTCTCTGGCGGCACTATGGCCCTGGGGTCGACTCAGCCTCTAACGGAAATGAGTACCGGACGCTTGTTCTGGGGTAAAGGCGGCCGTCATGCAGGGCTGACAACCCGGCTGACATCAAGTGCCGATTGTCTAGAAAAAGTGGGAGCCTTAACCTCACTACCCCAAGGGCCTCCGGGTCTGTTCGTGGGATCACTTTACTTTACTTTATTAGTGTGAAACATATAGTTTTCGGGGCCGCTAATCTGATTTGTGCCATTTCAAATGCTATTTATGTCCAAGTTTGACCCATAGTATTCTTAACGGTGATGAGGAAGTAAGAATGTTGAAAAATACAATTTCAAAAGTGACCGAGATTTGTGTTGTGTCGAATTTATAGTTTTTTGGAGACGCTAATCTGATTGGTGTTAGTCCGACTGATATATAAAAGTTACGGAACTTCATCGGGAAACAATCACCTGCTTAAGAAGTCAAGAGCTTGGTGCAGAACGCACTGGCAGTTATTCCAGGCGATTTTGAATCATCGTGGTGAAGCTCTTGGATGTGTGGAACAGGTGATGAGGAATGTGTAGACCACTTGTTCGAGCGATTCCAATTTGTCGTTCTGTTTCGCGAGAACTAACATTGAAACAGCCGCAAAAACGGATACTTTTTTTTTTTTTGAGAACACAAGATTTCAATTCGCTAGATCATATAACGAAACGTTCAGCATACAGGTGTTGTATTCATGTGTCATTTGGCGTAAATTAAACACATGTAAACCATCTCTTCATTGGATAAAACCACGTCATATTGCTAGAAACGAAGGACAGATTAAATGAATTTCACATTCATATCAATTACTGTACAGCACACATTCTTCAAGACGAATTCTGACGAATTTAGGTTTTTAACCTAATAGTTTGTGCGTGAATGGTATATTTTGTCTTAATGTTGTGTTGTCTCGTAGGAGGCCCTGATATCGAGTTTATCACTCATTCGGGGAGGCCCTACATGTACTTGTGTGGTCAAAAAAGTAAGTGTGTGATCTACAGATGTCCCGAGCCATAGCCGAGTGCTTAAGGCAAAATGCCTTAGGGCAGAGCTATGAGACTTGAGCTGGTTCGATTCTCCATGGGGGAAGAAATTTTCTCACGGAATTTCGGCGAGTATGGGACCGGTGTCCACCCAGCATCGTGAGGAATTTGGGAAGCTGCAATTATTAGCGGTTTCAGGTTGATAAAACCAGCTAATATAGAAGGGATAGGAATAGTAAGATTTTTATTTTTTTTTTCATTATTAATTAAAAAGGTTTGGTTAATAAAAGATATCTGTAGAGAATATATAATTAGAATAATTGCAAGGGTTAAAAGTGAATAACGGCTGGGAACCCGGCATGTTGACCACATGTCATCCCTACGCTACAGGATGATCGTATACCTTCGTGATTAACATATGTATGTGATGCCAGCAGCCAACTGGTAGGCCAAGGACCTTCTAGGCCTGTCACGCCATGGAGTTCGTTTTTTTTGTGATCCACAATTAAAATCCCTCTCCCGACAGGTCGTGCCACTTTAAGGTCCGGGTGAAGTGTGGCTCATAAAAGTACCTATAAGGTGAGAGGTTAAAACTAGCAAGGGAACTATCAACCATTGCATGCCGAAACATACCTTGAAACTTCTCCCAGAGAAGCATTGTGATGTACTAAGGCAGTGTCCAAAAAAAAAAAAAAAATCTGCTTCTTTTAACTTCAAGACACTAAAATTCAGCGGCAAATCTCTCATTTAAACTACAGGGAAGTAATACAACTTCTCACTACATGGATTGGATAACTCTCACAACCTGCCGTCCGCGCCGCACCCGCCTCACTCCACACCGCTCTAAGTCTAGCAGGGATGTCCAACTGGTACGCACAGCGGGCTGTCATTGCTGGATTCTGATTATAATTAATTAAACGGCAGTTAATTGCAATTAAAACGGCAGATAATTTTTTTACACGACCTTGGTACAGCACAACGCATCTCTGGAACAAATTTGAAGGTAGGTTACGGCATGCAATGGTTGACAGTTTCCTTGTGATAAATGGCTTGGCAACCAATGAAGGAAAAAGAAAAAAAGTAACATTTAGGCAGCGGAGATGAGATTCCTACGGGCTGTGAAAGATTGTACAAGAGAAGAACATATTAGAAATGAGAATATTAGAGATTCTTCAACAAATAGAAGAATTCAGGAACAATTGGATCGATCATCTGCAAAGAATGACAGAGGATAGGATACCAAAGATGGCACTGATGTATAATCCTGGAGGACGAAGATCGGTAGGAAGACCAAGAAAGCGCTGGGCTGAACAGATGTGAGATCTGAACAGGCAAAGATCTAATCCGTGAAGTTTGATGATAATGAACCTAATAGTTAATTAGTTACATTTGTTTTTAATTCCTGTTAGGGGTTCAATTATTTTAACGGGAATTTTGTTGAAGCTAGACCAACAATAAATAATGACTCTTTCCCCAATGATATCATTAATTCTTCCTAGAAGAACGGTTAAAAAAAAGAATAGGAAGAGTTGCCTATGTTAGGTTAATTTCCAATTGTTATCCTATTCAGTCCTGGCTGAATGGAATCAAGACAAATCCAATTTTGTTTTTGTGTTTTATAAAGGCGGTTCCGGGGCACAAGCGGACCATTTCGTTTCTTTCCGTTCATCTGTCCCCGTGATGGTGCGATAGGCGTGATCGACCGGTCATATATAGGGGCTTCATCTCATCTCATTCCTCGACCTGACCCTGAGTTGGACATGAGTTGAGGATATTTATATTATACTTTTAAGTGCAGTCAGATCTTGAAAACAAAAGTTGTTCGTGGCTCCAAATGTGGAGATGTTTATGAATCCTAAACCGACGTGAAACGTTGTAATTTATTACGTATAAAATATCGATTCTGGTGGACAAGTGGTTACCATGATCACTTCTGGTTTCGAGGTTCGCGTGTTCAAATCTGGTCGACGTCGATGGATTTTTCAGGTCGTAAAAAACTTGTGTATGGATTCTTTCGGAAGGTACTGTATCATAAATTTAAGGCATGTAAAAGAACCTCAGGTCTGAAAAAGAGACCTCTGAACAAAATTTGTTGGTCCTTATATGTCCAGATTTTTATTGTGATGCTAAAATAACCTTAGCTGTTACAGAGTGTCCTTAAATAAAATAATAACAAAATAGTTTGCATTTAAAAATAGGGATGTATGGAGAGCTTATGTCCGCGTGGCTATGAAGCTATGGGTTCGATAGAGGTAGTGAGTTAGTTAACGAACCTTGTTGATTAAGAGCATCGTTAAATAAAATGCAACTTTTTCTAGCATGGTTTGGCGTTACCTTTTTATTTGAGTTAATATTATGGATAGGGTACGGTAAAGTAAAGTAAAGTAATCCCACTACAGGCCTCGGGAGGCCCTTGGGGTAGTAGGAGGTTAAGGCTCCCACTTTTTCTAGACAATCGGCACTTGGTGTCAACCGGGTTGTCAGCCCTCCGTGACGGCCGCCTTTACCCTCAGAAAAAGCGTCTGGTACTCATTTCCGATAGGGGCTGAGTCGACCCCAGGGCCATAGTGCCGCCAGAAGGTTTTGGTCAGTTTAAAAATCCTGACCCCACCGGGACTTGAACCCTCGACCTTCCGACTTGTAGCGCAGTGCCTTAACCACTACGCTACGGCAAGGAGACAATATTTTAAAATACTCGTATAATAAATACACGTACAAATACATTAGGCTATACAAGGTGTTTCACAATAAGTATTGCAGACCTCTAGGGGTTGTAGAGAGGAACTTAGTGATACAATTTTGATAAGGAACCCATATCCGGAAACGTACCATTTCAATATAAAATAGGTTTGAAGATCGAAATACAATGGACTGATATCGCGTGTCTTGTGTTTCAGAATAAGTATTACAGACTTCTAGGGGTTGTACTACAAGTGTGCCACGTGACGACCCTGTTGTTCGTTGCACAAAGTGTACCTGAGACGCATATTTTCATACACACGCCCCACAAGATCTGTGCTCAATAATTTCTGGTGTCGCCAGAATTCGTGCAAGATCTTCTTCCGACTCGACAGGTGTAGTACAACCCCTAGAAGTCTATAATACTTTTCCTGAAACACAAGACACACGATATCAGCCCATTGTGTTTCGATCTTCAAACTTATTTTACATCCAAATGTTACGTTTCCGGACATGGGTTCCTAATCAAAACTTTATCTATTACTCCCCTCTACAACCCCTAGAAGTTTGTAATACTTATTTAGAAACACCATGTATACTGGAAATGTGGGATATTTTGAAGAAATAGCGGGATTCAAATACTTAGGAACAATAATCAGGGCTATTGGATCCTAACCTAACCATTCAAGTGCAGAACGACTTGGATGTAAACAATACCTTGCATGGTCGAGGAACGGGATCAATAGGAACACAACATCATGACGGGGCCAGGTATAGTTAGGTGTTGCGATAGACAACTTGTTTGTTCTGAGAACATTAATTGATGAAAATCTGAAAAACAAGGGGGATAAATTATTTTGTGTATGACATTCTAGGAGATCATCAATGTGGATTTAGAAGAAATAGGTCTACAACGGATCAGATTTTTGGTATAAGACAGATTTTAGAAAAGGAATGGGAATATAATGGTACTGTACATCAACTATACGTAGACTTCAAAAAAGCATATGATTCAATTAAGAGGGAGAAGTTATATAGTATCCTGCTGGAGTTCGGAATTCCTAAAAAGTTAGTTAGACTTATACGAATGTGTCTAAATGGCACAAAGAGTAGGGTGCGTGTAGGCAAACAGATTTCGGACACTTTTGAAATCCAGAATGGGTTGAAGCAAGGAGATGCACTATCTCCTCTACTATTTAATTTTGTACTAGAGCATGCCATTAAATCTTTAGAGAATGAGGAAGGCTTACAACTGAATGGTATTAATAAGCTGTTAGTTTTATGCTGATGATGTAGTATTATTGGCCGACAGCAAGGAGATACTAAAGGACAACACGCACACACTATTGAGTAACACTAAGAAATTAGGACTGGAAGTAAATATCAATAAAACTAAATATATGGTCACACGTAGAAATAAATTATATAATGGATATGGACAGCTAATGAGAAATGAGGGAAATTTTGAGGAAGTGGCTGAATTCAAATACCTAGGAACAATAATCACAAATAGGAATGAGATGCACAAAGAAATTAAACATAGGCTTAATTCTGGAAATGCGTGCTATTATGCATTGCAGAGATTCTTGATGTCCCATCTCCTTTCAAAAAATGTTAAACTGAAAATATATAAAACTATTATTCTACCAGTTATATTATATGGGTGCGAAAAATGGACTCTTACTTTAAGGGAGGAAAGAAGATTACAAGTATTTGAGAATAAAGTACTTAGGACAATTTTTGGACCAAAGAGAGATGAACAGACAGGTGAATGGAGAAGACTACATAACAATGAACTACATGGTCTTTATAGGAAGCCAGATATAATAAGAACAGTTAAGTCTCGTAGACTGCGATGGGCAGGACATGTTGTACGTATGGGGAATGAAAGACTTGCATGGAAGCTTCTTGTAGGAAAGCCAGAAGGAAAACGCCCAATTGGTAGACCATGAATGAGGTGGGAGAATAACATTAACTATGATTTGAGGGAAGTAGATTATACAGGGAATGATTGGAAAGCATTAGCTCAGGATAGGGATGTATGGAGAGCTTATGTCCGTGCGGCCATGTACCTACGGGTTCGATAGTGCCAGTGAGTAAGTAAGTAAGTATTCTTTGAATTTAAGATGACATTCGATACTGTGGACCGAAGTGCACTTTGGGAAAATTTAATCGGAAAGGATTGTCTCATAAAATGATACATCCTTTAATGTCAATTTAAAAATATGTTAAATTCTGTATAAAAGTAGACCAAAGTCACATCACGGAGATCAGTCTGCCAACCGGGGAGAGAGACAAGGTTACAATTTGTCACCAATGCTTTCTAATCTATTCGTTGATGAAATTGTAGATATAATACTAGAAGGAGATATTGGGCCCCGAAAGTAGGAAATTTTAAGGTCCCAAACCTGTTGTATGCATATTATTTAATTATCTGTTCCAAGACAAACAAGGGATTGCAAAGAGGTCTTGACCGACTGGAAATATACTGTAGGAATTGGGGATTGACTGTAAATGTTAGTATGACAAAAGCAATCTCGTTCAAAAATGGGTCGGATTATTTCAGAGCAGATAAATGAAAATATTTCAAAACGTGAAATATTTTTAATATATTGGTACTACACAGTAATATAATGTACAGATAAAAACTATAAAATAGTTACCTTGTAGGCCCGTCTCCTCAACTTAAGTTGTTATAAAACTCTGTAGGCCTTTCGGGACAGCAGAATGCATTAGGTCCGTACTTGTTGATCCTTGTTGAAGCACTGACTTGATTGTGAGTATTTTGTAAAGAGGATTGTGTTGATTGGGTGTGTTTTAATTAAGAATCAGGTTGTTATCGATTTCTCTTAGGATTGCGATTTCCTCCAATATATTTATCCTCGTTGGAATGTTTTCTCTATGTAATATTGTGAGTGTGTTATCGATGTTATGCATATGGTGTCCGGCCTGAATTACTTGTTTTGCGTAACTTGATTTTTCTCCATTATAAATAAAATCTCTGAAATGTTCTTTGAATCTCTTTACAAAATACAACCAAGTCAGTGCTTCAACAAGGGTCAACAAGTACGGACCTAATGCCTTATGCTGATGATGGGAGTAATCCCGAAAGGCCTACAGAGTTTAAAACAACTTAGGTTGAGGAGACGGATCTACAAGGTAACTATTTTATAGTTTTTAACCGTACATTATATTACTGTGAACTAACACCTCAACGGAAACTTACCATGAATTTTACTAGTATCGATCTTGGTACGACGTTGAAAATGAGCGGAAAGTGTAAGAAACATATTGATATAGCATTATTTAAAGGGAGGGGACAACTTAACAGTATTCTCGGTATTCTGGGTCGAGTGCCTGATATTTCAACGTTAGAAAAATGTATGGAGCGATGGTGAGGCCAGTAATGCATTATTGTAGTGAGATTTGGGGTTTTCAATGAACGGAAATACTAAATAAGGTATATAGGGCCTAGGCATTTTCTTAAATATATTACAGGACTTAGTAAGTCCGTTTCTTACTGTGGAATTTTATATGAATTTGGGTCATTCCAGGACAGGACGACATAAATTGCAAAATTCTTGTACTCTAGTACTGGTTGCGATTATTCCAAGGCGAATAAACAATGCTTACAACAATTTGCTACGACCACCAAATTAGGAGCATAGATGTGAAATTCTCGGCAGACGAAGTTAAGAGAGAACTCCAAAAAATTGGGATGGGTTGGGTATGAAAAATGGGATTGAAAATTGCAAGAATGTATGGAGAAAAATAAGGAGGTGGTACTTAGAAACAAACCAATAAGATGTTTTCGCCGATTGTACGAGAAAGCGTTCACTGTGTTTACAAAGAGACCTAAAACTAGTTTGGAGGAAATAATCATATATACTCAATCTAGAATTTAAAGAGAGATCAGGACTTGCTTGGTTTAGGCTAGGGGCATAGAAATTCCTAAAAATTACCGACGATCACGATATACGAATATGTCCAATGTGAGGGAGCTTTGAAGACGAAATACATATATTAGGAAAATTTTACGATTTAGAATATTGGAGGCGTCAATTGTTACCGGAAAGATGTCTAAATTCAAATTGTGAAAGATTGGCATGCTACGAGTTAGTGGTAAACCCAGAAAATTGGATAAACATGGGTAAATTTCTGGACAAAACGCGGAAAATAAGAACAACACTCATTCGTGAATAACTGAATAGGTACGTAACCAAGTGTAATATCTTTAATACTTAATAATTTTAAGTAACCTAATTAATGTGTAATGTAATTGTATTGCTATCTATTGTGTTGTTTTTATATATTTTTTGTATCTTTGTCCACTTTATATTATTACCAAATATTATAGCCTATTGATACGGACTGTCAACAGCACGTACAGCTTGTTGCCCATGCTATCCATATTTGTAAATAACATTCTATGTATCTTACTTTTAGTCTAATAAAGTCCTACTACTATTACTACTAGTTAGGTGCTGCAAAAATTGTATAATGGAGCAGACAATTACAATTGTACAATAAAGTAACTAGAACACTATGCAGTATTGGCGATACAGAGACGTAGGCTAAACAAAACAATGCGCACTTTATAAGTCCACCAATTACTGTATTGCATGAATTAGAATTTAAATTAATGTTGCTCCCTGTACGTATCACACTGTTGTAAAGTAATCGGACGATACTCCGCAGGACCGCATATCTCTCTCTATACTCCGCATAGTATAGTCGACCCTGTCATTTAGTTTACAGGCGACATCAAAGGCAACTGTTTCCCTCTGGTTTGAAAAATACGTTGTTACTGCCAGGTATAACCTGGAAGTTGTCGTTGGAGGCTTCTAAGACGCCGCTCCATTCACCAAGAAAACGATTCTCTACCAATAATGTCTTCGCATTTTTAAATGACGTTTCCAAGACTACGCTATTTGGATATACAGTAATTATCTTAACAGCGTTGCAACTTTTGTCTTTTGCAGTGTCTTTAGTTAGTAACAATTTTTTCTAGTGAATAAAACATGACAACGCCACTTGATGTACTAAATACTGATGCGTGCAAAATAGACCTACCTAACCACAAAGCAAAGCGCCTACAAACTGAATGACTAAGCGGACTATACCTAATCTGTAGCGTTTGTTTTGGTGCAGAATGGTTATTATAAACAGGAATGAAGTGCAGGCTCAACGCATGCTATTAAGCATTACAGGGACTCTTGTCATCACAACCTAAAAATATATACTAAACGTAATTAAACGGGTATTCTTATAGTTATGTGGGTGCGGAACAGGGTCTCTTACTTTAACGGAGAAGAAAAGATTACGAATATATGAGCATAAAGTTACTACGAAAATGTTTGAGCCTAAGAGAGATGAAGAAACAAGTAATGGAGAAAACAACATAACTGTGAGCTATATTATTTTTATGAGAAACCAGACGTAATAAGAACAGTTAAATCTTGTAGACTACGATGGGCAGGAGATGTGGGACGAATGAAGAATGAAAGAGATGGATGGAAACTTCTTGTAGGAAAATCAAAAGAGGGAAAGCATCCAGTAGGAAGCCAAGAACGAGGTGGAAGAATAACATTAATCATGATTTGAAGGAAGTAGATTATACAGAGGATAATTTGAAAACAATACCTCAGGATAAGGATGCATGGAGTGATTATGTCCATACGGTAGTGAACCTCCGGGTTCGATAGTGCGAAACAAAGGAGCATGTATATCAGTATTGGAATATCAATGCTTATAATAGAGTACAAATCTCTAACTCTACCCGCTTCCAGTACAGTCTGCCACAATATCTTCATACATAAAAATGAGTGTGAGAGAGTCTGTCTGTCCTCTATGGACTCAAAAAACTATTTGACCGATTTAAATGAGGTTTTACCATCATTTAGAGTTTTTTCGGGGACAATTAACATATATAACATATTACCTTATGTAGGAAATCATAGAACAGGTGAACCATCTCAATTATCGAGGATGTGACATTTCATTTAATTACGATAATGATATAACTAATAAAATAGCAAAATTACAGGGAATATGTGGTACGATAAAACGATCACTAAATAACAAAACAACAAGAGAGACCCAACTGAAATTTTACAAAACGTTGGCAGTACCGGTACTGCTCTATGATTCAGAAGCCTAGATACATAAAAAACAAGATCTAAGTAGGATAACGGCGGCAGAAATGAAATTTTTGAGATCTGTTAAAGGGTGCACTAAGGAAGACAGAATTAAGAACACAGAAATAAGACAGGAACTTGAAATATTTGCAATAACTGATAAAATAGATACATATAGACAAAAATGGAAGCAACACATAGGCAGAATGAATGAAGATAGATATCCAAAACAAATAACAAAATACAAACCTAAAGACACCCGAGGTGTGGGCAGACCTAGAAAGAGATAGGGTGAAGTCGGAACGGGTCAACAGACCTAATCCATGAATGCAGATGATGATGATGACCTTATGTAGGACTGCCATAGGGCCGAAGGAAAAAAGTGCATGAGTTCACTATAAAATTAGCTTTTTGGACGCTTAAATGACTTCCGTTGTCAAAAACATAACAAATACACCAAATGAATGTAGGATACAGAATTGAATATCTAAAAAAAATATCCTACAAAAAAGTCCCTGACAGCATTTATGTTATCTTTTACGGGTAACCCAAAATAACCATTTTTGTCTTACAAAATTAGATTAAAAGTAAGGATTTAATTACAAAGACTTTTCCAACAACACAGTGTTAGTGCTATAATATTATTAAATGTTTAACAATTGCAGTAAGTACACATTTTGATTTGACATTTTTTGTATAAGTTTTAATAAATTGTTTTACATACCTAACCTGTTTAAACTATTTTGTTCCACGCATGAACAACGTCGCGGGTCCGACTAGTTATTTATTAAGAATTTATACGTATTATTCTCTTCTGCAAACAATTTCTATAAAGAATTTGGCTATTATCTTCTGAAGACTACACTACAAAATGGTGGAATTAAACGTGCCTCGTCAGTTGTGCTCTATGTTATAAAACACGACTCTCGATTTTCACACAACTCAACTCTACTTAATGATTAAAGGGAAGTCATATGTCTCATTACTGAAAATATATGAGCAGTGCCTAGTGGGTCTATACATTCTGTGTTACGAGAGATTGATGATGTAACTCAGGTATGTGAAATTGTAAACAAATGGGACATGTAAGAAGTATTACAATATAATACAAGAGTGCCAAGTAACGATTTGAAAAATTTTGAAAAATTCCGGTAATATATATATATATATATATATATTTGGTTAGCCTAACTTTTTCACTAATGTCACAAGTTAATAGAAATTATTTATTAATTCGAAATTTCAAATGATATGCGGAACTATACATAAAACATTAAAGAATAAAACAAGAAAATATATTGCTTATAAAGTGTTATTTTACTGCTTTGTTTCTGCATGGTCCGCATTTTTTTTTTTTTTTTTTTGTGTTTTCATGTTTAGTGGTCCTAAGCTTAATTTTAAAACCAAAATTATCTCGAAATTCGGATGTCCACTTTTGCGCCGTAACCTAAAACATTTGCAGTTTATGCATTACTTTGTGGGAGTGAAACTTGGGTAATGACCTAAAAATTACAAAGCAGAATACAAATCGTAGAAATGAACTTCCTTAGAAGAACAAAAGGTTGTAAAAGATTGGGTCGGATAAAGAATGAAGATATAATATCAGAGTTAAATATATATCCACTGAATGATAAAATCAAAGAGTATAGAGATAAATAGTTTAGACATGTAGAAAGAATGAATATAACAAGCTTACCAAAAACATGTAACTACAAGCCAAGAGGTTCAAGGAATGTAGTAAGACCAGTGAAAAGATGAACAGAACAACTGTCAGGCGGTACAGGCAATTTGCCTCCCGTGAAATGAAGAAAAAGAAGACGGTATATCTAGTGAAAGCACTCCGACTCCCGCAGATCCTAGGGTTTCATCTGTGGAAATCCAAATTTTATTTTCATCCATAGATTCATGAATTATCAAAATAACTTTGTTGGAGGAGATTATAATAATGCCAGAATAGGCAATAAACCTATTAAAAATATAATGTGGAAACTTGGAGAAACAACCCAAAATAAAAATGGAAGAATTCTAACAGATTTTACAAATTATAATAATTTGAGAATTACAAACACCTTTTTTCCACATCGAGATATACATAAATACACTTGGTCAGCAAGAGGACAAAGAAGCATAATAGACTACACTACAGTCAATGAAAAATGTTATAAGTTAGTGCTTGATACAAGAGTATTTAGAGGATGTGATATTGGTTCTGACCATTACCTTCTAATTACTAAATTAGCAATACCAGCAAAGTGTAAAAGAAGTAAAATTAATACAGCAAACAAAACAAATGAAGAAACTTTTAAAGTGCACCTACTTCAAGATGAATCGATTAGAAATTGATATCAACAACGACTAGATCTATATATAAAACAAAATGCTATAAGTAGAAATATTAATACAGAATGGGAAGAATTAAAAGATAATATAATACAGGCTGCTTCAGAATCACTTGGAACTAGAAATAAAAGATATAATAATAAAAGATTAAAAATTTGGAACGATGAAATAGCAAAACTGGTTAAGGGAAAAAAAGATGCATACTTGAGATACTTGAATATGAGAACAGATGAAAACCTGATTGAATACAAAAAAAGAAATGCCCTTGCTCGAAGAGAAATTAGAAAAATTAAAAGGAGTTCATGGGAAAATATATTAGTGACCTGGAACATGATTTACATGGACGACAAGATAAAGCCTACAAGATTCTAAAACACATTAATAATCAGGAAAAAGATGAACTCAAATTGAACATAATTTCTGAGGATAAATGGATATCTTATTTCAAACGTCTATGGACAGAACAATCAGATGATGAGGAAATAAACTTATCATTAATTGACGAAAATATAGATCCAATTTCTTTCGAAGAATTAATAACTGTCATCAATCATTGTAAAAAAACAAAAAAACTCCTGGCATTGATAATATTAATAATGAACTAATAAAATATGGCTCTATTCAACTAAAACAACGTATCTTAGATTTATTGAATATATGCTGGAAGACTGGTCATATCCCAGAAGAATGGAAGACGGCCAAAATATATCCTATTTATAAAAAAGGAGATCGTCATGATTGTGAAAATTACAGAGGCATAAATATCTAGGGTACCTGTTATAAAATGTATGCAACTATATTGAAAAATCGTTTAAATGTAATTATGGAAAGTATTATTCTAGAAGCCCAGAATGGATTCAGGAAAGGCAGATCCTGTTCAGATTGCATTTTCACTATCAATCAAATAATTGAGAAACATAGAGAATATAATCTACCAACTTTTATGGCATTTATAGATCTTGAAAAGGCATTTGACAAAGTTAACAGAAATAAATTGTGGAATATAATGAAAGAGAAAGGAGTACCTCAGTACCTAATAACTGCAATAAAAAGTCTATATGTAGAAAATAAAATAATAGAAACTGGAGGCAAAAATAAAAACAATATAACAGCAACAATAAATAGAGGTGTAAGACAGGGATGTCCACTTTCATCCTCCCTTTTTAATATTTATATTGACGATATCATATATAATTGGCAGATAAATTTGGACTCACATTTCAAAATAAGAAATAAGATGTTAGATACCTTACTTTTTGCAGACGACCAAGTTCTAATATCTAGTTCAGAAGATGGTCTACAGAAATCGCTCTTTCAGTTAAATAACATTATACAGAAATATAATTTCAAAATATCAATAAGTAAAACGAAAATCCTAGCTTTTAAGGGATCAGATACCGTAAGAGCTAAAATAATTCTGGAGGGGAAACCCATTGAACAAGTGAACCATTTTAAATACCTGGGTTATGAAATCTCCTATTTTAAAAATGAAGATCTATTTAACAAACTTAATAAATTTAATTATATATGTGGAACAATCAAAAGGATATTTAAAAGCACAAGAAAAGAAACAAAACTAAAATTTTATAAAGTAGTGGCAGTCCCCTTACTATTGTATGGTAGTGAATTTTGGGTTTTAACTAAAAGAGAAGAGAAGATCATAGAAGCAGCTGAAATGAGATTTCTGAGAAGTGTGGCTGGTTGCAAACTTCTAGATAAGAGAAGAAGTGAAGATATTAGAAATGAGCTAAATATCTTTAAACTCTTAGATAGAATAAAATAATCTAGAAAAAAATGGAAAGAACATGTTCAAAGAATGGAAGATGATCGCATTCCCAAAATTATACTTAAATACAAACCAAAAGGACACAGGAATGTTGGTAGATCGAAGAAGAGATGGATCCAACTCTTGAATGAGAATCTATGAGACCGGAACAAGCCACATGGGCTTAATCCATGATTGTTGATAATGATGATAACTTTGTTGGAACATTTCCGTAGAGCTGTTGCTCCCGCTTAGTGTATTCTTAATGTAGTTTCTAATTTCTGTTTTCTATTTTCTGAAAAAGTACAGAGTGTCCGGAACCAACACTACCAATAACAAATTGTTATGGAACAGAAACTTGATAAAAATGTATTGCAATGCAGTTTGTTGGAAAACATAGATAAACTCAACAAGTTTGTATGGTAATCAGTACATTTCCACATGTGCACCCCTGGTTTTCGAGGTTCGCGGGTTCAAATCCGGTTATAGTCGATTTTTTTTTTTTCACGGCTTAATAATTCTGAGCATAGTTTCTTTCCGTAATGTGGGGAGCTCCATCTTGTTGGAAGACGTCAAAACAAACAACAAATCGGATAAACATGAGAATTTACGCATTTTCATTGTTGTCACCATAAAACTTATAATTAAAATAAATATGAAAAAATACGCAGTTTCATTGTTGTCACCATAAGACTTATTGAGTTTATATACAGAGTTATTCAAAAAGAAGGAACAGCCTTTAAGCAATCATTTCTTCCAAACTACAAAAACAGAAACACAATTCCAACGTTCCTGGAAAGAGAAAAGTTTAAATTTCATTATTTTATGCATTCAATATGAGCACCACGTGTTACACGACAAATATACAAATATCAAAACGGTGGCTCATGTCTTGTCACACATGATTCAGCTGGTCTCTAGTTATCGAATTCACAGCTTCAACAATTCGATGTCGCAGATTTTCAAAAATGTCAGGCATAGGGGGAAAAACACGGTCTTGTACGTAAAACTCACAGATAAAAATCACACGGGGTTAGGTCTGGTGACCTGGGAGACCACCGGCGATGAAATTGGTTTTCTGCTCCTCCTCTTCCAATCCAACGTTGGAATGGTGTTATTCAGGTAACGTCGGACGTGGTTAGAGAAATGCGGCCGTGATCGGAACTTCATACACTTCATACTTTTCTCTTTCCAGGAACGTTAGAATTGTGTTTCTATCTTTTGTCGTTTGAAAGAAATAAATGTTTGAAATATGTCCCTTCTCTTTGAATAACACTGTATGTTTAGCAACAAACGATATTACTGTAACTTTACTAGTTTTTTATTAAAATTTCTTATTGATAGTGTTAGTCCCGGATACGGTGTAGGCCTATATTAGTACGTACGCACAATCATTTTACATATACAGAGATCTCCCGACCTACGGCCGGGCTAGTGGTAGAAGTGCATGCGGCCGTTGAGTCCTCACTCTGCGTCACGCGGCATAGCAACTGCACGGCTCACTGTGAGTCATTAACTCGCGCCGTCGCGTCGCCGAGATATTGAACCGCCTGGGAGGCAGTTGAGTTGCGTGCAAACACCGTTGTGTTTTCTCATATTAGTGGTCTTAGTTCATAGTTATTATGCCTCGATATGTGTTTACATTACAGCATAGGGTGTTTATGTACGACAATTATGTGAAAACAGAGTCTTGCAGAGAAGTCTTTGGACGATTTCGAACACAATTTCCAGACGTAAATCCTCCAAACAGAGATACCGTTCGACGACATGTAAACAAATTTAGAGAAACGGGCTCTGTGTTCGATAAGAAATAAAAGGTAACAAAACGTGTGTTTACTGAGGAAAAATTAGATGAAATAGGAGAAAGAATAGAACATACGCCAACAAAATCCCTAAACGACTTGCACAAGAAATTGGTGTTTCGAAGGCGTCAGTATTGCGAGCTTACGAAACTTTTACATTTGAAACCATACAGAATAACTGTAATGCATGGACTTCAGTCACGTGATCCTGAGATGCGGTTACGTTTTTGTAATTGGATGTTGCAGAACGTTAATATTGGAATAATTGATCCGTGTTCAATATGGTTCTCAGACGAAGTCTGGTTCCACTTAAATGAGTATGTTTCGTCGCAGAATAACAGGTACTGGAGCCAGCAAAACCCCCATCGCATACATGAAATTCTACTGCATGACGAACGGATAGGAGTATGTTGTGCAGTGAATAGTTACAGAATTATAGAACCAACTTTTTTTAAATAAAACAATTAATGCACAAAGATACAGTTATGACATACTGAAACCATTTTTTGAAGAAATGGCTGATGTTGACTGTCCAAATGGATAATATTTCCAGCAACTGCACATACAGCTGAGGACTCGTTAAAATTAATTGGTGAACTTTTTGAAGATCGGATTACTTGTGCGGGCTTGTGGCCATCACAGTATCCAGATTTAACTGTTTGCGATTTTCATTTGTGGGGGTACTTAAAAAATAAAGTGTATGCATGAAACCTCCACACATTAGACGATCTGGAAGATTATATCAGGACAGAAATAACTCAATAACAGAACAGAAACTAATGTGTGTGAATGAGGGTTTTCTAGCAAGGTGCCGAAAATATATGGAAGTAGTAGGAGAACATTTTAAACATCTCCTCACATAAGGTACGTAACTTATTTTCTCTATTTTCATGGCCATGCACAAGAACCAAGTCAAAGAAATAGGAAAAGAGCCGTGCAGTTGCTCTGCCGCGTGACGCGGGGTATGGACTCAGCGGCCGCATGCACTTTTCCCGCTAACCCGGCCGTAGGTCGCAAGATCCTCTCTGTATTATTAAAAAACTCCGATTGAAGGGTAAATGTTCGTGCACTTCTTCTTTATTTAATACGTGCAGCAAATGGATTATTATTTTTATCCTGTAATGTTGTTTTAACAATTTCGTTTCTCGTTGTAGTCTCTGACTTGTCCATCTCATCAACATAAATTCAAATAAAAAAATGAAAAAAAGACACAATTTATTGTTACAGTATGTGAATAATTTATTATCTGGCAAAAAGTATATATACATTATGTTGATTTTCCCCAAAAAAATGTGTAAAATGCCTTAAAATAAAGTGAGAAATTCAGCTAAAACTAACCTAAAATTAGCATATTTATAATGTAAAATGTTTACTAATCATTGCTGAAATGGTGTAGACAACTATAGCTGGATTTTAATATTATAATAAATATAAAATCTAAAGTTAATAATTTTGTATTTTAAAATTCTTTCAATATTTATATATAACTTAAATAAATAAAAACATCTAAATAATTCATTGTTGGTTATTGTTGAATAAAAAATGTCTCAGTAACAATTAAAGAAATTGTATTACATAACGGTTTTTATAAATAATGCTTTTAAAAATTGTTTTAAGTCATTGCTGTCAAAATTATAAATCCTTCTATTATAACTGTAATAAGAACACCTGCATAACTTCATATTCTTAAACAAAAGTAAACTAAACTCTGATTAGATGTTAAAACAATTAATTTTCTTATTTAACAAATCAATTTAAACCTTATATTTAAAGAACTATTAACCAATACATTTTAAAAATAACATCATGTGATATAATAATAGTCTTAAAATTATAAAAGAATTACACTAGTCATTCTGCATACAACTTTCATCAAATATAGCTTGTATTGCAAATATAGCTTATTGTTTAATAAGAGCTCTCCTGATAAAATGTAATATTTAATACAAGAAGACTAATTGATTCAAGAAAAGAAAATAATTTAATTTTAATTGACGGTGAAGAATAATACCACCTACATTTAGGTACTTAATCTGCTGGAAAATTAAGAAGTGAATAAATTTGCAATGATTTCTACAAGAAACATTTTTTTAGTAATTTTGAAGTGTTTTCCTATCCAGTGTACCAACTTCCGACCCTAAGAAGAGAATCCGGCTCTACCGAAAATTAAACCCAACCTGAACCAGTAATTCTTTTTCGGGACACAAATTCTTCTTTAAAATGTTACGACAACATCGGACATGAAGAGAATTGCTTCTTCACAACTTATAAATACCCGCTAACGAACAAGTGAACGCTAAATTAATTTGTCGTAGACTAACTCATCCATTTTCTCACACATTAACTTGCCCATGTTCTAAACCCTAACTTGCCCACTAATGCAGGCGGACTTTTGGGATAGAATTCCCTTATATGTGAGCAAACATGTTGGCAATTGACTCTAGCGAGAACAAGTGTTATCAGATCACCAGAGAGCGGAATCTGTTTCACAGTGTCGAAGGAAGCACTTGTGTATCATTTAAGTGTGAGTGTATGGTACCGGCCTTTTCAGGCCTTGACCCAATAATTTTGGTGCTTGTAGGCTTACTTGTATTGGTATGACTATACGAGAATGCGCGCGAAGGGGTGGGATGGGGTGTATCACAAAGCTGCATACCTACCGGGATATGAAGAGAGCTCTGTCATTTAGAAAGACAGACGCAGTAAACAACGTTTCATTTAGGGTCGGTTTTACCAACAGAGGTAACTGTATATCGCCAGATTAAGCTATGCATTATATACGGGGGAAACTGGCGTAATACAGTTACCTCTGTTGGTGAAATTGACCCTTAGTAAAGAAGTGAAGTTATTGTAGAGTACGTCGCGTCGGCAGTTGATATTGCGCGTTACCTGATCTTTCGTTTAGTGAAATGCCACCCAAAGCGAAAACAAATGTGCATGCGATAGGGCAATCTTTGTTTTGTAAGCAAGGCATTACCTAAGTATATTTTACTGTATTATGCACCTGATGAAAGTTCATCATCATCAATTGTAGGCATGGATTAGGCCATTGGCCTGTTCCGCTTCAGGATAGAAAGTGATCCCTCCATCTCTTCTTAGGTCTTCTTGGGTCTCTTCGCCCTATGGGTCTGTAGTTCAATAGCTGCATAGGTAGTATTATTGTTTGGCATTCTAAGAAGGTGTTCATGCCAATTATTTTATAAAATTTTCATTTATTTCCTTTAGATTCTGAGTATTGTAGATCTCCTCAGAATGGATTACCAACCCATCGCTGAGAAAGTTCAATGGCGGGGTTGCCACCTTGAGGCCTCTGAACTTGCCTGCTTTGCTGTTTGGGAGTGCTCCCATAGCCAGTGGGTCTGGTTTGTATATAGAATAGATTTAGAATAGATTTATTTAGCCTGGTGGAGTTAAGGCCATGTGGCCTTCTCTTCCACTCACCAGAACAAGCATATGTTACATATGAATACAAAAAAAATACAATAATAGTCATATAAAACAGGACAAACATATGTTACACATGAATACAAAAAAATTACAATAATAGTCATATTAAACAGGACAAACATGTTACATATGAATACAAAAAAAAGTTACAATAATAGTCATTGAACAATTAATTATCTGTCATATTGAATACTAATGAAATTAATGTCTAATAATAGAATGAAACTAAATACAATTAAAATTAAATTAATGACACAATGAATAAAAAAGGAATAACAGCTCGAATCTACTATGCATAAAAAGAAGAGGAAAAAAAAACACTACAATGAATTAATCTACGCTTTTTATACAAGGCATTAGGTAAATATATTAACAAATCCTAAGTCTATTTTTATTAAATAATGCAAAAACGCATTATTAATTCTTAAAAAGTAGTATTAGTGAGTTGTTTCTGTTAGTGATTTTATTTTCAATTTATTTCTGAAAGATGGTAAAGTTTGGCAGTCTCTGACATAGGGTGGAAGTGAATTCCATGTTCTAGCAAGAGAAACTGTAAAAGATTTCGAATAATAGGTAGTATGATGAGGAGGGATATAAAGGACACTGTGCTCAAGGGATCGGGTATCTAAGTTATGTGTATCAGAGAGTTTAGTGAAGCGGTGTGATAAATAATAAGGTAAAGATGTGTGTAATATGTTATAGAGAAGGCATAGGGAATGGATGGTTCTACGATCTTGAAGACGAAGCCATGACAATTGTTCCAGGGATGGTGTAACGTGATCAAATCTACGTATACCACAAATAAAACGTATGCAAGAATTGTGAACACGTTGAAGTCTTTGGGTAAGAACAGTATTTAGGTCAGTAAAAAGAGTATCACAATAATCAAAATGGGGCATTGCAAGTGTTTCTACTAGCATTTTTCTTAGAGAAAACGGTAAACAATTTCTTATACGATTTAATGAATGTATTATTGAGAAGATAGTTTTGCAAATGTTATTTATTTGTTTATTCCAAATTAAATGTTTATCCATAAACACTCCTAGATTTTTTACTGTCTCACTATAAGGGATCTGAACCCCATTAAGTGACACATGTAATACTGCATTTGTGTTAATTGAGGATAATAGTCTCTGATGGCCCATAATGATTGCTTGTGTCTTTCTAGGATTTAATTCAAGTCCATATTTCTCTGTCCACGCCGTTAGCGAGTCAAGGTCCTCATTAATTTTGGTTACCGCGTCATTTAAAGAATATTTGTCTGAGTGAAGGTAGATCTGCATGTCGTCCGCAAATAAATGATGTTTGCAATGTTTTAGGGAGTCAGATATGTCGTTTATATAGATTGAAAAAAGCAATGGGCCGAGCACCGAGCCCTGTGGAACTCCAGCTTTACGGTAGGTCCAAGAAGAGCGTAATGTAGAATTTCCTACAACATATTGCTGGCGCTCACGAAGGTAGGAGTTGAACCATTGCGTGACACTGTCAGAAAGTGAGAGGTTTTTTAGTTTAAGCAACAATAAGTCCAAGTCTACCGTGTCAAATGCTTTACTAAAGTCAAGTAGTGTAAGAATAGTAAGTTTTCGATTATCAGATGCTTCGCGTATGTCTTCACATATATTTAGTAGAGCAGTATTTGTATTGTGTCCTGTCCTAAAGCCTGATTGGTATTGATCTAAAAGGTCGTGTTCAGTTAGGTAGTCAGTCAGTTGTTTATGGACTAATCGTTCCAAAGCTTTTGAAAGGGTAGGTAAAATACTAATGGGTCGAAAATCGTTAGGAGTTAAGGGAGTTTTTACTTTCGGGAGTGGGCGTACAATTGCTTGCTTCCATAATGTGGGATAATATAGAGGTTTGTAGTGAGGAGTTGAAAACATGAGTTATGGTAGGTAGTATAACGTCGATTATTTTGTTAAGTAGAGTGATATTTATACGGTCAGTACCTTCTGCTTTTGTTTTTATTCGTTTGAGAGCTTTCTTTATGTCATTTTCTGTAAGATATGAAAAATGGAAATGTTCTCTGTCTGGTGGATTTGTCAATAGTAGTTCACTTATTGTATGTGTTTTGTCTTTAGGAGTAAAGAATGTGCTTGTAAAATGGTTATTAAGTGTGTTCAGAGAAACAGGTAGTTTTTCTACCTGTGTGTCTTTCCTTCCTACACCCATTTTATTCAGATTTTTCCAAATATCTGGGTTATTGTTATTAGGTTCAGTAAGGCTGTATAGATGTCTAAGTTTGGCGTTTCTGATAGTTTGAGTAGTCTTGTTACGTAACCGTTTTATAGTGATTGAGATTTATGTCAGTTTTGTCGACTCTATATTTCCGATATGCTGCGTCTCTTTCAGTCATCAAGTCACGAATGTTAGCAGACATCCAGGGAGCAGGATGTCGTTTCACTAGTTTAGTTTTCAGTGGGGCGTGTCTGACATATAGTTGTAATATAAGGTTATTTAATGCTTCAACTTTTTCGTCAACAGAATGCAACGTCCATATAGTATGCCAGGGTAATTTTATAGCGTCTTCAAGTAGAGCTGCATTGTTTATATGTTTTAGGTCTCTATATGTGATAGTCTTACGAGCTAGTTTAGGGCACTGCAGTGAATATGCTAAGAATATAATATCATGTGCTGATATTCCGGGAGCTGACAGTTGCCCGTGGGTTAGTATCTCTGTCTGGATTATTAGTAGCAATTAAGTCAAGTAAAGTCTCAGAATGATTGGTGTGATGTGTAGGCTGTAAGGGAAGGATAGTCATATCACAAACTTGGAACGCGGACATAAGCTGTTGTGTATGTCTGTTGTCAGTGTCTAGTATATTTATATTAAAGTCACCCATGACGATAACGTGTTCATATTGTATACGTGCGTTTTGTAGAGCGGATTCTATTTCTATTTCTGCTATTTTTTCATTTTAGGGGGTTGGTACACTACACAAAGAAGACATTTTTTGAAGCTTGCGTATATTTCTATAAACATAATTTCAGGAGATGTCTCGTTATTAGAAAAGTATACAGACTTAGGGCAAAGGTCTCTCCTAACGAATACACCAACACCGCCCCCTCGACTATGTACACGATCATGTCTAAGAAAAGTATAACCATCCATGTCAATTAAACTAGAATTAATGGAGGGAGTGAGCCATGTTTCTGATACGAGAATAGCATGAATATTGGAAGAAGAAAAAATCATTCTAATTTCATCTGTATGTGATATGAAAAGAAAAATGTCAAAAATATAGTTCTAACATATATACATACACAATATTTTAACAAAGTTGAGGACCACGGCACCTACCAACAGGTACGATTTATGACTTCACCTCAACGGAATTTGATATGAATTTTACTAGTATTGATTATGCACCGTAAATTATTTCCTAATCTTCATATTAGAGAAGAATCGCCCGATAGGTATGCAGACATGTGACACCCCTCCCGATTGCTCCAGTTATAGTCAATACCAGTAAAAATAAGTCATCGGCATTGTGAAATCAATTCCGCTCTATGGAAGCTTCTTGTAGGAAAAACAGAAGGAAAATGCCTAGTTGGTAGACCAAGAATGAGGTGAGAAAATAACATTAACAATGATTTGAGGGAATTAGATTATACAGGGAATGATTGGAAAACATTAGCTCAGGATAGGGATGAATGGAGAACTTTTGCCCGCGAGGCGATAAACCTACCGGTTCGATAGTGCCATTGAGTTAGTTAATTATCACATTAGCCAATACGACGCTAAAAGTCACTTGTTCTCCGATCGAATACTCACTAGTGGCATAGAATAGCCCCAAATCATCATCATCACAGTATATTCACGAATTTAGGCCATTTTTTATTGACTTGTTTCGGCCTCAAGAGAAACACCATCCAAAATGCTTTTGAATGGTCGTCCTGGTCTTCTTCTTCTTCTTCCTGCAGGTTAATATCTTAACATTTGTTTGGGTACCCTGTAATCTTCCATTCGATGAACATGTTGCATCCATCTTAACTTGTAATCAGATATTTTGTTTTCTAAAGGTTCCATGTGTAATTCTTCTAAGATGTCTTCATTTTTTTATCTAGTAGTGTGTATCCTGCAGTCCTCCAAAGGTACATTTCAGCAGATCTAAGGCCGGTATTCAGGAACCAAGCTTTACGCAAAGATCGACTCTTTCCCCCTCTCTATGACGTACAGAGTATTGATAAAGCCGGTTTTATGAATACTATCTACGTCATAGAGAGGTGGAAAGAGTCGATCTTTGCGTAAAGCTTGGTTCCTGAATACCGGCCTAAGTCTCTGTATATCCTTCTGTTTCAGTGTCCATACTTCGCTACCACACAAAAGAGTTAGGAGAGCTAGTATTTTATACACTTTTAGTCTTGAATGTTTTTGGACTAACTGTGGCTTGAAGATATAATTTATTAACCCTAAAATCTTTTAAGTCCACCGTCGTGGTCTCGAGGTAGCGTGCTGCCTTGTCACGCAGCGGGCCCGGGTTCGATTCCCGGTCGGGACAGACTCCTGAGTGAGGTTTATTTTTCGGGGTTTTCCTCACCTGTGAGACAAATGTCAAGAAGCTTAGGGCCCAACGGTCCACGAAAATCATCCGGCCATCACCATCATCCTTACCATTATCATCATCATCCTTCACCGGTGTGGAAAGCAACGGGAAGCTACCACACCTATAATTCCCTAGTAAAGCTGCAAAGCATAGTATGATAATGCTATGATTGCAAGTGAAAGACCTGCCTCGGGGAGAATTACTATGGGTGGATGGGAAATCCTTAAAAATTTTGATATTTTTGCATTTACGTCCTTTTCTTCTTCATATGAGATATTGCATCCTAGATATGTAAAATTATTCACCTGTTCAAAAATGTTTATTGTCAAGTAGGCCTACAATTTTACTTCTGACGGGATCTACACCTAGAAATGTCATAATTTTTGTTTTCTCTCTGTAGATATATTCAATACATATTCTTGTTCCAATACTTATTTAATTTACCTCCACCTGATGTTGTGATGGCATATTTAATGTTGCACATAATCACGGACCTAACATAAAATAACATTCAAAGTATCTTACTGAACCAGTGCCACAGTGTTTATCCCTGAGTCTGACTGCAGTGATGTTAAGCAAATTAGATGCATCGCACTTAACTTGGTCTATAGATATATGTCCACGCTCTGGTAATGAAACAATGATCATAAGTAACGCCACGAGTGATTTCCAAATTATCGATTCACGATGTCACGAAGTGACGAGTGAATTTATCTAGAGAATTTGGAAATCAAAAGTGGCATTTGTTAGGACTATTTAACGAATAAAATTAAGCTGTTTACTCACAAATAATTATTTAAATATCCATAGTAATTCTGCCCGAGGGCAGGTCTTTCACTGCAATCATAGCATTTTCATGCTATGCTTTTCAGTTTTACTAGGGAATTGTAGGTGTGTAGCTTCCCGTTGTTTTAGTTATTTTAAAATATTTATATATTTAATGTAAACGGCTATGTTTGAAAACAAATGAGAAACGTTTGTTATGTTTCACTTGTTCATCGCTGCAACCAGATCATATTATTTATTGCCAAAGGATCGCAATATTGTACGAATGCACCCTAGAGGAGTAAAAATGAAAAATGAAACACATTAAACTGTTTATAATCAATATTATAGGTTACTAATTAATTTCTGATGTCCTATTATGTAAATATGTCAATTATATTTTTCTGGAACGTTAATAGCTGGGTAATAATACGTTTAAGAAAGTGCAAAGAGCGGTTTCTTTTTATTGTGGTATAGTCAATTGCTACAATTTTTTTCTGTTATATCTCGCAAGCGTTATATAGTTACATTCGTGCATTATATATACAATCTGGGAGCTCTTACATCTTAATATATAAATTGCTATATTCAACGTACTTCTTAGGCCGGTATTCAGGAACCAAGCTTTACGCAAAGATCGACTCTTTCCCCCTCTCTATGACGTACAGAGTATTGATAAAGCCGGTTTTATAAATACTATCTACGTCATAGAGACGTGGAAAGAGTCGATCTTTGCGTAAAGCTTGGTTCCTGAATACCGGCCTAAGTCTCTGTATATCCTTCTGTTTCAGTGTCCATACTTCGCTACCATACAAAAGAGTTAGGAGAGCTAGTATTTTATACACTTTTAGTCTTGAATGTTTTTGGACTAACTGTGGCTTGAAGATATAATTTATTAACCCTAAAATCTTTTAAGTCCACCGTCGTGGTCTCGAGGTAGCGTGCTGCCTTGTCACGCAGCGGGCCCGGGTTCGATTCCCGGTCGGGACAGGCTCCTGGGTGAGGTTTATTTTTCGGGGTTTTTCCTCACCTGTGAGACAAATGTCAAGAAGCTTAGGGCCCAACGGTCCACGAAAATCATCCGGCCATCACCATCATCCTTACCATTATCATCATCATCCTTCACCGGTGTGGAAAGCAACGGGAAGCTACCACACCTATAATTCCCTAGTAAAGCTGCAAAGCATAGTATGATAATGCTATGATTGCAAGTAAAAGACCTGCCTCGGGGAGAATTACTATGGGTGGATGGGAAATCCTTAAAAATTTTGATATTTTTGCATTTACGTCCTTTTCTTCTTCATATGAGATATTGCATCCTAGATATGTAAAATTATTCACCTGTTCAAAAATGTTTATTGTCAAGTAGGCCTACAATTTTACTTCTGACGGGATCTACACCTAGAAATGTCATAATTTTTGTTTTCTCTGTAGATATATTCAATACATATTCTTGTTCCAATAACTTATTTAATTTACCTCCACCTGATGTTGTGATGGCATATTTAATGTTGCACATAATCACGGACCTAACATAAAATAACATTCAAAGTATCTTACTGAACCAGTGCCACAGTGTTTATCCCTGAGTCTGACTGCAGTGATGTTAAGCAAATTAGATACATCGCACTTAACTTGGTCTATAGATATATGTCCACGCTCTGGTAATGAAACAATGATCATAAGTAACGCCACGAGTGATTTCCAAATTATCGATTCACGATGTCACGAAGTGACGAGTGAATTTATCTAGAGAATTTGGAAATCAAAAGTGGCATTTGTTAGGACTATTTAACGAATAAAATTAAGCTGTTTACTCACAAATAATTATTTAAATATCCATAGTAATTCTGCCCGAGGGCAAGTCTTTCACTGCAATCATAGCATTTTCATGCTATGCTTTTCAGTTTTAAAATTAATATATAATTATGGAATATTCACCTGATTATATATTAATTTTGAATAATACCTCAACGGAACACATCATGAATATTATAAAACTTTTTCAGTTTTACTAGGAAATTGTAGGTGTGGTAGCGTCCCGTTGTTTTAGTTATTTTAAAATATTTATATATTTAATGTAAACGGCTATGTTTGAAAAACAAATGAGAAACGTTTGTTATGTTTCACTTGTTCATCGCTGCAACCAGATCATATTATTTATTGCTAAAGGATCGCAATATTGTACGAATGCACCCTAGAGGAGAAAAAATGAAAAATGAAACACATTAAACTGTTTATAATCAACATTATAGGTTACTAATTAATTTCTGATGTCCTATTATGTAAATATGTCAATTATATTTTTCTGGAACGTTAATAGCTGGGCAATAATACGTTTAAGAAAATGCAAAGAGTGGTTTCTTTTTATTGTGGTATAGTCAATTGCTACAATTTTTTTCTGTTATATCTCGCAAGCGTTATATAGTTACATTCGTGCATTATATATACAATCTGAGAGCTCTTACATCTTAATATATGAATTGCTATATTCAACGTACTTCTTAGGACGGTATTCAGGAACCAAGCTTTACGCAAAGAGCGACTCTTTCCCCCTCTCTATGACGTACAGAGTATTCATAAAACCGGTTTTATGAATACTCTCTATGTCATAGAGAGAGGAAAAGAGTCGCTCTTTCCTTAAAGCTTGGTTCCTGAATACCGGTCTTAAGCTGGTTTATTATAGTCAGTCACTGCAAAATAATGCTATGACCTGTTCAGAATATTAAAAAGGCAGAGCTTTCTTTAATATGATAAATTTAATTGATAAATATCGGGTCAATCACGACTGTGATTGGTTGTAAAACAGAATTTTATTGTAACGTGATTGGTCATTGACTCCCATTAAAAAAAAAAACACTTGATATTTTGTGATCTCTACAAAAAAATGAACCGACACTACGCTGGGTTTTGCAATAAAGAAATTAGGAAGTAGATACCTTTGAATGGTTGATAAGGGAGTAATTGGGTTAATAACACGAACCTATATACTCGCACTGTACACGTGATAACGTGTTGTATCCCATCTCCTGAACATGTGTTGCTAATTACATAAAAAGTCACGTGATGCATCTAATCTAAGCTAATTTCCACAGATATACCGATAGCTCATGTTTGTATAGCATCAAGGCTCCGGCCTCACTTCATCGCCCCCTCCGTAGTGAAGTTGGTTGAGGTAATACGCTAGCCGGAAGGTCGAGAGTTCGAGTCCCGGTGGGGTTAGGCATTTTAAACTGACCTAAATCTTCTGGCGGCACCATGGCCCTACGGTCGACTCATCCTCTAACGAAAATGAGTAGCGGAAACTTGTTCTGAGAGTAAAGGCGGCCGTCACGCAAGGCTGAGAACCCAGCTGGCATAAAGTGCCGATTGTCAAAAAAAAAGTGGGAGCTTTAACATCCTACTTACCCAAAGGCCTCCTATGGCCTGTAGTTGGAATACTTTACTTTTTACAAAGGAATATATCCATGAAACTTTTTTCATATCTTCATCGATCCCATTTGCTAAAAACCAAAAATGACAAGACAAGACAAGTGGTAGGAAGAGCAGAGCCACCCTTTATGTATTCATACCCATTGTCCCCCGGCCCAGCGAGTGCGCACTCAGTTTGATCCGGGTGCACACTCGGCAGCCAGGAGGAATCAACGAGCAGGGTCCATGGCCTGTCTCATCCGGCTGCTTTAGGGACTTAAATGCCCTCTTCAGCCCATAGATATTGTTTTCTAGTAGATGGCAGAGCGATGATCCAGCCATATATATATATATTATATATATATATATATATATATATATACACACACACACACACACACACACACACACACACACACAGTGTTCTGCTGTCCAAGAGCAGGTATTTCACTGCAAACTCAGCATTCTCTACTCTTCCCTTATCCCAGCTTTTCTTTTTTGTATCTGCATACAAACAATTTATTTTAATATTGTCTATCATCTGATGTATTTTTCTGCCTCTAACCTTATTTCCGTTGACCATTCCTTTTAGGGCATCCGTCTGCAGGCAGTTTCTTCTTAGCCAGTGACCAATCCAATTTATTTTCATCTTCTTTATGAGTTCCAGCATTGTTCTTCCTTCACCCACTCTGTCTAGCACATTTTATTTTTTTATTTTGTCGTCCATTTTATACGCCCCATCCTTCTCCATACCCACATCTGAAAAGCTTCCAGTTGTTTTTACTAATTTTGTCGTAATGTACAAGTATCTGTATCATACAATGCTACACTCCACACAAAGCACTTCGCTAGCCTCTTCCGTAATTCTTTTGCCATAGGCCCGCAGAAAATGCTTCTCTTCTTGTTAAAAGCTTCTTTCGCCATTGCTACTACTTGACAGCAGTTCATGTTACTACGGATAGTACAACCCAAGCATTTGAAGCTATCCACTTGCTCATTGGCCTCATGTCTATCTTCCTTGGTTTCCTTCCTACAATCATGGCCTTCGTCTTACTTATATTTATCTTCATCCCATAATCCTCGCATCTATCATTTAGCTCTATCAGTATGTTCCTCAGTGTCATTGCATCTTCTGATGCTTTTAGCATAATGCTGATATAGTATTATTAGGCGATAGCGAGGGGATACTAAGTGCCAACATACACACCTTGTTGAGTAACACTAGGAAATTGAAGCTGGAAGTAAACATTAATAAAACTAAATAGGCCTTATATGTTCACACATAGAAATATATTATATAATTGAAATGACATATGAGGGAAATTTTAAAGAAGTGGCTGAATTCAAATATCTAGGAACAATACTTACAAACAGGAATGGAGTACAGAAATAAATTAAATATAGGCTGTGAAATTATTATTACTCATTACAGGGACTTCTGCAACCTAACTTCTCTAAAAAAATGTTAAACTGAAAAGAAACATGGACTCATCGTTTAAGGGAGAGAAAAAGATTACAAGTATTTGTAACTATAGTTCTTAGGAAAAGTTTTGGACCAAAGAGAGATGAACAGATTACATTGGTGAATGGAGAAGACTACTTAACAGTGAGCTACATGATATTTATGAGGGAACTTATAGCCTATAATAAAAACAGTTAAGTCCCGTAAACTGCGATGGGCAGGATATGTGGCACGAATGGGGAATGAAACTCGAGCATTAAAACTCCTTGTAGAAAAACCAGAGGTAAAGCGTCCGGTATATAGGCCAAGAATGAGGTGGGATAATAACATCATCATGGTACATTCACGAATTTAGGCCATTTGTTGACCCGTTTCGGCCTCAAGAGAAACACCATCCAAAAGTCTTTTGAGTGGACGTCCTGGTCTTCTTCTTCCTGCAGGTTGATAGTTCTTCGTGTTGAGACTTGCAAATAAAGTTGAGATTCCTAAGGACGGGTTACTGGCCCGACCCTAAGTAGTCCAGTGGTAGGGCTGCTACCATTTAGTCTCTAGACAGACATTAGGATACCGCATTTACTATGGAACAGTTATACCGCCGTGACTCGGTCCTCAGAGCCTCGTTTGTGAAAACGAGTTGTACCACGAGAAGGTGAGGATGAGAATTGGGTAGGAGAGGTTATATACACGTCACTACCGCTTTCAACCCGGGATAATAATACTAAATTAAATTATACAGGAAGTGATTGGAAAACATAAGCTCAGAATAACTATCTACTGGTTGCAATTTTGCATGTATCATTCCTCAAGGCTCGGGACACATAAAAATACCTGAACCGGAGAAGTTAAACTTACAAAAGAACTATAACATTACCTATTACTCGCCCAAGTTAAGTCTACACGGCTAGAGGGGAAGTGTTAACGCTAGTGTCGCCAAACTACTTCTCTATGGAAGGAAGAATCTCTAAAATAAAAGTGATCCCACTACAGGCCTCGGGAGGCCCTTGGGGTAGTGGGAGGTTTAAGGCTCCCACTTTTCTAGACAATCGGCACTTGATGCCAGCCGGTTGTCAGCCCTGCGTGACGGCTGCCTTTACCCCAGAACAAGCGTCTGGTACTCATTTCCGTTAGAGGCTGAGTCGACCCCAGGGCCATGGTGCCGCCAGAAGGTTTGAATCAGTTTAAAAATCCTGACCCCACCGGGACTCGAACCCTAAACACATGTGAAATATCATTACATGGTTGTCAAATTAGTAATTTAGTCGACGACTGCTGAAGGTTTTGGATCACTTAAAATCAGTGTGTGTAACCTCTATATTACCAGCCTCACAACACAACACAGGAGACGGGAATTGGCAACATGTAATGAGGAAACCAGAGGAGGGACAGCATATTCTCCAGCAGTAACAATGGATTTTTCATTTGGTCAATGACTTCTGTAGGCGATGGGTCATTTAAAAGCACAGTATTTGCCAGTGCTCCCCTCCCAGTCAATTTACAACACAAGGGACAGGAAGTGGCAACATAGTAAGAGAAGAAAGAGAATCGACAGCATATTAGTAGCTTATTTTCCGCGTGAAGATTTAACTTGGGCGAGTAGTACCTTCAAATTTTGCTGACGAATTGGTGATAGGATCTCGTAAACCAAACATCAGATCCAAGGCCGGCTTCATCCCCAGAACTAGTTTCTGGTACTCATTTCCGTTAGAGGATAAGTCGACCCTAGGGCCATGGTGCCATCATAATATTTGGATCGCCATTGCTACAAAATATTCCGGTCTGGCATTCTGGTAGCATCCTGACCCCACCGAGTTCGAGACCAGACTATGTTCTGGAGGTAAAGACACATGACTGATATCCCAGCTGCAGTGGCGGCTCGTGGCTTTGAAGTTAGGTGAAGAATTAGTAACAAACAACAACAAATTTCAAACTTTTTTTTTTGCACTTGAATGCAAATAGGTGGTTATATATATTTGACTTATGCTGAATTTCAGGTCTGCAATCCAAAATTTTCTATTATGTAACATTTCTGCAGGAAACGTGATTGAAATTTTCCATACAAATCCAAAAAGAAAATGACCGTGACCGAACACATCTAATTTCAGTTTTCTGGTAATTCCTTATGTTATTTTTATAAACGCAACCATTATTAAGAAAGGATTGTATAGCTTAAATAACTTTCGGGAAGATTTAGTCATCAATTTTCTGATTTATCATACAAAAAAGTATAGGAAAATAGAAAAAAAGTTTAATTATACTCACATTCTAAAAATATTTTCTGGAACATTTCTGCTTGTGCACAATATCAGAAACATCCCTAATTAGCTGCCAACGATAGTCATCTAACATGCTGTGTGACTATTGCCCTCTGTATCTTCTTTTCATGACAGATATGTCTTGATGAAAACGTTCTCTGTGTTCATCGCTGATGGCCCCCAGATTGGGAGGAAAGAAGTCCAAGTGGGAATGCAGGAAATGTATTTTCAATGACATGTTAAATCCCAATTTTTTATATGTCTTTAGCATGTTCTTCATAATTTCTTGGTAGTTTTCGGCCCTTATATTTCCCAGAAAATTAGCACACATTGTCTTGAATCCCACACATGCTGCTTTCTTACTGTCCTCTGGTACATCATCAAACTTGTTGTTGTCTTACATCACGTCACAAATTTGTGGGCCAATAAAAATGCCTTCCTTCAATTTAGCTTCACTAATTTGTGACAGTTTTTCTTTCAAATACAGAATACTATTACCATTTTTGTTTAGAGCTTTAACAAAATTTTTCATTAAGCCTAGCTTAATGTGAAAGGGTGGCAGCCATATGTTATCTTTCTTAACTAATGGTTGGTGTTTAATACTCTTGTCCCCTGGTAGCAAAGCATCCCTTAGAGGCCACTCTCTTATTTCATAATGTTTTTGTTTAGCTCAACTGTCCCACTTGCATAAAAAGCAACAAAACTTGGTGAAACCACTCTTCATTCCAATGCATAACTCTATGACTTTAAGATCCCCACATATTTTCCATTCATATTTTATGTAGTTAACAGTTTTTAAGAGTAAATTCGCATTCTCGTACGTTTCTTTCATAAGAATAGTATGAGCAATATCTATAGGCACAGAAGGATAAACATTATCATTATGTAACAAAACGGCTTTTAAACTTAACTTGGAAGAATCAATGAAATGCGCAATTCTTGTGAATTGCAAATTTTACCTCTCAATTGTTCCATTAGTCCATCAACATCATTACAATAGACAAATTCATTCAAAGAGTGTTCACGTTTCCTATAAATTGTTATATTGATATTGGGCTCAAGCAAGTACCAATTCTGTAACCGAGAGCTCAATAGTTCCGACTTACTTTTGTTAAATTGAGATCCCTTGGAAGATTAAATATATTTTTAAATTACTGATTTTACACTCTGCTTCAACAATAAAAGTGAGGAGATTAAGAGAGTGCAATAAAATAAATTGTGTAAACATATAATCTGCTACATTATGCAATTGGCCATGCCATTTATAGGATTCAATAATTGAAACAGATCACCCAATAGACTGGAAATGTTTCATTCCCAATAATAAAGTAATGTGTTGTCATATGCTTCTTCTTCACAAACGAGGGTAAGAGGGTGAGTTAATCGCAGTACAATATATTATGTATACAATAGCCTGCTACTATGCACTTGATTGGGCCGCTAGTGTAATCATAAATCGGTGATTACTTCAAAATGGTAGGTGATAATGCAAAAGGGATTTCAGTTTAGAAATTAGGGCATAAAAATCCATTAGAAACATATCATTTTTGTCAGATGCAAATTTCAGTTTTGTCCAGTGTTATTTATACACGTGTTTATTTTAATTATTTTTAAACTCACTTATTTCTTGTATATCAAATTGATCCTTTGGTCCATTAAGACTGCAAACTTCTCAATGATATCTTCATGGAATGGGCATGTCTTCGTTAACTGCAGTAGAAGTTCTTTCTGAATTGTGATATTCCCCAAAGAAGAAAGTCTCTCTTCTGAAATTACATTCCTCAAGTATGTTTTTATACACTTCAGACAAGAAAAGCTTCTTTCCACAGATGCTGTTGTAGAGGAAGAGGAGCATAACCATGGAAATGTTTTAAACCATGACCGTTTGAAACTAAGATTGTAGCATTTAACTGAATGATTAACTTCTTTTGCACCACATATTTGTAGAAATTCAGTAGGATGTCCACAATTTAAAACTTCCTTTTTATCTTCATCTTTTCAATGTGAAAAAGGTGCTTACAATAAAACACACACTATATCATAAACTATTTAAACCAACACAACAATAACCAAATAGCACGATACGAAAGAATTTCATACACAAACCTTTGAAGCAGATGGCTTCGCTACTTCACTTGAAGGATTTTGTAATGCAAGACCTTAGCGGGTGATATCGCGGTTGTCATGGTGTCTAGTAAGCTAAACTCCACCCCGGAGGTCGAGCAGCTGGACAGTAAAAATCCTTCACTTGACTTAGTCCAAAATGACATCATGCGGCGTGGGTGCTCTGTATCATAACAATGAGTTCCGCCTCTTAAAATAATACAGAAATATGTTTCTACTAAAACTAACATTCGTGATAAGGAAAATAAAGTTTAAAAATAATTCTGGTAAAAATAAGGTGAAGTGGCAATTCATGTACTTCCTCTAAACAGCTGTCCCTGCTCAGCTGACATTATCTCATCCCAAATTTCTAGAAAGGTGGGAAAGTTAACTTCCTATACCCCAAGGACCTGTAGTGGGATTATTTTATTAGGAATAGAACTACATATTTAAATGTTGAATCACTCTGTATGAACATTTGAACTGTAAAGCTTTAATTTCACTGAGTGTGGTTGTTTCAGGAATGGGTGAACTAAGTGCAGTATTGACATTACTGGCTGTGCTGGGGATTGCCATCATATGTTTGATGGCTCTCTGTCGCTTCATGGGGCTCTGGACCTGGACTTCTGCTTGGATATTTTCTAGTCGTGAAGAGAAAATTGGCCTGACCCGTTCAAAAGGTCACTATAATGCCAGTGGATATTTGGTGAGTTTTACAGAATGATTTTAAAAACTCTTATATGTATCATGCAAGAAAATAGTCATCTTCTTTAGACATTCATAATTATTTCATAAAACTTATGATGGGAATTAACATTATGAGATTTTCAAATTAATAAAATTAAAATGAGTCGTACATCATCTCATCTCATGCACTCTGTGTTTTTCACAGCAGTTTGAAAAGATGGCTGAAGATAGGAACAACTGTTCCTGAAACCACGGTTCTGTACTGTGAAGATCTTGGAGTCTATGAGGTGAGACGTACAGTACAACTCATTTTAATTTTATTAATTCATACCTATGCTCATGGCACACTCGATTTCCATGATGAGCTCTCACTTGATAGCTCATGTGTGGTTAATGGTAGATGAATCAGGGTAAGGACATATTTTTTCTCGGGTTTCTCCCATTTCCCCTGCCAAAGCTTCATTCCACTACTTCTACATACTCATGTCATACACTTCATTCAATTTGATTTAATCTAATTAAATTTTAGTTTTTTATTTAACTTTCACAGGGAAAGAACACTATGAGGTTTAATTTAATAATTAAATTAATGTTTTTATTACCTCACCTCATATCTTTTTTCTTCTATACTGCAGTTTCGGAGCTTATCTCCATCGTCAGTAGCCTCTGGTCGACCGGTGTTATGTCGTTTCTTGGCGGTTTCCTTCTTACTTCTGTCGGTGGACCGATGAACCTCTGGATTAGGTCAAAATTTGTGGGAGTTTCAAAATTCATGAGTTTTTCTTTTTTGTTTTTTTGGATGTGGATTTTTTCCCAGACTGTGAGTTCCTTTAGTTTATCTGTTTGTTTGATTAGGCTAGCTTCTGTATCAATTAAATGTTTTTCAGACCAAGCATGGGCTGCTACTGCTGACTTGTCCACTTCACCCTTTTTTACATTTCTAAGGTGTTCCTTCAATCTAGTTTTTAAATTTCTTTTTGTTTTTCCTATATAGATTTTGTCGCAATCTTGACATTTGATCTGATATATTCCTGATTTATATTCTTCTCCAATTTTTTCATTTTTGTTGGTTTTAATTATCTTGTTTAGGCTGTATTCATTCTTTGGGGCCAATCGAATGTTAAACTTATTGAAAATTTTCTGGAACTTGTGGTGTTTTACAGGATGGTAAGTGAATTTTTTGAATCTTATGTTCTCTTCTGTTTGTTTTTTAAGTGTGCTTTCATTAATTAGTTTTTGCCTTTTGAACTTATTTATTTTCTTGTGTACCATGTTCTCTTCATAACCATTTTCTATTGCTACTTTAATTATGTATTCTTTTTCTTTTTCATATTTTTCACGGTTCAGGGGTACATTCATCAATCTGTGTGTTAGGCTATTGAATACAGCTTCTTTGTGAGCGAAATGGTTGAATCCTGATGCCTTAATGTAGTTATCTTTATGTGTGTTCTTTCTGTATATTCCAAATTCTATTTTGTTTTTTTCGTTCCTAGTTAAGGTTAGATCCAAAAATGAGATTTGTCTGTCAGTTTCAGTTTCCATTGTGAATTTTACAGTTTTGCTCTGAAGGTTCAGGAGTTTTAAGGCATCTTCTATTTGTTTATGGTTTATAATGGCTATTATATCGTCAACATATCTGCGCCAAAATTTGAAAGTTAATGGGTGTCCCCTTGTGATTTTCTGTTCGAAACTACCCATGAATAAATTGGCCAGAAAGGGAGATAGTGGGTTTCCCATGGAAAGTCCAAAATTTTGTTTGTAGTATTTCCCATTGTATGTAAAGAACATTTGTTCGATGCACAATTTTGTCAAAATGATGTATTTTTCTATCTTTTTCTTTTCCAAATTATTGTTCGTTAACCATTTTTCCAGAATATCAATGGTGGTTTCTCTTGGGACACTGGGAAACAATGAAACTACATCAAAAGAAACTAACCTGTCAGTTGGTTCTAATTCTCTGTGCTTGAAATCCTCTATCAATTCCAATGAATTGTCGATTGAAAGGTTCTCAAACCCTCCCATATTCTTGTATTCGCTACATAACCATCTAGCTATTTGGTATGTAGGGGACCCTATACAGTTGATAATGGGTCTCATTTTCTTTCCTGCCTTATGTGTTTTCGGGAGGCCGTGCATATTAGGGTTTTTAGGGTTGGGAACCTTTAGGTAAAACTTCTTTTGTTTGGTTAGGATATTGTTTACTTTCTTTAGGGTGTTGTCCACCTCTTTGATGCATTTCGGAAGTGGGTTAGATTTAATTTCAGTGTATTCAGTTGATTCCAAAAGGTTGTACATTCTATTTTTATAATCAACAATGTCCATGATTACTATTTGATTTGCTTTGTCAGCTTTTGTGACTATTACATTTTTCTTGTTTATTTCTTTGATGATTTTCATGTTTCCCTTTCCCGTTTTGTTTATAGGATTTTCTTTGATCTCCTCAATAATTTTTGCGCATTCATTTCTAAAAAATTGCGCAAAAATTATTGAGGAGATCAAAGAAAATCCTATAAACAAAACGGGAAAGGGAAACATGAAAATCATCAAAGAAATAAACAAGAAAAATGTAATAGTCACAAAAGCTGACAAAGCAAATCAAATAGTAATCATGGACATTGTTGATTATAAAAATAGAATGTACAACCTTTTGGAATCAACTGAATACACTGAAATTAAATCTAACCCACTTCCGAAATGCATCAAAGAGGTGGACAACACCCTAAAGAAAGTAAACAATATCCTAACCAAACAAAAGAAGTTTTACCTAAAGGTTCCCAATCCTTAAAACCCTAATATGCACGGCCTCCCGAAAACACATAAGGCAGGAAACAAAATGAGACCCATTATCAACTGTATAGGGTCCCCTACATACCAAATAGCTAGATGGTTATGTAGCGAATACAAGAATATGGGAGGGTTTGAGAACCTTTCAATCGACAATTCATTGGAATTGATAGAGGATTTCAAGCACAGAGAATTAGAACCAACTGACAGGTTCGTTTCTTTTGATGTAGTTTCATTGTTTCCCAGTGTCCCAAGAGAAACCACCATTGATATTCTGGAAAAATGGTTAACGAACAATAATTTGGAAAAGAAAAAGATAGATAGAGAATACATCATTTTGACAAAATTGTGCATCGAACAAATGTTCTTTACATACAATGGGAAATACTTCAAACAAAATTTTGGACTTTCCATGGGAAACCCACTATCTCCCTTTCTGGCCAATTTATTCATGGGTAGTTTCGAACAGAAAATCACAAGGGGACACCCATTAACTTTCAAATTTTGGCGCAAGATATGTTGACGATATAATAGCCATTATAAACCATAAACAAATAGAAGATGCCTTAAAACTCCTGAACCTTCAGAGCAAAACTGTAAAATTCACAATGGAAACTGAAACTGAAAGACAAATTTCATTTTTGGATCTAACCCTAACTAGAAACGAAAAAAACAAAATAGAATTTGGAATATACAGAAAGAACACACATAAAGATAACTACATTAAGGCATCAGGATTCAACCATTTCGCTCACAAAGAAGCTGTATTCAATAGCCTAACACACAGATTGGTGAATGTACCCCTGAACCGTGAAAAATATGAAAAAGAAAAAGAATACATAATTAAAGTAGCAATAGAAAATGGTTATGAAGAGAACATGGTACACAAGAAAATAAATAAGTTCAAAAGGCAAAAACTAATTAATGAAAGCACACTTAAAAAACAAACAGAAGAGAACATAAGATTCAAAAAATTCACTTACCATCCTGTAAAACACCACAAGTTCCAGAAAATGTTCAATAAGTTTAACATTTGATTGGCCCCAAAGAATGAATACAGCCTAAACAAGATAATTAAAACCAACAAAAATGAAAAAATTGGACAAGAATATAAATCAGGAATATATCAGATCAAATGTCAAGATTGCGACAAAATCTATATAGGAGAAACAAAAAGAAATTTAAAAACTAGATTGAAGGAACACCTTAGAAATGTAAAAAAGGGGGAAGTGGACAAGTCAGCAGTAGCAGCCCATGCTTGGTCTGAAAAACATTTAATAGATACAGAAGCTAGCCTAATCAAACAAACAGATAAACTAAAGGAACTCACAGTCTGGGAAAAAATCCACATCCAAAAAAACAAAAAAGAAAAACTCATGAATTTTGAAACTCCCGCAAATTTTGACCTAATCCAGAGGTTCATCGGTCCACCGACAGAAGTAAGAAGGAAACCGCCAAGAAACGACATAACACCGGTCGACCAGAGGCTACTGACGATGGAGATAAGCTCCGAAACTGCAGTATAGAAGAAAAAAGATATGAGGTGAGGTAATAAAAACATTAATTTAATTATTTAGTTTTTTTTTTAATCAGCTCAGATTTCCTGACTTCTATGCAGACCCAAGTTTCGTCACTGAATTTGTTACATTATCGATGCATCATCACGATCACAACTGTCGTTTTGTGGTTGTCTCTCTTGCAAATTGATTTCACATGCTCTCTGTTGGCTGACTGATGAACTTCCAAATCCGGGTATTTCAAAATTCATAGCTGTCTTTTTATTCTTGCATATGTAAATTTTCTCCCAAATTGTGAGTTCCTTTGATTTTTCTAACTGTTTAAGTAATTTTGCCTTGGTTTCAATTCTGTGTTTTAAACCAAGGCAAAATTACTTAAACAGTTAAAAAAAATCAAAGGAACTCATAATTTGGGAGAAAATTTACATATGCAAGAATAAAAAGAAAACTATGAATTTTGAAATACCCGGTGAAAATGAGAGGGGATTGATTTTGAAGTTCATCAGTCAACCAACAGAGAGCGCAGAAATCAATTTGCAAGAGGGACAATCACAAGACGGCAGTTGTGAATATTGGTGATGCATTGATAATGTCACGAATTCAGTGACGAAACCTGGGTCTGCATAGAAGTCAGCAAATATGAGGGGAGTCAAAAACAACTCAAATTTAATTAAAATAAACCTCATAGTGTTATTTTTACCTACATAATTTAATTTAATCTGCCCTTGTGATTTTGCAACAGGTCTGGTCAACTGGTATATTTACATCACAGACTTCCAATAATAGGTGCTTCACCTTATCCCTTGATCTGACATTATACCAGATACAAGGATAGAGGGATTATTTTTGTGGGTCATATTAGAAAATAATGTATTCAAAACAGTTGTGTCCTGGCACACTAATAATATTGACAGTCTTTGTGCAGGCGATTACTATGCCTTGGATCGATACATATGAGTGCAAATGAGTGAACGTATATGATGCAATAATTGAACTTCATAATAATTAAATATAATGCTGCCTTTAAAACCAGAGAAATATAAATATAAAAGATATATGTAAGCTGTTAATAAGGAAACAGGAAAAACAATCTGGACCTGAGCCCAATCATGAAATAGGGGGTAGAAAATGGAAGGAAAGGAGCTAATTTGAGTACCATGGAGAAAATATTAACATACACAGTTCACCTATTTCAAACATTTCCAATCTTTCCTTCTCTTCCAGATCCATTTTTAATTGGTCCTGCCATCTATTTGTGGGTCTTCCCAGATTTATTTTTCCTTTTACATTAATTTCCATAGATTTCTGTGATATCCTTCCTTCCTGCATTCTTTTAAGTGTCTAAACTATTTAAATATTATTTTATTTATTGCAGTTCTCAATTATTATACTCGTACTGAATTCCTAATAACTTTGTTTATGATTTTTTGTCTTATTTTAAATATGTCTAAAAAGTAGGAAAAACAATACCACTTCCTAAATCATACTGGAAATTTTTATGTTGTCAAAAAAGTATTGAAGCTGTAGACCTACTCTTAATTAAACATAGATGCATGTCATAATGTAATTGGTTAAGCCAATACATCACAAGCCCAAAGGTCAGGGATTTGAACCCCGGTTTAATCAGGATTTTTAAACTGGTCCAATCCTTTTAGCAGCACCATGGCCCTGTGATAGACTCAGCCTCTAAATGAAATGAGGTTACCAGATGCTTCTTCTGGGAGTAAAGACGGTTATCACGCAGGGCTGACAACTCTTGCTAATTGTCTAAAAAAGTGGGTTTCACCTTCTACTATCCCAAAGGGCTCCAGAGCCCTATATTGGGATCACCTTTTATAATTCAACATAAATACTGTACATGAAAATACATATTTGGATTAAAAATTTTGGGGGACGAGGACAAGATGAGTGGTTGTATTTTTAAAAAAGACAAATACTCACATTATTAACTGTAAATATCTCCTCGATTTTTCTAACAAAGAAATATGTTAACTCATGTAATAAACCAACTCAAGTACAGTTCACACAAACTGGTCTTATCACACTCATTAGCACTACAGTACAATCTTCCTCTCTATTGGCTGAACTGTTGTTGCCATGACAGCGAGGACAAATGCTGTCTGCATTACCTACCAGAAGACTGCAGCACCATTTTTTAGTTTTTTTTTTTTACTATCACTAGTATCACAGCCAGTAAGTATTGGTAGCACTTATTGTCACTACTGAAATGAAAAACTCCTGTATCGTGAGCCTGGGTATGTTCGTCTAATTCACAAAAGTTTGAACGAATATTGAGATTACTTTGTTAGTATTCTGATAAAATGTGACAGGTAGAGTGTGTGGGGTGGGAAGGTATGGCTTTTCCTGAAAACCTGCTGCTGATAATAGATTAAATGATAATGTAGTGAAAATGATTGTCTCTGCTCTTACTCAGAAACAAATCAAATGAAGGTCTCATGACATTCAAACAAGTCTAAACATTAAAATATAATCTTTCCAAGTTATTATAGTGAAAAAAATAATTATAGTGGTTCATGGCCAACACTTGATGATGAAATGATTCTTAATGAATGAGATATAACCACTCTTCAACATTACAACAATTAACAAGCTACATGATAGCAGCTACACAATCAGTCTACTCTCCCCGGCACATCCCCAAGTGCTCCCTAAAGTTAATCAAACTAATTTAATCGTCAAATTTAAGAAAGAAAAATTAATGTTTGAACCAGGATTTGAACCCTGGACTCCTAGTTCTATGTACTAGTGTGCTGTCCATTACACCATTCAAACTATGATACAAACATTAACATTTCTTTCAACTTATACAATCCTAGTTCATCCAAAATCTAATAGCTGCCGCAACCATCACACCAACTGGCATCTTCTATTCAGAAGTATTTTTATTTATTGACAATTTATAAACTACTTTTTAGCGATAAAGCTTCATATTGTCATTTGAATGGTGTAATGGACAGCACACTAGTACGTAGAACTAGGGGTCCAGGGTTCAAATCCCAGTTCAAACATTAATTTTTCTTTCTTATATTTGATTTTATCCAGGATTGGAAAATGTTAATTAAAAAAAAAACCATCGAAAATATGAAGCTTTACCGCTAAAAAGCAGTATATAAATTCTCAATAAATAAAAATACTTCTGAATAGAAGACATCAGTTGCTTCTTGTAGGAAAACCAGAGGGAAAATGCCCAATTGGTAGACCAAGAATGAGGTGGGAGAATAATATTAATCATGGTTTGAGGGAAGTAGATTATACAAGGGATGACTGGAAAACAGCTCAAGATAAGAATATGTGAAGAGCATATGTCCATGCAGGCATGAACCTATGGGTTCGATAGTGTCAGTGAGTGAGTTAGTTAGTTAGTCATTTACCTACAGATGTCAGCGAGTAACCATGGTTAGTATATTATTAAAGAGACATCTAATATGGAACTAAGATATTATTTGAATGGGAAAGGCCAATTAAACTTTGCTCAGAGGCTCTAATTTAGGCTTGAAGTTCTTTTAAGACCCAAAAATCTTCAACCTTGTAACTCATGGCTTAAAGTCTCCCCAGAGGACTTACTCCTCGTATTTTTCTATCCTAAAAAGTCCATCAACCCTGACCAGTATTGAACCAATGACCGTAGGGATCAGAGATAAGGAACTTGATCTTTAGACCACAAACTCAAGACTGAAGTAGGTTGATATTCAAATACAAGTTCATAGCCAAAGTGAGGAAAGAATGTACTAAAGAACTGATTGGTGAAGTGTGTGTATTATGTGAGGAAGGAGACACTTATAGAAAAATAATTGCTCATCAACGACATACATGCAAGAGGATCATCACAGGTCCAGTAAACAAAATAAAAGAGTTCTAGCTAATGAATAAGGCGAATCTGATACATCTTACCTCGTAAATATTTGTGTTTCATTTGACATGTTTCAATATGTTGTACATGAGCCAGTATAGACTGTTAACTGTTATATAGTCGGCCCTGGATGTCGACTCCCTCTCCATCTTTTGGTTCACTGAAGAACTTGTAAATCAAATCTTTGACAATTATTGTATTAAGAATCTTAATGGCAGCTACTACCTTCAATGCAATGATTCTTTAAGTGACTGTGTTCCTACACCTTCACTACTGTCATCAACTTTGGAGCATGACTTCTTGAAGGGCAGAGATCTACTGTTTTTCCCTTTACAATCAATTCTAACCAAACTTTGCTATTTTTATTTAAAATACAATAGATCTTGTTCTTAGATATATGGAAACTTCATTCTTTTGACTTCTATTATTCTTATTGATGTAATTTGTATTGGAAAGGATTGTAATGCAGTCCTACCAGAAAAGATTCATTTTCTTGAAGGAAGATACTTGAAAACACTAACAAGGGAGTTAGTACAAGTTGCAATCACAAAAAAGTTTTCATTTGTATGATTATGTTTGCGATGCTGATTACAAAAATGTATAAACCAAGTGCCATCACCAATAACACTGTAAGCTATGAAGATTGGAGTGCAAGTAGTGGAACACATGCTGAAACCGAAAAATCTGATTCAAGTTGCCTCGAAGTCCAGCCTGATCATGAAACAAATCCTGATGTAATTTTTTCAAGATGTCTACTTCCCATATGCATGAAGCAGTCTCTTCTTCTGGTTGATTTGCTCGGGACATATTGTGACAGAACTCATTTCATTGCTATCCGACCTCAAGAAATGGTGTATACTGTCAAGACCATCCCTCCTGGGTGTGCACCTTATATTCAGCCACTTGATGTGCAATTCTTCCGACAGTTCAAGGTGGTGCTGCAGCAGATTGAAGATACAGTATCCTTAAGAACTATTAGTTCACACCATCATCGAGGGATTCAATTTCTTTGCTGATGTGTATTTTACACAATTGGTTCTGTTCTCCAGTCTTCACAGACTTTGTTTGGTACTCCTGGACTGTACGAGGTGTGATCAATAAGTTTCTGGAATGAGGCCATAAACACAACACAACACTTCAAAGTTTCTATTCAGCACTGTCACCCTCGAAGTAGTCACCTTGGGAGTTGATACACTTGTCCCAGCGCTTCTGCCAATGCTGGAAGCACTTCTGGAAGTCGTCTTCTTTAAATGTGTAGTACACTTGATTCACTGTTTGACCCCGTGGTACAAATTCCTTATGCACAATTCCATTAATGTCAAAAAAAAAATCATCATTGACTTCACATTCGATCAAACTTGTCTGGCTTTCTTGGGGTGTGGAGATGCAGAACTCTTCCATTGCAAAGACTGTTGTTTAGTTTCTGGATCGTAGCCATAAATCCATGTTTCATCACCCTTTTCCATGAACTGTGGGTCATTTTTAAGCTGTTCTTTAAGATCTGTGCAGGCAATCACATGACTTTTCTTTTGGTCATTTGAAAGGAGGCGGGGCACGAACTTCGCAGCAATTCTTCGCATGTTCAAATTGTCTTTCAAAATGCTTTGAACACTTCCAAACGAGAGTGCTAGTGCATCAGACAGTTCTCGTATTGTAATGCGCCTATCATTTAATACCATTTCCCTCACTCGATCAATATTTTTATTGGTTTTGCTGGAAGTTGGTCGTCCCAGACGATTTTCATCCTTAACCGATGTCACGCCCCTTTTAAATTTCGAAAACCACTCAAATGCTTGATATTTGCCCATTGCTTCCTCCCCATAAGCTGTTCTTAACATTTGATATGTTTCTGTTGCAGTTTTACCAAGTTTAAAGCAAAATTTGATGCATGTTCTTTGTTCCTCGTAATTCCACATTGTTGCTACACAGAGAAATCGCCGCACGCACAAAACACGTCTTCACTTCAGAGCTTCTACCAGCATACTGCAAGGTCAGAGAAGGTCGCGCGACCCCTCAAATTCATCACAAGGAAATTCTGAGTGTACAGCCTGGGTGAAAATTAAAAACTCCTCAATGGCATAATTGTTTTGAAGCCATTCCGGAAACTTATTGATCACACCTCGTATGATGACTTCACACCAGAGAGGTATAAAACACCTCCTGAACGTATTTTGATGTTCGAAAGCAGTGTGACTCAGAAAACTGCTTAATGCAGGCATTCATGAAGTGCTCCTACTGTGATAATGATAAGAACTCTATTTCCAACACTTTATACTCTGTGGACATGTTCATCCTCATAATCTTTTAAGCTAGAGCTACCAACAACCCATTTTTTGAACTCGGTGACTGAATATGCCCATTATTGTAAAGTGCAATGTAATTGTCAATGGCAAATATGTGCACATATTTGTAATGCACATGTAAAACTCTTATGTACAAACCAAACCTTTTGCAATTGCAATTGTAACTTGTGCTAACTCCCTCATAAGACAAGATACACTTGCATACCTGCAAGCCATGACCATGATACAAATAATGTAATAAAAAAAATCATTCTCAGTGACCCCTCCAATTACAACATATTTATATATTTATTCTATGGTGATACTGTGGAAGTCTATATAATTAATTTGGTGTGTGTTTCAGGTTCATTCGGACTCTGACATAAACTTGGATGCTACAGGAAGTTTCAAACGGTTTGATCCAGTTGATCATGATCTTCGGATAGCAATTACAACAAGCAACCTAATAAACAACCACGGAGGATCACCACCATCTTGTGTTGAACTAGATGCACAACCTGTAGAGAAAAATCCACCAATAGTACCAGTAAGAAAATCATCAGAGATTCTCGCTGAAGAAGTAGCTTCTGTCATCATAACCGCTGATGGACCAAAGTCAGAGGTGCAGCTGCCACCAACGCTACAGAGAGCAATGTCATGTGACTCTGTATGTTCAGAAAACTCTGTCGTCCTAGAGGACTTACAGGAGCCTAATGTAACTGGTTATCTATGTATAGGCCTGGAGTTTGACAGGTAAGAAAACTGTACAGAGTCAGTCTAAATTATTGTTCTCATTGACATGGGTTTGAAATTTGGGAATGCCAGGATGAGATGATTACATGTATTTTTTAAAGAAGACAAATACTCACACTATTGCCTGTATAACAAATTCACTCAATATTTCTAACAAAGAAACAACTATCTTCTCACTTGTATCCATCCTAATTGTTTATTTTTTTCATTTTAAAAAATCCATTTATCCATTATGGTTGGTTGGTATCTAATGTCGAGCACTTGATAATGAAATCATTCGCTCTATTTATCCATTATTGCTATGCACAAGTTTGTTATCTATAGTTTATAGAACATGCTGTAATATTCAACCTTTCATTTCCAAATTGTAGATCTTATTCCGTGCAGAAATACAGCGAAAACAAAAATGTAAGCAAATCACTGTAAAAGTTTTCATGCAGTTAAAATATACACCAAATATGGTGCAATTTGAGAGACTTAGATGTGCCCTAGAGTGGTGAAATTTTTGCAAAAAAATATATTTCTAGGCGCATGTAATATTTTAACATAAAAAAATGTTAATTTGATAAAAAAACACATAATTTCACCTATTCGTTTCCTTAAATTAAAGGAGAAAGTGAATTTAATTGTTACTGCATTTGTGTGTTTCAGTGACTCTTCAGATCTAGTTGTCAATGTCCTCGAGGGGAAGGACTTGGTGGGACCTGACAACAACCCAAGTATAGACACATATGTGAGGGTGTACTTGCTCCCTGACAAGACAACCAACATGCAGACAAGGGTAACACACTTGCTTGTATTCTCATATTGAAACCTACATTCAACTTGTGTTGATGAAATGACCATATATATCTCTAAGTTCTAGTTGTAATGTAAAAAAACCAGATGTACGATTGCATTTTCATTGACCAATAATGGTTTTATCTTTAAACATATAAGAAAATGTAATTTGTTCTCTACTCAAAATAAAGTAAATAAAAATAATAAAAATATACATCTTCTAGCACATGTATATATAAGTTATATGGGAGATTCTTAAAATATATAATTACAATTTTAATAGATTTAAGCATTGTTATTAAATTATATCAGGAAGTAACATTATGAGATTCTTCTTAATAAATAGGGTGAATCCAGAGTCATCTTACCTCATAACTTGTTGTGTTCTGTTTGAACTAGTTTCAGTATATCATGTATAACACCGCCAGTTTTTCCAGACTGACAGAACAATATATAGACAAATAGAACACAACGAGTTATGAGGTAAGATGACTCTGGATTTACCTTATTTTGAACTTTTATAGGAGAAAATCACTACGAGCTTTAATTTAAGATTTAAAATAAAATGTTTTATACCTCACCTCATATCCAGTCTTCTAATTATAACGGTTTGGAAGCTTAGGCAGCTTCATCTTCAGTAATTTCTTGTTGACTGATGTTATGTCTTCCTCCCTCTGTTGGTCGACTGATGAACCTCCAGATCAAATCATAATCCCTGGGAATTTCGAAATTCATAAGTTTTTCTTTCAACAAACAAGAAAACATTTAGATAAAACTGTTTGGGAGAAGATCTACATACAGAAGAACAAAAACAAAATTTTGAAATTCCCGGGGAAAAATATATGATTTATAAGTTCTTCGGTCAGCTAAAAGATGGACTGGGAGCCAACATCCAGGGTCAGCAATGTAAATTTAAACAATGTGAAAATGCAGACATGTGATATACCAAAACTATTCTTCGTCCACAGAAAATGTAGAGAAATTTGCACATTGTATTTATGGGGATAGGGCGGAGTCTAAGAGCGCATGCGCTTTACTTTCCAAGTCAGTCAGTCTGAAGGTGAATGCTAGACTGTTACGATATCTCAGAGTTCTGGATAAGAGTTCCGTTCTGAGAATTAAACAATGCTTAAAAAATGTTAAAGCTTACCGGTGTTCAGAAATATTCATAAAATTAATATACTATTATGTTAAATTTCAACACAAAATGTTTTATTTTCATATGGGATTAACACAATAAAATAATAAAAACTTGAAAAGTCGAAACTGTTAGGATTTTTTTACACAACATCTTGAAAACTTGAAACTTCAATTTTGAAAAAAAATTGGCACAGAAATTAACAAATACTAATAATATTCAAAGAAAGAGAAATGAACGAGATTATTTAGAACGAAAACTGTTATATATTAAACATTAAGTATTAAGAGCATAAATAATATATATTTTTAATGTGATTTAGAATGAGTCCAAATAATAATAATAATAATAATAATAATAATAATAATAATTTGCATTTTTTTGGCAATTACAATATTATTTTTAAATGTGTTTTATATTATGTCTTGTCTAATTTTTAACAAAGTAGAAGGTTAGGTTTCTTACCTGAGCTATCCCAAAAAATCATTAACAGCACCCAGTCCAATTAATTGAATTTAAGAGTTTTATTATTTTTATTTCTATAGTGCCTAAAAATATAATCAAAATCAGTTTTTATGTGATGAAGAAAATAAAATTAAATCACGAAAACATGTCTTGAAAACTTTCACTTTTTACAAATCTATTTTTTAAACAGATCAAACCAATTTTGATGAAATTTTCAGTTGCTAAAAATAATTTTTAATGTACATTTTTGTAATGCCTCACACAAAATAGTTTTTTTTTTTTTTTAAATTTTCAATATACTATAAAATTATAATTTCTGTGAAACACAAAACACATGAACTGAGTTTTATATAGATTTTGAGAAAATTGTCTCCACTCGTTTCACTGTTAGATTTTTTAAATGGTTGTATAAACAAGATTGTGCCCCCCCCCCAAAAAAAATTGAGAACAATCTTATGTTCTCCAGAACATGCCAGCTTTCTGATTAGACATCTTTCTCACTTGAAACTCTACAGCGAAGTGAAGTAATATCACGTGATCTGTTCTCCCTCGAGTATTTCATACTGTGGCCTCATTGACCATGCATTTTGCATGCCCCCTGTACACATGGCTTATTTAGAACAACTTTCTCTACATTTTCTGCAGACAAAGTTTAGTTCAAGTAGAACACAAGTTATGAGGTAAGATGACCCTGGATTCACCTTATTTATTAACTGTTCTTATTAGATGTGGCTTCTCACTTCGCTCTCCCATTTGGTCTAAAACTGAAAACATGAGTCAGAAACTTGTCACATCTCACCTGTAAATTTAATTTACGAACTTCAAATATAGTGTAATATTATGTTTTACAGATATATAGGAAAACTAACTGTCCCTGTTACAAGGAGAAGTTTCTGTTTGGTCTGGAAGCAGCAGAGTTTTCTAAGAGGTCACTCATGTTCTATGTATACGCAAGTGACAAGTACTCCAACACACTGATTGGTGAAGCAGAACTGAAACTCAGCGATGTTACTCAGCGCCAGCCTGTGACAACATGGCTCACTCTCTCCGACACTGGTCAGGTACATAACAGCCATATTTGTATGTTTTGTTCCCTTTTCACCTCTATCGGATGAAGGTTATCATCTCTGGAATCTCCAGATTGATTTTATGGATTCTGAAATAATGTCCTACTGTTATCATTATTAATTAAATTGTTATTCACAGCAATCTCTGTGCAAATTAAACACTTTAATGGTATGATGTTTTTATTATTCACTAGGTTCAGGCTAGGTTAGGTTCAGGCTAGGTACAGACTAGATTCAGGTTAGATTCAGGCTAGATTCAGGTTATGTTCAAGTAAGGTTAAGGTTAGGCACAGTTTAGGTTCTGGCTAGGTTCAGGTTACATTCAGGCTGGATCCAAGCTAGGTTCAGGTTATGTTCAGGTTAGATTTAGGTTATATTCAGGCTAGATTCAAGTTAGGTTCAGGTTATGTTTCAGTTAGGTACAGGCTAGGCTCAGGCTAGTTTTAGGTTAGGTTCAGGCTAGGTTCAGATTAGGTTAAGGAGGTTCAAGTTAGGTTCAGTTTGTTTGGTTAGGTTCAGTTTAGGTTCTGGCTAGGTTCAGGATAGGTTCAGGCTAGGTTCAAGCTAGATTCAAGCTATGTTCAGTTTATGTTCAGGTTAGGTTCAAGTTAGGTTCAAGTTATATTTATGTTAGGTTCAGGTTAGGTTCGAGAATTAGGTTCAGGCTAAGTTGAAGCTAGGTTTATGCTAGGTTCAAGATAGATCCAGGTTAGGTTAAGGTAGAATTCAGGCTAGGTTCAAGTTAGGTTCAGGTTAGGTTAACGCTAACTTCAAGCTAGGTTCAGGTTTGGTTCAGGCATGGTTTATGCTAGGTTCAAGATAGATCCAGGTTAGGTTCAGGTTTAATACATGCTACATTCAAGTTAGGTTCAGGTTAGGTTCTGGCTAGGTTCTGGTTAGGTTCAAGTGGTGTTCATGCTAGGTTTGCTACATTCAAGTTAGGTTCAGGCTAGGTTCTGGTTAGGTTCAAGTGGTGTTCATGCTAGGTTCAAGTTACATTCAAGTTAGGTTCAAGCTAGGTTCAGGTTAGGTTCAGGCTGAGTTCAAGATAGATCCAGGTTAGGTTCAAGTTAGGTTCAGGCTAGGATCAAGTTAGGTTCAGGCTAGGTTCATGTACTTGTGTGGTTAAAAAATATATGTATGTGGTCCTCCTCTCTACTGGTTGGGTCACTATAAAGCCGGTGGTGTGGGGCACGTACATGTACCCATAAGGTGAGAAGTTAAGCTATGATGGAAAAAAGTACTACCCTTAACTAACAAAAAAATAATAATGTGAGCACGAGCACTTGCTCATTCAGGTGTCAATACTGTCTACAATTTAATATTTGTAGGTAATAATACTATGAGGTTCTTTTAATTATTATAAGTTAATTATTTTGACTCACCTCATATTCTTTTTATATTTTGCAGACTATAGTTTTGTTGCATTTATGCAACATAGTCGATGCATTCTAACTGTTGTATTTGCAATTACATTGCATTGATAATGTCACATAAATGCGACAAAACTAAAATCTGCAGAATATAAAAAAAAATTAGGTGAGTCAAAATAACTAACTCATACTATGTACAATATTTATTTGTGAACAAAATTTATTCTTATTTCTTAATTAGAATTGTTTGATTATATTCTCTTCACATACGATTCCCCTTAAATTCTCACAGTTTATTCTCTTAACAAATATTTATAAAACTATACATATTAAATTAAAGATCAGCTGGAAAATCTACAATGGATAGAATACGAAATAAAGAAAAATATGGGTGTGAAAGAGAAGCGGGTTGTCATAGACAATATAGAAAAGAAAAGATTACAGTGGTAAGGCCATGTCAAAAGAATGCCAGAGTAAAGATTGCCTAAACTTATTATGTAATGGATCCCAATGGGTGTGCAAGCAAGCAGCTATGATTGCCAGAGGATTGGAGGAAGATCAATGGGTGGACAGAGAGGTATGGCATTTAGTTTCCGGAAGATGGCAGCAGTTGTCATGTTACCAGATGATGATGATGATGATGGTATTAAATTATTTATTTATGTAATGCATGATTATTAAAACCTATTGTTTTGATATTAAAAACATGGTTAGTCACATCGATATTGACAATTTTTTCCATAGAATATACCATTCAGCTGAGTTGACTTTTTACTCTCTAGAATAGTAAAATTTGATGAAAATTATTATTTTTTTTTTTTGCTCTTGTACAAGATATAAAAATGTTATGAATACTGTACTTTTATGTTTCAACAGATGGAATCAGAAATATACACCTCACCTTATATTTTGTTTTCTCAGTTGAAACATGTTTACATGAACATCTTCACCATTTTAAACTAGACTCCAATTACTTGTTAACCATTTGATGTCTTGTATATTCTTTCCCTCTGGTGGTGAGTACACAAACCTCACAATTAAATACTTTTCCCTGGAAATTTCAAAATTTGTTATTTTATTAAAATTCATCGGAGAACATATTGTTTAAACAACTCACCACATAGGATTCATGCTTCCATGATATCGCGATTTCAAACATAGTCATGTTCATCGTCAACCATAACTCCGACTGACGAAATTCTTCGGCCGTCAACTATTCTATTGTCGCCATCTTCAGTGCTGCCATCTATGGTTGAATTTATGAACTTCGAAATCAATGTAATTTCGTTAGGGATATCAAAATTCATTGATCTATTTTTGTTTTTCTGGATGTATATTTTTTCCCAAACTGTCAATTCCAAAGGTTTCTCTACTTGTTTTAAAAGTTTAGCTTCTCTTCCAATTTTATATTTGAAATCGCGATATCATGGAAGCATGAATCCTATGAGGTGAGTTGTTTAAACAATATGTTCTCCGATGAATTTTAATGATTATACCTCATAATGTTTACTTCCCAACATTAATTAAATATATTTGTTATTTTGTCTCTATTTTTCTGTACATGGATTTTTTTCTATGCTGTGAGTTCTGTTGGTTTTTTTAATTGTTTCAGCTATTCATGAATGAAAGACATTTTTTATATCTTACCTCACAGTTTATGTTTTTTTTTTAAACATGGGAACTGCAGTTTTCAAGAGGAAACATCCCTGCCATTTTCAACCGACATTGTGTCATAATGTCTCATTCATTCATGAATTAAGAACCTCATAATGCTATTTCCCATATTTAACTATGAATGTTTCAGCTATTTTGACTTCTCTTCAATTCAAATATTTTCTGTCCACATGTGAGGTGTATATTTCCAATCATAATAAATTAGCTCATAGCTTTGCTTGTGATAATTGTTATATATGTTACTGTTGATAGAGGGATTCACAGAATGGAGAGGTTATGTTCTCTCTAAGCTATCTGCCGACAGCAGAACGACTAACTGTAGTAATTGTGAAAGCAAGAAATCTCAAAGTCCCACAAGAAAACAAATCACAAGAAATCTTCATTAAGGTAAGTTAAAACAATAATAATAACAATACTTTTTTAAGTAAATGTATTGTAAGATTGAATTAAAATACTTCATACCTCACCCCATATCCAGTCTTCTAATTATACTGCAGTTTCAAAGCCTTGGCAGCTTCATCTTCAGTAATATCTCGTCGACTGATGTTATGTTGATCAGAAGAACCACTTCTTCTTCCCTCTGTTGGTGGACCGATAAACCTCCAGATCCAATCAGATTCCGCAGGAATTTCGAAGTTCATAAGTTTTTCTTTCTTTTTTTTTTTTTTTTTGAACGTGGATTTTTTTTTTCCAAACCGTGAGTTCTTTTTGTTTTTCTATTTGTTTAATTAGACTGGCTTTTGATTCAATTTTTCCTATAAAAGTTCAATAAATGTATTGTAATTTTGTATGTTTTTACAATAGGGGTAAATGTTAACATAATACTATGATCGTATTATGTCAGACAAAATTTAATAACCAAAATTATGTGAAAATTTTATGGGGATCCACCAAAACATAAGAAATACACTTAAAAGGTTGGAAATGTATTCTTGTCAATGTTTAAATTATAAATTTAACATTTCTTGTTAAAAGACAATATAATTTCTCCTTCAATGAGAGATGTTAAATTTATAATTAAAAACATTGAAAGAAGCTCTATTGGATTTATGAAGTAATGTTTAAATTCCCATTAAAACTCTTCTTAAATAAGAAGCCCTCATTCAGTGTCGAGCAACAGTGGGTAGCTCAGTGGCAGAGCATTAGCATAAAAAGCTAAAGGTCCTGGTTCAAACCCCAGTCCAGGTATATATTCTTCGGCTCTTCAAGATAATAGAACAACAGTCGTGGGGATACTGATGATGGAACTGAACTGTAAAGTTCCAAAACTATTTTAAATTAAAATAAAAGGAAATATAATGAGGTGAGTGTTTAAATTTTACCTAATAAAAATATTTTTTTTTTCTGTTCAAAAACAATTTGTCCTTCAGTGAGAAATGTAAATTTATAATTAACAATGTCACACATATGAGAAGAAACCATGGTCTGCAAGAAAATTAAAACATATGAGATGAATCTAAATCCCTAAGTCATAATAATTATAATTAAAACATAGAAAGAGGCTCTACTGTATTTATAAAATAATGTTAAAATTCCCATTAAAAGTCTTCTTAAATAGGAAGCTGCCATTTGCTTGTTGAGCAACTTGCAAGCCATTGATGCTCTTGGGAATTAAAATGTATAAGAGAAAAATGTTTGCATTTAGATTGGAGGCCTTATATAGCTCAGTGGCACAGCATTAGTGTATAAAGCTAAAGGCCCAGGGTTCAAATCCCAATTTAGGTATATATTTTTCTATATTTGAAGACAAAAATTATATGCTCAGACTGGAGTTTGAACCCAGGACCTTTCGTACTCTAGGTAAATGCTCTACCAAGTGAGCTACCTGAAAAAACTCCAATCTAAATGCAAATCTTTCTCTTATGAATGCAGTTAATTTCTATGCACCAAATGCTATGAAGCCATTGCTTGTATCTTGCAAATGGTGCCTTCCTTATTAAGAAGACCTTTAATTGGGAATTTTACATTATATTATAAAGCCAGTAAATTATATTTGAAGGGAAAAATTATACGCTCAGACTGGGGTTTAAACCCAGGACCTTTTGCACTCTAGGTGAATGTTCTACCAAGTGAGTTACCTGAGAAACTCCAGTCTAAATGCAAATCTTTCTCTTATGTATGCTCTTAATTCCCGTGCACCAAACGCTATGAAGCCATTGCTTCTATCTTGCAAATGGTGGCTTCTTTATTAAGAAGGCCTTTAATTGGGAATTTTACATTATATTATAAAGCCAGTATGGCTTCTTTCAATGTTTTTATTATTCATTTCACTGAGATTAAGAAATGAATAATAAAAATATATTTTTCTCTTCAAATATGTATTCTTCTTATTGTTTATTTTTTATTATTTCACTCACCTCATACTTCATAATTCATAGCAGACCCTGGGTTTCTTCACATAATTTGTGACATTGTCAATGCTGCGTCACGTTCTTGTTTTCCTATGACTTGATAGCCAACTTTATTAAGTTATGTAGATAGGAAATAACACTATGAGGTTCTTTAATATTGTTTATTTTTTATTATTTCACTCACCTCATACTTCATAATTCATAGCAGACCCTGGGTTTCTTCACATAATTTGTGACATTGTCAATGCTGCGTCGCGTTCTTGTTTTCCTATGACTTGATAGCCAACTTTATTAAGTTATGTAGATAGGAAATAACACTATGAGGTTCTTTAATATTGTTTATTTTTTATTATTTCACTCACCTCATACTTCATAATTCATAGCAGACCCTGGGTTTCTTCACATAATTTGTGACATTGTCAATGCTGCGTCACGTTCTTGTTTTCCTATGACTTGATAGCCAACTTTATTAAGTTATGTAGATTAGGAAATAACACTATGAGGTTCTTTAATATTGTTTATTTTTTATTATTTCACTCACCTCATACTTCATAATTCATAGCAGACCCTGGGTTTCTTCACATAATTTGTCATGGGAAAACAAGAAAGTGATGCCGCTTGGACCAAGTCCACAAATTATGTGAAGAAACCCAGGGTCTGCTATGAATGATTGAAGTATGAGGTGAGTGAATGAAATAATAAAAAATAAACAATATTAAAGAACCACATAGTGTTATTTCCTATCTACATAACTTAATATAAAACGGGGTTATCAAGTGTAGGACGGAAAACAAGAACGTGACACAGCATTTGCCAACTGTCACAAATTATGTGGAAGGAAACCAGGGTCTGATATGGAATATGAAGTATGACGTGAGTGAAATAATAACAAAAAATTAAACAATATTAAAGAACCTCATATTGTTATTTCCTATCTACATAACTTAATAAAGCTAGCTATCAAGTAATAGGAAAAACAAAAGAAGAACGTAGACGAAGCATTGACAAATGTCCCAAAATTATAGTGAAGAACCCCAGGGTCTGCTATGAATTATGAAGTATGAGGTGAGTGAAAATAATAAAAAATAAAACAATATTACAGAACCCTCATAGTGGTATTTCCTAATTCTACATAAACTTAAGGTATTATTCTGTTTGCTTATTTAACTTTTTAAATAGAATGTTATGCCTGATTATGAAACTTCTAACCCAACATTTAACTTTATGATGGAGATTTATGTTATGATGGATTACAGGTGTACCTGCTTCAACATGGAAAGAAAGTTCATAAGAAGAAAACTTCTTCAAAGAAAGGAGAAAAAAGTCCAATTTTTAATGAAGCCATGATTTTCAGTGTTCCAGCACATTCTCTACAGGTCTGTAATCATCTTCTTATTCATCTCTCCTTCTTTTTTCCTTTAGAATTCGTAGTTTTAGATCTATTTACACTACTCAAAAAAAATGAGAGGAACACATGTTTAAACCAAAGCCACAAAATAAATATTGAAACAATTTAATTTTTGAGAGTCAGATATTTTGATTTGAAGTATTGTTTAAAATCAGATTGAGGAACTTCTGGATTTTTATTAATTTTTCTCTGAATACGTTAGTGAAGTTCCAAAAGTTGCTGAAACAAAAGTAAGTGCTCATTGAGTTATTTTTTTAAAACAGGTTTGAAGAATAATCTGTGGTAAGAAAATGTTATTTTGTGTTCTCTGAAGCTAATACAAAGCAATGAGACATCTGAATGAAACATCAGTAGCACGAGCAGTTATATTCATTGAAGATGGCCATTCCATTTGCCACACCTCTAGCATTCTTGATGTCAGAACTTCCGTCATCCATAGGCTATGGAGGCAATATAGAGAGACACGTGGATACAAGAGGCGGCCCAGGCAAGACCGTAAGAACAACACTACAGAGGTACAGGATAGATTTCTTGTCCTATCACCTTTGCGCAGACAAACATCTACAACCAGAGATCTACAAAATGATTTATGAATAGCAACTGGGGCAGTAATTTTTGATCAGATGGTAAGAAATAGACTGACAAATGCAAGGTTGAGTTCTAGAATCCCCTTTAAAGCCCCTCATTTAACATGTCAGCTCAAAGAAACCTGGCTGCGATTTGCTCAGAATCATGGCAACTGGCAGCTCCGCCAATGGAAGGGTGTTTTATTCACGGACGAATCAAGATTTCATCTAACAGGTTCTGATGGTCGTACACGTGTATGGAGACGTCCTGGTGAACATTTTGATCCAGCCACAATTATTGAACGTGACAGATTTGGAGGTGGTTTGGTTATGGTTTGGGCTGGGATTACTATTGAGTCTCGGACAGAGCTTGTTGTTGTCCCACAGCGCATGAATGCTGATATTTACATTAATGACATTATCCTCCAACATGTTGTACACTTTGCTTATGGTATGGACCCTAATTTTCTTCTAATGCAAGATAATGCTCGATGTCATACAGCACAGGCTACCAGAGATGTCCTGCAAGAATGCCAAATTCGGATGATGGGCCGGCCTGCATGCAGTCCAGACCTTACTCCAGTCAAGCATATGTGGGATAAGTTGGAAAAACTTGTTCATAAGTGTCCTGCTGTACCTCAGAACCTTGAAGAACTTTCACATGTACTCGCCGAGGAATGGGAGAGAATCTCACAAGTTTCTGTACGAAGGCTTCTGCGAAGCATGCCTTGTAGGTGTAATGCGGTCATTCAGGCTCATGGAGGACACACTAAGTACTGAGTGTTGAAATAACCATGGAAACATTGATTTCAAAAATTGTAAATCTCAAATTTCCACTTTGTTTTCTGTTACAAATGATAACTTGTTCATATTGCTAATACAGTACAAGAAAATATTGTTTGAATGTCTATTCTAATTTTACATAAATCTTCAATTTATAATTACAAAAGATCAAACATTAAATTGTTTCAATATTCATTCTCGTGCTTTGGTTTAAACTTGTGTTCCTCTAATTTCTTTCATTCTTCTTGGTCTTTAACCAGAATCCATTTAAATATTTTCTATCTCATCTTTAATCTGTTCTTCCTACCTATTTCTCAGCCTTCTCAATGGTCTCATTCCTGTCAAAGTATTTTCTTCTCCATTCTCATAAAATGTCCATACTATTTAATTTTTTTACAGACCTTCTTATCTGTTGAATTACTCCTAATCTTTTAATTTTTAATTTTGTGTCATCTTTCGATGTTTTTATTATTCATTTTATACATCTCAATGATGGATTTATCCTCAAAAGAGATCATTGTGGCTTTATAATGTAATATAAAATTCCCAAATAAATGTCTTCTTAATAAAGAAGCCGTCATTTGCAAAGATAGAAGCAAAGGTTTCATAGCATTTGGTGCGCGGGAATTGACAACGTATGTAAGAGAAAAATTTGCATTTAGATTGGAACTCGCCCACATAGCTCAGTAGGTAGAGCATTGGTCTAGAAAGCCAAAGGTCCTGGGTTCGAGTCCCAGTCTGAGCGTATAATTTTTCTCTTCAAATATGATTTGTCTTATCTTGTTTTCTGGATCTCATTGCTATTGCAAAATTGTAAAATATTCCACAATTATGAGAATAACTAACTGAAAAAAAATTAAAAATAATAAATCTCAATTCATTAATTTTCTCACCAGCATATGTTCTGGGAAACTTCAATTAGATTTAAACTGTTGAGCATCCATTCTGTAAAAGATTACATATTTACGTAGAAAAGTCAAGAATAAAAAACTTTGTCAAGATCTTTATTTTTTATAGTAATGAGGCATGGCTATAAGAGCTAAAAAATGAGGAAACCTTTAAAGTAATGGAATGATAAACACAAGAAGTACATACAAGGAGAGAAACAGAAAAGTGAATATCAAAATTCAATCAACCAGTCCGAAATATTGAGTCACTAGCCATATGGGTTCAGAGCAGTTACATTAAAAACTCAGCTAATGACAAATGAGGAAAATTTTGAAGAAGTAGTTGAATTCAAATACTGAGGAACAATAATTACAAATAGGAATCAGATGCAGAAAGGTTTTGAACATAGGCTCAATTCTGGAAATGCATGCTGTTGTCATCACAACTTCTCTTAAAAAAACATTAAACTGAAAATATATAAAACTGCTATTCTCTCAGTTATGTTAATATGGATGCGAAACATGGACTCTTACTTTAAGGGAGGAGAAAAAATTACAAGTATTTGAGAATAAAGTTCTTAAGAAAATTTTTGGACCAAAGAGAGGTAAATAGAAAGGCAAATGGAGAAGACTTGCATAACAGTGAACTACATGATCTTTATAGGAAACCAGATACAGTAAGAATAGTTAAGTCTCATAGAATGCGATGGGCAGGACATGTGGCACAAATGGAGTACGAAAGAGGGGCATGGAAGCTTATTATAGGAAAACCAGAGGGAGAACACCAACTTGGTAGACCAAGAATGAGGGGGAGAATAACATTAACCATGATTTGAGGGAAGTACATTATACAGGGGATAATTGTAAAATATTAGCTTAGGATATGGATGTTTGGAGAGCTTATGCCCATGTGGTCATGAACCTATGGGTTTAATACTGCCTGTGAGTTAATTACTTATTTAAAATCTCACAATGAGATGTATTATCTCCTCTGCTATCCAATTTTGTTCTAGAGCAAGCAATCAAATAGTATTAATCAGCTGTTGGTATATGTTGATGATGCAGGAATTAATGAGGAAATAATAAAACCAACACACACATTCAATAAAATAGCAATAAGAATGTTACGCCTACACTAAGGGCCTAAATGAAATAATAATAATATTCTACAAAAAGCCGATAAAGAATAGACACCTATACATGTGTATTATACCAAAAAATAGGGCATAAATATTCACCCTTTAAATGCGGATTAAAATCTTAATCCAAACATACATAAGTGTTTTATAGTTAAAAACTAAGGGAAAAATTATTATAAAATGACTATTTCAATTCAATATATTTGTCAAACAATGAAGACACACTTACGAAATCTTATATAATATCAAAAACAACTTATTAGTTTCAACCTAATAGGAAATTCTTACGAAACCTTATGTAACCCAAACACATTAGGGAAGAAGTTAAAAACACCTTATATAATTGACCATGAAAATACTAGGAATATTACTACAGATGGGGCAAGAAATAAGGCTTCCATTAGCTTTAGGGGATGGCGAAAGGTGAAGATAATCATATAAAAGCCGGGATTTTTTAGTGAAAAGAGGAGAACGGCAGCGGACCGATTGCTGTCCGCCCCAGCGGGGCCCAGAGGGCCGGTGGCAACTACATGGGTAATATGAAAACTTTCTTTCACTTTTGGTCATTTTCAGACTTAGAATTCAAATAGGGACCAAATGGTCCTAGAAACTTAAGATAATGAACAAAGTTGTTGTTTTTGCTTATTTTAAAAATAATTATGTTCTCTCTTTCTAAATTTTAGCATTTCAATATTTTGAATATGTTTCCGGTTAACAATGTGGCGATTCCAGCTGTTTTTTAAAATGTTTTATATGTTATTAATATATCTTCAGGTTTTGATTTGATTCAATAAATTATGTTTATTTTCAGGTTATTATGATTTAATATGTGTATTTCACAGGTTGTAGAACCTTTCCTCCAAAAAAACCAAGGCCAACCGCTCGGGCCTAATTCAACCTAAACAATAGGGAACGTAACGCTACCTTTACGCAGGGGCTTAACAGTCGCGTCGCGTAACATTCTGTTGGCTGGCGATGGGATGTTCGTGAAAATAATGTTCTATTAGATTCACGGACAAAGAAACGAACCTTAAACCACAAAATTAACCTTCAATTCATATACAGTAAAAATCTACATGTTTTTTTTTTCTCAATCGGAGTCACTTTCGGTACTAATGAATAAACTATGTCTTTTAAAACAGAGAGAAACCAGGAAAGCTTCAACTTTGGGACATTATTATTAAGAACTGGCTGTAGATTATTTTATTTTTTTTAGGATCTAATATTTGGGTTTTATAGACAATGGATAAAAAGTTGAATATATCGTTGTTTTAGGTTATATATTTTTTTTGGTATTGATGTTTTTTTTAATGGTTTTATTTTCTAGGCATAATTAAGTTTTTTACAATAGGTAAACTTTGGATATATACGACATTTTGGTGCTGCTGATAATTTTTTTGGGTGTTATTTTTTTATATAGGCAGGCATTTATATGTACATTAATTTTTCCAGGCTATGTTATATGTTATATTCATTTTTAGAACTTGATTTTTTTTTTTGGGATGCATATAAGGTTTATGAATTCAAATGGTGTTGTTTCAGTTAGAGTATATTTTTTTTTTGTTGTTGTTTACCTAGGTTATGATATTTCTATTTTGAATATTTGTATAGGTTTTAATGAAAGTGAAATCGTATTTTTTTTTGTGTGGCAATATCTCATCCAATGTTAAAAATTGTACGGGTATAATGACAATAATTTATTATTTCGTCTATCAGTAAGACGTGGCACGATCATAGGTACACATAAATCATTTCTGAAAGCATCACCACGCGAAATAAGCCCAAGGGATCACAGGTTGCTTTACACGCCACTAGATTGGAAATTTATTTCTGTTTTTGAAATTTTTATCATATTTTTGGAAAAGATTTTAAGCAAACAAGATGGCGGACACATCTTATACTTACGCCACTAATGCACTAAAACACTCGTACCACGTTTGCACTATGTAAACATTCATTTTTTTTATATATATATTCACGTAAAAACACGATCTTGGGTATCTTACTAAATCATGGATAGAGGTAGGATACGGAAAATTATTTTATGGTTTATTAACTAGGTAGCTTGTTTGTTAGGGAAAAATGGAAGTGGGAGACGTGTAGTTTTCTTCAATTGGCAACAGAGACATCTAACGGAGACTATATTAAACATTACAGCCACCCCGTAGAAAACTAACTCTATCCACCTCAATCAAATGGAATTCTACTTATATTCGGGCTAATAATCAAAATATTATTGACATAAATACAAGAAAGATAAATCGATTGATATTTAAGTCCCCACGTAGCAACGCGTGCATCCACACTGGTAATTAATCTTGGCCACGTAAGGCTCAAGGAACCGCATTATAACTTGCAATGAATGATTCATATTGGGAAAGTAAATTAACAATTATCCTAATAATAAGACTATAAATATTTAATTACAAAAAGAAGAATAACCGAAAACTAGCAGGAAAATAGTTAGGGAGTTGGAAAACATAAATGACAGAGGATTTGGAAATAGAGTAATAACCGTGAAAAATAAAGTAACCTTTGAAGAAACATATTTCCCCTACCGGAGATTTTGAGGTAACGGAATTGTTAGTGCTCCCAATATTTCTAGACAAGCAGCACTTAATGTCAGCCGGGTTATCAGCCCCGCGTGACGGTCGCCCTTTCCCCAGAACAAGAGTCTGGTACTTATTTCAGTTAGAGGCTGAATCGATCCCAGGGCCATGGTGCCGCCAGAAGGTCTAGATCAGGTTAACAATCCTAAAACACACCGGGACTTGAACCCCCAACTTTTCGGCTGATAGCGCAATACTTTAACCACCATGTTAGTAGAAATGAATATTAATACTTAAAAATATCAAAGAAAATTTTTTTTAATACCGATTTACGCTGGGAATGTATTCTAGGATATGATGGGGTGACGAGCACCGTATTATATTTAGGAACGTTTTTTCAGTTAAAAAATCGAACGTAGATATAAAACAGAGGGAACTACTAGCTGCGTGATTTAAAATTAATAATAATAGAACACACACTAAAATAATAAACAACACACGAAGTCGGGTACAAATCATACATTCATAATGCGAGATAATGGAAGAGATTGGATGACAAATATTAGGGGGCTTTCAAGGAAATAAAAGTTTTCTGAATAATAAATATGAACTCACCAGCGTGGAAAATTGAGAAATCGCCATCTTGATAGATATTTTGTTTTGAGACATGTCTTGCCTACGTGCAGGCAGGCTGAGTCATTTAGGAGGTCAAATAGCTGTAAACTTTCAGCTGATTCTGGAATGTAATTATTTTTGGCAGTGAAAGTTTTGACTCCCTTCAGGGTAATATTCAATTGTACAAGCATCTAGTTAGCAGCCATTTCCGAGGGACACCATATACATACATGCGATAAATACTATTATTTTTTCGGTCGTAAGGAAACGTAATGGAAACTTAAAACTTAGAGAGACATCGAACAGAGGGGAATAGGGAATTAGCACAATCAAAGACGAACTCAACTAATGAAGAAGGTAGATTCTAGTTTCGAAAACAGAGAGTATGGAAAAGGGGCATGGAAAATTTCGGATAAATTAGAGAGAATTCGATCAAAAGCGGGAATTGAGATTAGCGTAATAAAAACAAAGCAGACACCACCCACCTCCCTAAGGGAAATAACATTACTGAGGGATTTCCAATTCGAGAATCATAGAAAGGAAGACGACCGAACTTCAGGTTAAATAATAACTAAATATTTTTGTTTATTAACCTCTCAGGCGGTGTTGAGAGATTTACAACAAATGCTGGCGAGCGCATTCTGTGAAAATTTCGACTACAATGGGAGACGGTTCTAAATCATGAGTCAAGTAAATCGAAAGTAAAGTCAAGGAGTGACAATAGTTCAGATTAAGAAGGGAGGATGTGCATTATCCAACTTGGTTTGAGGAAAAATATACGTACTACGAAAGAGAACGGAAGAGGGACTTGGGAACTTAGGAAAATTTATAAACTTTTTTGAAATGCCGAAATGATCGAAGACCATTTAATTTATTTCCAGAGCAATTTAGAAGATGGAGGATAGGATACTTCACCGATAGAGGATGTCTTAAACGATCTAGTAGAAGTGGAATTTCAAAATGGGAACCCTGGGGTTACACAAAGTATGACACAACAAATAATACACTCTGCAGGCAATGGTTCCTGCTGAGATGGACTGGCTTCGTAAAGTTTGGAGGGCCTAAGGGCCCTAGACTCTCCTGTACTGCGAGCTTTGTTCCATGTCAGTTAGGACTAGTGACCAGTCGAGTAGTAGACACACACACATATGGGATATGACATATTTCGAAAATAGATGGAAACTAGATCGCTTAAGACTCTTCATATTTAGGCCTACGAGGGATAAAAATAAAAGGATAGGCTACAACTTAGGTCAATCTAGGCTAGGTAACGTGAGAGATACACACACAGACATGAAACTTTTACAAAGTCGCACACGGGGATACAAGTTGGGAAGGACTAAGGACCCTTTTGGAGAGGTTATGGCCTCGAAAATTTGGCGAGTTGCCTGAACACTTCGCCAACAAGCTAGGCAGGTGCAAGTCGGAAGGTGGGGCACCCCCGTTATGACATGATCTAGAGACTGAGAACTCCAAAATGATCTTGGGGCACTGGCCATAAAACCTTGCCGGCTTGGCACTGACGTTAGGGACCATATGGAACATCGTTGTTTAGGGAGAGATAGGCATCAGCGAAATAATAATAAAGGAAATACAGAAATGAAACGAGAATCGAAGGAATCGATAGTGAGAAACGACACCCGGGAGTTAGGAAGCGAAGTGGGCAAGAACCGACCCCCGTCACAGGGATTAGAATCCAATTCATCCCTATTGGCGCAGACGATGTTCGGTGAGGTCACTATCTTACCTAAGGGAAATTATGAGTCAGGGGACTCAGGGAGCGTGTTAGGGAGCGAAGTGGGCAAGAACCGACCCCCGTCAAAGGGATTAGAATACAATTCATCCCTATTGGCGCAGGCGTCGTTCGGTGAGGTCACTAGCTTACCCCAGGGAATTTACGAGTCAGGGGACTCGGGGAGCGTGTTAGGAAGCGAAGTGGGCAAGAACCGACCCCCGTCAAAGGGATTAGAATCCAATTCATCCCTATTGGCGCAGGCGTCGTTCGGTGAGGTCACTAGCTTACCTAAGGGAAATTATGAGTCAGGGGACTCATGGCGCGTGTTAGGAAGCGGAGTGGGCAAGAACCGACCCCCGTCAAAGGGATTAGAATCCAATTCATCCCTATTGGCGCAGGCGTCGTTCGGTGAGGTCACTAGCTTACCTAAGGGAAATTATGAGTCAGGGGACTCAGGGCGCGTGTTAGGAAGCGGAGTGGGCAAGAACCGACCCCCGTCAAAGGGATTAGGATACAATTCATCCCTATTGACGCAGGCGATGTTCGGTGAGGTCACTAGCTTACCTAAGGAAATTGCCGAGCGAATTAGGAAGAACAGGATGCCAGGAAAACCGCGAAGAAAAGTCGTACGCACACATGGATATGGTCATAACGAGGGAACAATGAATAATAGACAGGGACGTCAGATACGTTGGGACACTAAAGAAGAAGAATACTAAAGGAAACACAGACATTACGATTGTGCGACCGACGAGTAGAGCCAAGAGAGACAGAATGACCTAAGTAGGGACATTACACATAAAAGGAGATCTCGGGAGATTAGAAGTTAAACACATAGGGGTACATGAAAATGAGAGGTTAAATACATAAGAAATACAAGAAACTAGAGTTTAAACACATAAGTAATACAGAAGTAGGAAGAGAGGTAAAACACCTAAGTAATGCAAGGAAGTAGGAAGAGAGGTTAAACACATAAGTAAAACAAGTAAGTAGGGATATTGCATACCAAAGGAGAAGTTAAACACATTAGGTAGTACATACCAGGAGAGGTTAAACATATAAGGATAGTACAAGAAATTAGAGGTTAAACACTTAAGGTACTACAGGAAATTAGGGGTTAAACACATAGGGTGATACAAGAAAGTAAAAGTTAAACACTTACGGAAGTGCATGAAATTAGAAGTTAAACACATAGGGTGATACAAGAAAGTAAAAGTTAAACACTTAAGGAAGTGCATGAAATTAGAAGTTAAACACATAGGGTTGGACATGAATTTAGAGGTAAAAACCATATGTAAGATAGGGAATAAGTCTACACGTATGAGATCAGGAATTAACTCAAAAACGTAAATGGAAATTAAGAGGAAACCAAAGGATAAGAAATGCAAAGGGAGAGGTTAAACCCATAGGTAAGATGGGGACCCAAGACACGGAATAAAGTCCACGCATAATCGGGAGTTATGAAAGGAAAATTAAAATACAGAAATTCAAGAAACCAGATGAGATATTGCGAACGAATCAGGAAGGGCGTAAGAAAATATTGCCGAACGAATTCAGAAGGACTTAAGGAAACAACACCATTTAAGACGCATTTTTTTAAGTTAACTTTGTAGGCTGTAACACGAGAATTCGACAGACAATTAGGAACGAGAGTATTTAAGACGCAGAGACGCATTTTTTATCAAGTTAACTCAGTAGGCTGTAATACTGGAAATTGCCAGAAATAGTAGAAGCGAGAGAATTTAGGATGCAATACGCATCCCGGATTAAAGAAAGGAAATGCTCTCCCAATCAGGACCTCACGAGGGAATGATAGACGGAATTCAGGTTACATAAACGTACTAAGAAGTATTTACATATTAAAGCCTCGCGATCCATGTGTAGGCGAGCACACTCGATCGAACCCAGGACTCTAGAGGAGGAAAAGCAAAATTGAAAGTTTATCCAAGCAATGGAAAGTTGAAGACCAGCGGTAAAATACAGGGAGATACTGACAATTTTTGGAACCTAGTAAACCTGAATTGCAATAAGGGCGTAAATGATTCATGAGAAATCATAAGACCAAAATCATAAGAGCATTTCCTTTGCAACTTGAGGCTAGCTATAAGGGACAAATAGGAACTTGGGTGCACCAAACTAAACGATACATGTAGATAACAATGAAATCTAAAGCCAGGACGACTAAGATAATAACGGAGATATGATGGCTGAAAATGAAGCCTCTAAGCAATGAAGTAAATTAAAATGACCAAGAATGAAAAGAGGGTTGCGGACCCATGTAGTACGGACTAGCACCAAACCCATAATCAATGTTTTCCCAAGTTTTCACAAATGCATAAGGTTGCAGTTTCACGCCTGGACCTGCGGCCACCACCACAACACTACACAATGGGAAGAAGATAAACGCTGCAAGGACCAACCACACCCTGTACATCTAAGGACGCAGGGCAGCTGCCAGGACCATCTACACATCTCGGGTCGGAGCATAAGAAGAGTGAAGGTCCAGACTCGCCCTTAACTGGGGCAAACACCTCATTAGCAGAAAAGAACAAACCCAGGCAGTTATAAAAAAATAATAATGACTTTCTCCGACGCCAAACCTTGGCCTAACTTCCTTCAGTCCAAATTTTTTCTATAAAAAAAAAGTCAAGAAAACAAACTCCACATCAAGATTAAATCCTATCAAACCTTTCACAAGTTCTCCTTGGACCTAACTGGGTTTTGTTCAAAGAAACAAGGCCTAACTAAATCCACGGCCTACCTGGACCAACGGCAGCTGTAAATGAAAATTGGACACGAGCATTAGAGCATCGCATCCTCCATCGAGGCAAGCAGACATGAACCTGGACCTCCAAGCTAGCAACAACAGACACCACAGTTCTGATAATATTTTTTTTTACAAGTAATCCGGTTCACGGAATCAAACCGTCAAAGTGCATAACAAAAGTAACAAAATGTATGTAAGTGCGTCGGAAATAATTAACAGTGAAGTGCGTCGTTTCAAAAAACCACTGAAGGTTAAATACGAAAGAAGAAAGAAGACGAGAAGAATTTTTATAAACGATATTATTTTTGTGTTGTTTACAGCCATAAACATTAGTGTGATTTTTTGTGTTTTTTTTAAGTATAGTGTTCTCACTAAGCAAACAGATCTTATCGATATTTCGACGCAATTAAAGGTATCCGGGGCAATTTACAAATAAAAAACGATCTAACCTCTTAGGATGAGAACAATATACTTCCAAGACAGATGGAATCGCCAATTGATGACGTCAGTTCCACTCTCATAATTGTCAGGACAAAACCCCGAGAGGCGAGAGATGTCCGATTAGGAAAAAAGACTTTCGGTTTTTCAAACCTACAGTCTTATTTAGGGGGGGGGATTTGTTACGCCTACACTAAGGGCCTAAATGAAATAATAATAATATTCTACAAAAAGCCGATAAAGAATAGACACCTATACATGTGTATTATACCAAAAAATAGGGCATAAATATTCACCCTTTAAATGCGGATTAAAATCTTAATCCAAACATACATAAGTGTTTTATAGTTAAAAAACTAAGGGAAAAATTATTATAAAATGACTATTTCAATTCAATATATTTGTCAAACAATGAAGACACACTTACGAAATCTTATATAATATCAAAAACAACTTATTAGTTTCAACCTAATAGGAAATTCCTACGAAACCTTATGTAACCCAAACACATTAGGGAAGAAGTTAAAAACACCTTATATAATTGACCATGAAAATACTAGGAATATTACTACAGATGGGGCAAGAAATAAGGCTTCCATTAGCTTTAGGGGATGGCGAAAGGTGAAGATAATCATATAAAAGCCGGGATTTTTTAGTGAAAAGAGGAGAACGGCAGCGGACCGATTGCTGTCCGCCCCAGCGGGGCCCAGAGGGCCGGTGGCAACTACATGGGTAATATGAAAACTTTCTTTCACTTTTGGTCATTTTCAGACTTAGAATTCAAATAGAGACCAAATGGTCCTAGAAACTTAAGATAATGAACAAAGTTGACTCTTTTGCATATTTTAAAATAATTATGTTCTCTCTTTCTAAATTTTAGCATTTCAATATTTTGAATATGTTTCCGGTTAACAATGTGGCGATTCCAGCTGTTTTTTAAAATGTTTTATATGTTATTAATATATCTTCAGGTTTTGATTTGATTCAATAAATTATGTTTATTTTCAGGTTATTATGATTTAATATGTGTATTTCACAGGTTGTAGAACCTTTCCTCCAAAAAAACCAAGGCCAACCGCTCGGGCCTAATACAACCTAAACAATAGGGAACGTAACGCTACCTTTACGCAGGGGCTTAACAGTCGCGTCGCGTAACATTCTGGGGATTTGTTACGCCTACACTAAGGGCCTAAATGAAATAATAATAATATTCTACAAAAAGCCGATAAAGAATAGACACCTATACATGTGTATTATACCAAAAAATAGGGCATAAATATTCACCCTTTAAATGCGGATTAAAATCTTAATCCAAACATACATAAGTGTTTTATAGTTAAAAAACTAAGGAAAAATTATTATAAAATGACTATTTCAATTCAATATATTTGTCAAACAATGAAGACACACTTACGAAATCTTATATAATATCAAAAACAACTTATTAGTTTCAACCTAATAGGAAATTCTTACGAAACCTTATGTAACCCAAACACATTAGGGAAGAAGTTAAAAACACCTTATATAATTGACCATGAAAATACTAGGAATATTACTACAGATGGGGCAAGAAATAAGGCTTCCATTAGCTTTAGGGGATGGTGAAAGGTGAAGATAATCATATAAAAGCCGGGATTTTTTAGGGAAAAAGAGAGAGAACGGCAGCGGACCGATTGCTGTCCGCCCCAGCGGGCCGGTGGCGACTACATGGGTAATATGAAAACTTTCTTTCACTTTTGGTCATTTTCAGACTTAGAATTCAAATAGGGACCAAATGGTCCTAGATACTTAAGATAATGAACAAAGTTGACTCTTTTGCATATTTTAAAATAATTATGGTCTCTCTTTCTAAATTTTAGCATTTCAATATTTCGAATATGTTTCCGTTTTAACAATATGGCGATTCCAGCTGTTTTTAAATAAATGTTTTATATGTTATTAATATATCTTCAGGTTTGATTTTATTCAATAAATTATGTTTATTTTTCGGTTATTATGATTTAATATGTGTATTTCACAGGTTGTAAAACCTTTCCTCCAAAAACCAAGGCCAACCGCTCGGGCCTAATACAACCTAAACAATAGGGAACGTAACGCTACCTTTACGCAGGGGCATAACAGTCGCGTCGCGTAACAAAGAATATGGGATTAGAAGTCAATATGATTAGTAAAGTATATAGCCACATTTAGAAATATTTTTTTAAAATGGGAATGGACACTTAACAACATATTTTGAAGAAGTAGTTGAATTCATGTACCTAGGAACAATAATTTCTAAATTCAGAAGTATGAGATGCAGAAAGAAATTAAAGATAAGGTCAACTTCAGAAATGCATGGTATTATGTATTAGAGGGACTCTTGTCTCAAACTTGCCTCAAAAATGTTAAATTGAAGATATATAAATTGGTAATTCTTATAGTTACATTATATGGATGCAAAACATGGTCTCTTACTTTAAGAGAGGACCAAAGATCATGAGTATTTGAGAATAAAGTTCTTAGGAACATTTTTGGACCAAAGAAACAAAGAGACAAGTGAATGGAGAGAAATATATAACATGAGCAAAATGATGTTTATATTAAACCAGAAGTAATAGTCTCATAGAATGTGATGAGCAGGACATGTGGCATGATTAGGAAATGAAAGAGTGCCATGGAAACTTCTTGTAAGAAAATCAGAGGGAAAGCACCCAATATGAAGACCAATAATGAGGTGGGAGAATAACAGTAGCCATGATTTGAGGGAGGGAATGACACATAGAACTTCTCATATGAGTAACTTGGCAGTGCAGATGGTGAGAATATATATAACATTTAGACTGTTGTGTTGTTGCAGACAATCCATCTCCGAGTGACTGTGGCAGAAAACAGAGGTGAACAGCGAGCATATCCAGTTGGTCACGTAATTGTTGGTTCACAGGCCTCTGGAAAAGAACTGTCCCATTGGAACCAAATGTTGTCTTCCCTCAGGAAGCCAATAGCAATGTGGCATCCTCTGCGTAAATGAACTACACATCTTCCTGAATGTAAAAAAAAGAAACCAGTTGACATTCCACTCTGTCTTCCAATGTCAGATCGTATGTCTAATTGTAAAGTCCAATGTCTATAACATATTATCACAGCATCTATAAAATATTTATGATATTTTAATGACTGTTAAAAAACCTACATTCATATTTATTGCCAGTAAATATGGTAATTTTACAGGGTGTAAGACTTCACCAACAAATTGAGAGGGGTGATAGACCTGCAGAGAGGATCATTTTTTGTTATGGAATGTATACTCCAAAACACTTTGTTTATAAGTTATTAGCTAATACCCGGCATGCGTTGCTATGCCTAAATAAATTAAATGTGTTTTTATGTTTAGACGAATGAGTGAAAAGAATAATAATTATAAATTTATATTGTAATTATATATATCCTTTGTAGATTGCAATGGGCAGGACATGTGGCATGAATGGGAAATGAAACACATGCATGGAAGCTTCTTGTAAGAAAACCAGAAGGAAAACACCCAGTTGGTAGACCAAGAATGAGGTGGGAGAATAACATTAACTATGATTTGAGAGAAGTACATTATACAGGAGATGATTGGAAAACATTGGCTCAGGATAAGGGTGTATGGAGAGCTTATGTCCATGCGGCCATGAACCTAGGGTTCGATAGTGCCAGTAAGTTAGTTTATCCTTCCAGATTATCCCAATCTTCTTGGCATCAATGAGCTGAAAGACAAAAATAGTTATTGTGAGTTATCTGTAAAAGATAGACATATGGTATTGTGGACTTTTCTGTATAATCTTTTTGAGATATTCAATTCTGTGAACATAATTTTAGTGTATTTATTATAGTTTAGGCAGCAAAAACCATTTAAGCAACTTTCTTAGTGCACTGATGTCCTTTGTCTTTTTTAGCTCCAGGCCTATAGCATGTAGGATAATATGTTATATGTGCTAACTGTCCCAAAAAAATTCTCTAAATGATGGTGAAAACCCCATTAAAATAGGTCAAGTAGTTTTTTTGTCCATAAAGGACAGACAAACTCACAGACGTTCATTTTTGTATATAAATATGGCAGACAAAGGTGGTTGTCCATTAGGTTTGGAATTGAATACAAACAACTTTACTATTACAAAATGAAGGCTTTCTTAGGGCTTAAAGGACCTTTGGGACATGATTAATTGGGCGTTTTTGGTAGCATGAGTTTCTTTACGGTTTAGGGCCATACTTACCATGAAACTAGCCGAGCGTTAGTATGTGAATGTATTAGTTATAAAGGTATATGTGTCTTCGAACATAAATAAATGGATTCTGAACTTAACTATTTTATTTCTAGCATAAAATGATTACAATAACCTTAAGTAATTCTAACTCTAAATAACTAATCTAAGCTTATATTAAGAAAACCTACATTCTAACTTTCCTGAGTTTCGAGAGGGAGAGAAGTGTAGTTACGAATCTACCCTAATTTACATACTAATAATTATCTAATAACTCTTACACTTTGAAACATAGTTTGAACACTCTGAAACTAGTATTAAACCATTTAAAATACTTGACTCCATTTCTAAAAACCCTGAAATAAATTTACAAGAAATGGTAACATCTTCACACAGGCTTCAAAAGACCAAGACTCATCTATTTTCGAAGGTTTATGTACCAAACCTAACTGTACTCCCATTCCTACAGTCTGAAACTAACTGTACTGACATTCCTGCAGTCTGAAAGGAGAAATTTTACAGTTAGCCTTGTCCTACCATGTACTTGGCACAATTCTAAGTTCTATCATGCAATATAATATGTCTAAATGCTTCATATTTCACCTGTTTTTAAATGAAATAATTAAAATAATCTATGTATTCATAACATTTACACTAATATTTTATTGAAAGACATGTTATCACAATAGATGTTCAAAGAGTCAGCCCTATACCTCATTACATGCTTCATATCATCACAGAAATGATTGTCCAACTCTGTTGAGCATAGCAGGATTGTTTGACAAGGTCAAATACAGCATTAATTCTGTCAATCATGTGAGATCTAGTGACAGGTGGAGTTACATAGACCATATTCTTGATATGTCCTCTAAAAAAAATCATCATCATCATCACAATCATAACCTGTTCATGAATTCAGGCCATTTGTTGATCTGTTTTGGCCGCAATAGAAGTACCATCCATAAATCCTGGTCTTCTTCATCCTGCAAGTTGATAGCTTTAACATCTGTCTGGGTATCATGTGATCCTGCATTCGATGAACATGTTTCATGTATCTTGACTCATAATCAGAAGTTATAAACAAATATATAGTGGTGTTGACAGGAAAACCCATGGACAAAGAAAAAGTCAAGGGTCCTAAATCAGGTGAGCTCTGGTGGTTACATAGACCATATCCTTGACATGTCCCCCTCCCCAAAAAATCATGGGATTTTAAAGCAGGTAAACACAATGGCCATGCAACGAGTCCTGCTCATGCAATTAATGTTTCTCATAGTCAATGGTTGTATCCTTGCATTCAAACAGAAGTGTACTGGCATTTCACCATGTAGCACACAGCAAGTGGTGCTATCCAGCAGATCTGGAAGTGTGGTCTGCAGGAACTGTAGATAAGCTGCCCCAGTTAATCTTGTTTGGCATAATCAAAGTTCCAGCAGATGAGTTCCAATCCTGATATTGATGGAAAACCTGTGCTTCTGATTGTTAACAGGAATTGCATGTGGGTTATAATAATCCCAGATTATTGTTGAATTATCACTCATGCATAAAATACCTCATGTGAGAGCAACACATGTTTGGGGAAGATAGCATCATTAACATTCTGATGCAGAAACCATTGTACAAAATCTTGTGGTCCTACTTCCTGTACCTTCTGAAGGTCGTACACATACAGGTTAACTCCATCAATATCCTCCAAATGGATTGGTGACTTATGCCCAATGCATGAAGTACCTTACTAAATCACTCAACTAGCATTCTCAAAATTTGGTGTCCTCACATCATGTCTTTTGCGCTAACAGACCAAGGACAAAGGTTTCCTGCTTCTCCAAGGAATCGGCAGATTGGAGCAAACATAATATGGTGTGGATGTCTCTGGCCGTGATGAGCCTCTATTCCTTTTTCTCTCGCCATATCGTAACACATAATATTAATGTTAAAAAGAAAAATTTCTACCTGAACTGGGAATAAAATGTTTTCTCTTTACCATTGATTGGAATAGCTTAGTGGTGTGCATTAATTCACTTATTCTTATACATAATTAAATCTCTTGCTACGATTCTGCCTCCTTTTCTGAATCTCATTTTCACAATTTTTCTCACGTTTAGTGATAGGTTATTTTTTTTGGCCCATATTATGAGTTTGTGGAAGGCTGTTTGTGCATTTTCTAGGTTCTGGGATATGATTAGCACATTCTATTATCACTGAGTACAGCCACTACCCTGTTCTGTCTACAAGGCACACTAGTCCTACCCTATGGATTAGAGATTATTTGCAAGTACCTAAAGAAGAGAAACCTGGAAGATATAGAAAAAGTTAAAACCAAATTTCTCAACAATTCACCAAGTCTATCCAAGCATACACCATCTTGCCTCACATACCATACATGCTAGAAAGGAACAATTTTTATTTAATATTTGAAGGAAGTAAACACTATGAGAATAAATTAAAATGTTTCATCCTCACCTCATATCCAGTCTCCTAACAAGACGATTTCCAAGCCTGAGCAGCTTCATCTTCAGTAATTTGCGTTGACTGATGTTCTTCCCGACATCAGTTGACGAAAAATTACTGAAGATGAAGCTGCCCAGGCTTCAAAACCGATCTACTTAGAAGACTGGATATGAGGTGAGGATGAAACATTTTAATTTAATCTTAAATTAAATCTCATAGTGATTTTTTCCTATAAAAGTTGAAAACACTATGAGGTTTCTTTTAATTATTATGAGTTAGGGATTTTGACTCACCTCATATTTTTTTATTTTCTTGCAACAAAATCAAAAATATGAGGTGAGTCAAAATCCCTAACTCATAATAATTAAAGGAACAATTCTCCATAGAAGAATTACATCAAGATCTGCTTCTACAAGCCTACAAGAAACTATTGCAACAACTTAACAAGAAGAAACAAGAGATATGGCCATATTTCTTATGACCTACAGGGAGTGGACGCAAGCCAGATATAACCTGAGACACACCAGATTTGCCATAGAAATACCATGAGCTGGAAGAAGAGTGCAAATGCAAATTATATGGATCAAAATGTGACTGATATCATTTAATGAAATGCAAAAAAAAAAAAAAAAATTAAATTCACTTACAGACTTCTGTAAAATTTAGAATGAACAAAAAATATTATTATTATTATTATTATTATTATTATTATTATTATTAATTTACTTATTTTGATGATAGTAATAGCTTGGAAAAATCCAAGGAGCAAGTTCTCCGGGAGGGACTTTAAGCCGAGGTCCCGAGTCTGAAGATTTTCAGGCTCGTAAAAGATCCTTAAGCCTGAACAAAGATGCCTCTAAGCAAAATTTACAGTTCTCAAACATCCTAGTAATACCTTAATTGCCTGCTAGATGTCTCATTGAGTAGGTGTGTTGACTGCATGCCACTTATGACAACTTTGGGCAATTAAGGTGACTAAAATGAACTTGGTATATTAACTCCTGACAAAGGAGAGGCTATGCCCAACAATGGCTATGCCATTAATCATCAATAGCTTTAGCTACTTAATATTAATTTAATTGATTGACATAATGATATCTCTGAGTTTAGACAACTTGTACTCTGTACCTACTGCTATGATAGTGTGTGGGCTTATGATGCAGTTAAAGATTGTATAGATTGGTCACAGTGTGCAGTGCATGCACTTTGGTATACATGATATGCATAACTCATAAACAATGTGTTTAAGTTTATATTGTTCCTTAACAAAAAAATTATCTCCACTGCTTGGCCTATCATCCGTATGAGTTTGTCAGTGAGATCCTGTCTATGTTCATTCACCCACTGTACTTACGCACAATTTATGTAGTTTTATTTTTAAATGTATGGGAGTTAGGTTAGAGAACACAGGAAGTAAAGCAATGTAAGTACTGCAACAAATGACATAAGCACAATGGCTAACAACTGTATAAAATATTATTGTAAATATTTATAATTATGTAGTTGAAAAATACACAGAAATGGTACTTAACAATAATGTAATGAAATCTATTTTTGGATGATTGTCATTTTAATAAACTTGTTTCTTTAATTTTTAATATTATATAAATATTCCATCTATAAGAAAATTTGAACCTCATTGTCAAGACAATATGTAGATATTTTTTGTGTGTAAATATGAATTGTTTCTGGTAATGAAATTTATATTAGTTTCATAAATCTTCTTCTTCATCTTTCCATGTCCCATTTTTGAGGGGTTGAGTCATGCACGAAAGCCTCCACCTGTCTCGATCACTACATATTGCCCTCTCTTCCACCTCACTCCAACCTATTCAACATCCTTCATAACTTGTTCCTGCCTCTCTTCCCTTGTGTTCAATACTTTAGTTGTTGTCTTGGTAACCTCCCAGTAACCATCTTTTAAACATGGCCATACTGTTGAAAGAAGCCCTGCTGGCTTTATAAATAGTGTTTAAATTCCCAATAAATGTCTTCTTAAAAAATAAGCCACCATTTACATGATAGAACAAAGCCTCATAGCATACGGCGATTGGGAATTAACATTGTATAAGAGAACAATTTGTGTTTAGATTGGAGTGCCCAGATAACTCAGCAGTAGAGTATTGACCTAGAAAGCCAAAGATCCTGGATTCAAACCCGGTCAGAGCATATAATTTTTCTCTTCAAATATAATGGCCATCATCTTATTCTTACTGTCTTCTGTTTCATACTCTACTCCATCCAGATTCAAAAGTTTCACTTATTTTATGTTATAAATGTTGTCTTTCCTACTTTTTCCTAACAGATCTTTCAGCTTAATGTCCTTTTCTCTTAAAGAAATTAATAAAATATCTGTTTAAGTATGAGTCTTGTAATCATTTACGATTATGGCAGGAAAATTTAGTGAAGAAAATAAAGATGCATGGAGGATTAGGCAATAGGCCTACCAGAAATACGTTTTTATTTTTGTAAACAAAAATTTTGTTTATTTCTTACCACAATAGTGCAGTAACAACATTGCAGTTTTTCTTGTTTATATTGCAACTAAAGAACATGTCAACTTTCTAAACATGTGAACAACAGAGGTAGAAACAAAAAAAAGAAGAAACACTATTATAAAAAAATAGTTTGATTGTATTAAATTAATATCGAAGTGAGTTGTAAAAAAATGTTCTCTGATGAATTTCAAAGTTTGATTATATTTTATTGTTTGAGTTGGAAGAGAGGTGGAATGTTAACTGAACTAATGTGAAGAGTGTGACACTTAGAGCCTACATCATGGCTGTAGTAATTGTTTGTTATTTACATGACACTCTGTACATTAAAGTATTGTATTCAACATCAAGTATCTGTTTATCCTAACTCCAGGCCTCATTATCCTGATTATCCAGTTTCCTTAACTAACAAGTGACTTGTCATAGTCTGAAAAGGGTCCCCAGCACATTGCAACAGCTCCAGTTCAAGTGTAAAATATATAAAATATTAGCACTCACTTGGAGAGAGGGATTGCAAAATTTTGATGTTTTATTTTTATTGCATGTTACTTCTATTTAAGGTTATTTTAATATTATTTTGATACTGTTAAGGAAATATTTTATTTTGAAGACGTTGCTAGGAATTGAAAAGTAGGTTTGTGTGAAATAAGTTGATAACACAGGTTATGTCACATCTGCATTTTGTGGATTTTTATTTGTTAACCACTGCAATATCATGAGTTATTTTTCCTCGTTATAAATTTACACATTCATTAACTAGTTCTTTTCTGCACTACACCTGAAAAAGTGATCCTGCTACAGACCATTGGGGAAGTAGGAGATTAAGGCTCCTATTTTTCTACACAACTGGCACAAGATGTCATTCTTGCACGACAGATGCCTTTACTCCTAAAATATGTCCCTCATACTTATTTCCATTGTAGACCAAGTCAACCAGGGCCAAAGTCATGCCACAACATTTAAGCCAGTTTAAAAATTCTGACTCCAATTGGAATTGAACCGATATTTCTCAGCTTGTAGCAAATTGCCTTACCAACTACACTATACAGAATTCCTACTGTATCTCACAATTGTAGAGGTTCAAGAGGATATTTGGTAGATATGGAACAGCACTGTTTTAATGATGACATAGTGTATCGTCATCCAGCACATTTTTGGATGTCCCAGTGATCTTTTGCCTTTAGAACTAAACTAAACAAGAGCATTGAAGAAAACAAATTTAAATAAAGGAGTATAATTAATGTGTAGAAATTCCAATTAATTTTATGTAGGAACAACCAGTAGAAGTTTTAATATTAGATTTAAAGAACATTTCAAAGATTTAAAATATGTGGATGGTAAATCCAGTTATACCAAAACATGCCATTCAGGTACGACATCATAAACAAGGTATAGACAACAATCTCAAAGAAAGATAAACATACTGGACGAGACAGAGATTCTAAAAAAATCAACAATAACTTGATTTTAAATGAGAATGCACCCAGTACATACAATCCTCTCTACAAAATAATGACAAATCAGTAGCAAAACTATCTTCTGCTGAGGACTACAGTTTTTTAATGTTTTATCAGTTGAGGAGACTGAAGGTACTTTTGTCATATTGTTACACTGATTCAATACATATGTCGATGAGAAAACTGTTATTCACTTTGACCAATCCATGTATCTTCAAATGTTCTGATCACATTTTTATCAGATGGCAAAAAAAAAAAAAATGTGTTCAAGAATGTTCAGCAGAACAACTTCCAAGATTTGTCTACACCCAACATCCCCATGCAGAATTAACTGTGGGAGTTACTTTACCAAGCTAATTTACTTATGCTCAATGCTACAGATGTCAGCGAGTGAAAAGTTCAATTGCTTCAAGGGAGACACCATTACTTAGATGGGAAAGGTTGATTAAATTTTTGCTTATAGACTCAAAATTTATTTTGAACTATTATAGGAAATATCACTATGAGGTTTAATTTAAGATTTAAATTAAAATTCTTTACACCTCACCTCATATCCAGTCTCTAATTAAACAAGTTTCAAAACCCAGACAGTTTCATTATCAGTAATTTCACAACCGTTGTTCTGTCGTCCAGGAGAACTGCTTCTTCTTCTTGAAACCTGTTTAATTAGAAAACTGGGTATGAGGCGAGGTGTAAAGAATTTTTATTTAAAATTCAAATTTAGGTTTTGAGGTTCTTTTACAAGCCCAAAAATCTTCAGACTCAGGACCCACAGCATTAAGTCCCTCCCAGAGGACTAGTTCCTTGTATTTTTTAATCTTCTAAGAACTCCGTTAACACTTCTTACAGGGACATCAAGAAGCTGGAACACATTACATGGTTAATAGAAAACATATGACATTAGACATTGCCCTTTGTTAATGTGGGATGTCTACAGTGAAGCAGAAGATTTTAAATCTTGATTCATTAAAAAAAGCAAAATAGTGCATTTCATGAAAACCTTTTGTACTAAAGACCCCTCTACAATCCTCACAAGTGTGTGATAAGAATTCTGTATATTTGCTCTTAACATATGCATTTTTCATGTTTATTTTTTAATACAGAAAACTCAATTTATGACACAATAAAATGCAAACACATTGTTCCAAATTTCATACTAACATAGTTCCTCACTTGACATGGAAAATTTGGCTAATACCTCAAGATAATCAACATCAGAGAGAATGCAAGTTGTAATTGTGATATTAGCAACTAATATTATCTTTGATTGCCGTTTGTTCTAGAATGAAAGATTCAAAATCACCTGTCTTCTAAATAGTATCGCCTGTTTAAGTGAACCATACATTACACAAGTGCTTTTGACAGAAACAAACTACATACTTTTTAATGTTTTTATAAATAAAGTTCATAAAATACTCCAGTTTTAGATAAAAGTTATATAATGCATTACAAACTACAACCCTAATATACCTTAGGCAAAATAAATTTTGGATAATAAATAAATAATACAGAAAACTCAACAATTTTTGAAGTGATTTTACAAAATTACTCTTTTCCATGAAAATGTAACAACAAGAAAATTTTGAAGCATTAATTTAGAATTATATAAAAAATGTCTTAATCCTTTCAAGTAAAGAATATAAATAAAACCTATGTGATCTTGGAGGTTTTCATCATTTCTCCAAATTGTTATAAGTTATTTTAAAATATCTACAAGGCATGACAATAATAAATAAGATATAACAATTTACAAAAAATCAGACAATCTAAATGTTATAAAGCAGTAATCACCTTACACCCTACACTGCTGCAAGCAAATCCACTGTTGGAAACAATGCTGTAGATTGTCTTATATTATGATGCTTCTGCTTTCACTGCATGATTCCTTTCAGCACAGACTGAACTTTTGGGAAGAAAAAAGAAGTCACATTGGTGCTAGGTCTGGTGAATATGGTGGACGTTGAATCGCTGGAATGTTGCTTTTTTGCCAAAAATATCTTCACAGATATGTTGTTGCTGTTGAAATATTCATGAGGCATTCCTCCATAAGTCTGCTCTCTTGTCACACATGTTCACGGAAGGTCTTCAAAAATTATTATAACAAACCTTCAGGTACCTAATCAATTTGATAACTCCTTACATATGGAGGGAAAAAAATCATCATTGATTTGAATGCTGACTTCCTCATATGTGGTTTCATCTTCCTAGGGGATTGAGAGTTCTAGTTCTGAAAAAAAAATTGTAAGTTTTTGTGGCAGATTTTTCAAGTTTTGTGTGGAACTTGATATTAACATATTCTACTTTAGCACTCAACATTATTCTGACAGAGCTGGGACGCGCTCACTCTGAGATTAACTGCTGCATGTGAATGAAACTTCGTGCCACAGTACACATGTGAATGTCCAACCCTGCACTTGATTATTGAAATGACAGATATGAGTAATAAAATTAATCCAATTTCTTTATTGTCACACCTCTTACTTAGTTCAAGGAGTATAATACAAACTCCAGGTTTAAAAGACCATCAGCATCCATGTGTCAATTACAGAGATGGATGATCATCTAATCACTAAAGAAGTGACATGTGGTCAGCATATCAGATCCTCAGACATCATAGCTTTTTTTAACATGAAACTTCTACTATGTAGTTAATCAAATTCCTCATGATGCTGAATGGGTACTTGTCCCATACTGGCTAAAATTCCATGAGTAAATTTCTAACCTCATGGGGACTTGAATCAACATATATGCCATACCTCTACGCCAAGGTATGATTCCTTATTTCTTGAAACTGGCTCCTAAATTCATATATTTTGTTTTCCTTCCCCCTTTAACTAAAACTTTGTAATGTATATATTCTATATGTATTATTTCTATAACTGAATTGCACCTGAGCACAAGCACTTGCTCATTCTGGTGGAGAACATGACTCCTCTTAGAAACACAATTAAATAAGTTACGGATTTTCATCAAGTAAATGCCAATTCAATTGATTACAATTTATTATGTTTTAATGGCCTAATTCCAGCCTTACAACCAATTATAATTAACTGTTAAGCCTAAAACTTGAGCTTTGGAATGCTAGTCAGAGTCTTCAGACTTCTTAGAGCAAGTTTGAGTGCATGATATGTGAGTTAAGGACACTCAGGTAAAATATTTGGATTGAATTTCAATACTTGATGATACAGAGTGTGTGAAACATATGACTAAATGTATGACTGAGAAATTTATGAAATGTGTTCAATGAACAGATACTGTAGACAAACATAGGCTGCTGGGTACATGTCACAATTTATTCATCATGATTATAATTTGTCAAAACATTTTATTATTATTGTAAATAATTATAGTTTCCATCTTAAAGCTACGATGCTATTAAATATACATACATATGAAATACGGCTTTGTAATGTTATAAAATTACAATAGCAAGTAACATTATGAGGTTCTTCTTAATACATAAGGTGAGTCTGTTGTATCTTACTTCATAAAAGTTTTGTAAACTTAAAAGTACGTAAAAACTCTGTACGTTAATGTGCAGTCCATTACACCACTCAAGACCCAATACAAATGCTAAACTTTCTTTCCACAAATAAATTAAGTATAACATCAAAATATTAAAAGTTTTATCGCTTAAAAGTAATATATTATCTTGTTCAAAATACTTTGATTAGAAGTCGTCTGATGGTATTGTTAATAGATCTAGCTATCTGCGTTCGGACGTAAGAGATTAGTATATGTGAAAAAAAGTTTAGTGTTTGTATCGGGTCTTGAATGGTGTAGTGGACTGCACATTGATGTACAGAGTTGGAGGTCCGGAGTTTAATTCCCAGTTCAAGTGTTAATTTTTTCTTTTCAAAAAATAAATTTGTCCAGAACTGGAACAGGTTAAATTAAATATAACATAAAAAGTACATAACCACTGAAGAAACACTCACCCATGTCCCTGCACTATTTGTTAGCATGGATAGTAATGTCACTAGAAGGAAAGGGGACCCCCTGCGTGGTGTTGTTTGTAAAAACTAGATAACACTAGTCTAGCCAAGAATAAGTAACTTTATAATTATATACCTCAAGGAACAAACACTTGCATTACTTCTTTCCTTTACATATAGAGTGATTCAAAAGATATTTATTAACTTACTTACTTACTCACTGGCACTATCGAACCCATAGGTTCATGGCTGCACGGGCATAAGCTCTCCATACATCCCTATCCTGAGCTAATGCTTTCCAATCATTCCCTGTATAATCTACTTCCCTCAAATCACAGTTAATATTATTCTCCCACCTCATTCTTAGTCCCCTCTGGCTTTCCTATAAGAAGCTTCCCCATACGTGCAACATGTCCTGCCCATCGCAGTCTACGAGACTTAACTGTTCTTATTATATCTGGCTTCCTATAAAGACCATGTAGTTCATGATATTTATTAAATTCTAGGTAATTAGATGTATGGTCATTTGGAACCTTTCTTAAAATGCATCATTTCAGAAATACAATATTTTAACATGTAAATTGAAACATGTTCTTATTATATGTAATTTTTAACACAAAGACTTCCTATTACATACAAGGAAACTGTCAACCATTCCATATCAAAACCTACCTTGAAATTTCTTCCAGACAAGTGTTGTGATGTACCAAGGCCATGTCCAAAAAAATTATCTGCCATTTTTAACTGCAAGGCACTAAAATCCAGCACCAAATCTCTCATTTAAACTATGGGGAAATAATACAACTCCCAAATTGGCAGATTGGATAACCCTTACTACCTGCCATCCTCGCTGCATCCCACTTCACTTCACTCTGCTCTTACTGAAGCAGGGAATCCACCTGCTCCATACAGTGGGTTGCCATTGCTGGATTCTCGTTTTGAGTTCTTGCAGTTAAAAATGGCAGATATTTTTTTGGACACGATCTTGGTACATCACAATGCTTCTCTGAAAGAAATTTCTAGATAGGTTTTGGAATGTAATGATTGACAGTTTCCTTGTTAGTTAGAAATGTAATAATATAACAAAAGACTTAAGAACTTTGTTTTTATTAGTTAAAAATATTTCTTCCTACTTGCAGTACTTAAGTGTCTTATCTTTGTTTACACACAGTAGGCCTACAACTGATTGTGTAGTAAATAAAAGAAGTTCTTTATTAGGATTATTAAAATGCACATAATGTTGAACATGTTTAATAAAATAAGAGTTATTTACTACTAGCTAATACCCGGCGTGCGCTGCTACACCTAAATAAATTATGTGTTTTTGCATTTAGTTGAATAAGTAGAAGGAAAAATAGATATAAATTTATATCATTATTATTATTTTTAGAAACCCCATGCTGATTACCTGGGAATCTATGCATCCTGATGTACTTGGCATAAACGAGCTGAAAGACAAAATTCATTATTTTGAGTTATCCATAAAAGAATACCCGCCATGCGCTGCTATGCTTGCCTGGGAATTTACTTATCCCGATCTTCTTGGCATCAATGAAAGACACAAATGGTTATTGTGAGTTATCCTTAAAAGATAAACATTTGCTGTCGTATACTTTTCTGTAGTGGTTTTTGAGATATTCAATTCTGTGTACAATAATTTTGTGTATTGGTTATGGTTTAGGCAGTGTAAGCCATTTAAGCTTACAAAAAGTGACTTTTTTCACGTTTTTTCACTACAGAAGGTGATTTTTAAGGGTGAAGGGCTTGAGCATTAAAACTCTCTTATAGTCTATAACCTTCCTGGGAAAATACTGAACATTTTGCAAAAAGCCCCATGACAATCCGATGAATGGTTTGGCAGCACATGCTTGCCAGAAATCTACTTATCCCGATCTCCTTGGCATAAATGAAATACAAAAATGGCTATTATGTGTTATCTGTAAAAGATAAACATATGCTGTAGCAAACTTTATTGTAGTTTTTTGAGAAATTCAATTCTGTGTACATTAATTTTGTGTATTTGTTATGGTTTAGGCAGCATAAGCCATTTAAGGGTAAAAAAGGTACTTTTTCACATTTTTCACTACAAAGGGTGTTTTTTAAGGGTGTAGGAGTTGAGTATCTCAATACTCTTATAGCCTATGTTTAATCCGGGAATCTCCTGAACATTTTGCAAAAAACCCCATCACGATTCGATCAATGGTATGGCCGCACATAAAGTACAAACAAACATACAAACAAACATTCATTTCTACATATTAGATTTGGAAGAGTTAGGTGCATTCTTAAGTTTAGTGATTATTCTTCAGCTTGTTTACAAAATATAAGAGTCATGATGTATGGATAGAAAGAAAAAGGCCACTCTACACAATAATGTACACTGTATGTTAGAATGTTTTAATTGCAATTATTTTTAAAACTATTCAAAATAATGAATTTGTGTATATTTACATTTTTGATTCCAAATAAGGTTATTTTTCATCACTTAGCATTTCACACAAATAACTTCTGAATCACTCTGTATTTAGAGATAAATTAACCCATCAGCATGGAGGGACGTGATGTATACGCTAGCTACACACACTGCTTTAAACTGTTATTATGATCTTTGTGTTTACATTAACTATTTACCGTTTATATACATTTTATGTAGAGGCTTCAAAGTTTATATTAGTGCATATATTAATCGATGATGGCCCTGAGTAACAAGTTAAAATAATTTTATATTTGCATTTATTCTTGCAGCCTCTGACATTTTTCTTATATTTATAACTTGATAAAGGATTTCTTAGAAAAATAAATTTGCCTTTTTTTTGTAGATTAGCTTGTCTATCAAATTGAATCTATTTTGAAATCTCTTCATTTTTAATAATAATGTCGCAAAATTCAGTACATATAAAGGCCCAACAAAGTTATTTCCGATTTACGCTATAGTACAGGACCACAACAGTAAATTTCAGATATATATATATATATATATTTCAATTGACGATATCCTTACATTATGGAAACGTAGTTAGTCTACTATTCACTCAGTATCTAAAAGGTAAAGTGGTCCACTACAGACCTTAGGAGCTCCTTGGGATATTAGGAGGTTAAGGCTCCCACTTTTTCTAGACTATCGGTACTTGATGTAAGCCGGGTACTTATCTCTGTCTAACGGCCCATAACAAGCATCTGGTACTCATTTCAGTTAGAGGCTGAGTCAACCCCGGGGTCACAGTGCCGCCTGAAGGTTTGGTTCAGTTTAAAAATCCTGATCCATTGGGACTCGAATCCTCGATCTTCCGGCTTGTAGCATGTTGATCTTTCAAGTTCACACCTCTGGTAAAGCTATTATAGTCATATATCATCAACTGGTTTCACCTTGGAAACCAGAAGAAAGACAAATTGAAATTTAGGGTTGATGAAGGTCTTTTACCACAACAGGTCTCATGTGTAGAAAGACAATTTTTTGAAGGCACACGACCTAAAATAATGTTTCCAAAGTGTTAGAAAGACACATTTGGAGAAGGCTGCCCCCCCCCTACAAGAAAGAAGGTCAACACATAGAAGCAATGTGTTTGTAATAAACATGAACAAAGTAAACACAAGGGAAAAAAATACACTTATTGGTGCCCGAGTGTCAAACAGCTGGTTTACGCTTTGAAGATTTATCACACCAATTTTTGAAGTTCATTCTGTTTTTTTGAAGACCCTTCTCTTTGTGTAAATATTTCGTTGTGTTGTTAGGTAGAGCCGGTTCTCTGAATTCTTCAAAGAATTCCTAGTGCAATTCACTGTGCTACTTATGTAAAAAACTTACAAAGAGGACCTATTTCAACTGTGGCACAACAATCATAAATAAGTCTGCACATGCAGAGATGTTACGTGAGAACCGTAACAAATTTAATTAATTAAATATTATATTAAGGGTTCACCATAAACGAATTGCAAAAACATTTAAATTACTCAAGATATTTCCATTTAAATGCGTTATTGGAATACTGGCACTGAACAGCTGGGTTTAAATATCCGTGAAACTCTCCTCCCGCAACAGAGTATTGCTGGCCATTTAACTCCACCCGCTCTGAAGGGTTAATGTATAACATATAATGTTGTAATGATAAATAGAATGAAATTAATAAATAAAATAGGTCATAATTATGTTACCTCATACACTCTGTGTCATAATTAGGACCTATTTAAAAGGCTTATAATGTTACTTCCCATAAAAAGTTTTATGTAATCTTATCATACATTTGGGAAGAAATCAAAATATATCACTATTTTCCTCATCATATAATATACAAAAAGGAAAATTTCTAGATATCGGATGATAATATGTCAAAAAACTTACATTCAATATAATTTTGGAGTATAAATTATTGTATAAATAATGAAAAAATAATCCTGTTGATGATTATCTGATATTGACTATTCTAAACAGATGAATATAATTAACAAATTATTAGTGATGATAAAATTGGTGACTAAACCTGCTATTTTTATGTTGTAGACTTTTCTTGGATAAGCAAACATCAAGAAAACTTAAAATATTTTCATATATATGTACATGTTGTTTGATTGTACAGACACTAGTTATGCAAGAGAAAATGGCAGCTGTCATTTAATGAATCACTAACCATTTAAAAATATTTAATTATAATGAATTAATTTTCCCCAGAGGTTTCAAAGTCGAGTCACTGTATCTTAGACTACTCAAACAAACACCCACCTTCAACTCCTTGAGGTGTGCAGAAGCACTTGTATACCAAAGCAACTCTGTAAGAGGACTGGCTTATAATGTGACTGTGAGTTATGTTATAAGGAGTGGGAGAATATCAGACAAACCTCTGGCGAAAATGAAATCACTATAGAACTGAATAGACAATTAGCCACAGCACAATATAATTAAATTAAAAACAATTCGGAAAAAGTCTAGTATTTGTCAACCACTAATTTTTCCAAGTTCTACAGAATCACAGTGTGCATGCGCGAGATGCTTGAATGCTTAATGAAGCTTCTGCAAGATGGCAGTAAAACCAATGTTACCAACTTTCACAATAAATTCCCAAATTTTTATAATAAATGGAAGTACATCAACTTTTAATTAAAATTACAGTAGGAGAACACACTATGAGGTATTTACATTAATGAATGAGTTGGAGAAATGCTTTAACATCAGTTGGAATTTGACTGAAGATGGAAGTAATACTATACTTTTGAAACTGGTATCGTGAACATATGCAACATTATGAGGTGAGATGTTAAAGCATTTTCTCCTACTCATTCATTAAAGTACATCAACTTCCCTCTTCCTAACCTAACAAAATTAATTACATGCATATAATTTAATAAACTATAAACTAAACTTGTGTACACTAACTTGAGCCATCTGAATCTAGCAAAATGAAGTTAATCTCTTTAAATATGGTTTAGAATTAATTGTGAATGTTGGTAACATCAATTCCACTGCCATCTCGTGCATGCACACTGCAATTTTGTAGAACTTCATTCACTATATTTGCATAATTATATAAATATTTAAAAAGCGTAAGAAATGTTTAAAGAATTGTTGCGAAATGTTTAAAATAGTATGAAATGTAATTACAAGTGGTAAAAATGTGTAGTGCAACAGTGGAATAAGAATGTTGTATGGAAAATCATGAGCGACAAATACTAAACTTGAGCCAAAAATTCTTCCATCTGATCTGAAAAGTATTTAACTGTGGTGTTGCATTTTGAGTATTGTGACATCTTATTGATAGACATGAACAATGGACTAGCACATACACTGCATTTGTATCAAATACACAATCAGTATTGGTAAATATGGCCCACTTCTTCATCTTTTTGCTAACTTTGATTGTTCCATCTTATTGGAAAATCCATTCTCTCAATCTAACTAACTGCTTCTCTGGCATTATCAAATCTGTACTTTCATGACCATGTGGACATAAGTTCTCCATACATCCCTATCCTGAACTAATGTTATCCAATCTTCTCTTGTACAATTTACATTCCTTAAATCATGGATTATTCTCCCACCTCGTTCTTGGCCTACCTCCTGGACAATTTTCCTTTAGTTTGCCTACAAGGACCTTCCATGTCCCTCTTTCATTCCCCATTTGTAACCATATGTCCTGACCATTGCAGTCTATGAGACTTAACTGTTCTTATTATATCTGGTTTCCTATAAAGATCATGTAGTTCACTGTGAAGCAGTCTTCTCATTCACCTGTCTGTTCATCTCTCTTTGGTCTTAAAATTTTCCTAAGAACTTTATTTTAAAATACTCATAATATTTTCTTCTCCCTTAAAGTAAGAGTCCATTTTTTGCATCCATATAATTTAAATGAGAGAATAACAATTTTATATATTTTCAGTTTAACATTTTCTGAGAGAAGATGGGATGACGAAAGTCCTTGTAATGCATATTAGCATGGATTTCCAGAATTGAGCCTGTGTTTAATTTCTTTCTGCATCTCATTCATGTTCATAATTATTGTTGCTAGGTATTTGAATTCAGCCACTTCTTCAAAATTTACCTCATTTGTCATTAACTGTCCATTTCCATAATGTTTTGAATTTCTAGATGTGGTCATATATTTAGTTTTATTGACATTTACTTCCAGCCCCAGTTTCTCAGTGTTACTCAATAGAATGTGCGTGTTGACTCTTAGAATCTCTTTGCTATCGCCTGATAAACTACATCATCAGCATAAACTAACAGCTTATTAATATCATTGAGTTGCAGGCCTTCTTCATCCTCTAAAGATTTGATGGCATGATTTATTTTGAAAGCCTTGAAACATATGTCCAACTAAACAATCATATGAGGTAAGAATGCTAAAAACATACCTACCTAATAACTAATACAGGCTTTCCATTTTACAGCAGTTCACCCTTGATTCCTGCTTTCCAGAGATTCCTATCTTCCCATTGTCCCACTTCCATACTCCTCTTCATCATGACATCATATATTCCCTCATACTATGTTCTTCTACTTCTCCCCCTCTTCCTTCTGCCTGGTAACCTTTTTAGGCCACTGGTCTTCCGACATCCGTTGTACATGTCCATATCATTGTAAAGCTATCATTGTTATCTTTTTGATAACAGTTTCTTGTGCATCCATTTCTTGTCTGATATATGTATTTCGAATATGTTGTAGCCTGGATATTCTTGTATTTCTCCGCAATCCATCCATTTCTGTCACCAAGATTCTTTTCTGCATCCTTTCATTTATTGTCCAGCTTTCTGATCCATATGTAAGTATACTTTCTATTATTGTCTGTATAATCTCTTTTTTTGTTTTTCTGGTCAAATTTCTATTCCATAAAAGACCATTCTGCAGCCACTGGTTCTCTGGCCTTGACGTTTTCACGACAGTGTTGCCGATATGGATATTCAGTGGGAGTGGCCTCTTTATGCATGTGGCTAGCAGACATACAGCTGATAACATCTCAGCAATTTCAAACCTATCTAGCATGTTATAGCTAGCTGCATCAAGAGCAGTGATTTGCTGTGGTAGACAACTACTCCCACTACAACCATATCCTTATTGGCAGTAGAGGGCAAATTCTCTCTTTATCCCTCATATAACCTAAACTTAAGAGCTGGAGGTATGGCGGCTCGGGTATAATCGCCTTCCTTGCACAATTTACTCTGTTAATAATATCTTTTTCACAAGTACCAGATTTATCTATTATAGATCCAAGATATTTAAATTCTTCAACACATTTAATTATCATATTATTTATTTGTAGGTCTTCTGATTTCATCTGAATATCTGTTTTAATATAATTTATCTTCAGTCCACCCACCTCAAATGCATCTACCAACTTTCTAATCATATATTCTATATCTTCTTTATCTTGTCCTATTATAATCTGGTCATCAGCGAATAATAATTGTGCAGTAAACGGTCATTAATGTTGATTCCCATTCCCCTACATGACTTATTCCATTTCATTAATACATCTTCTAAATATATCTTGAACAATGTTGGTGACATCCCACATCCTTGTCTTAATTCTTTTGTTATATCAAATTCTGAGGATACTCTATTTCCAACCTTAATATATGCTTTACAATCATACAAACTTAATTATTTGATGGCATGCTCTAGTGCCAAATTGAAGAGTAGAGGAGATAGTGCATCTCCTTGCTTTAACCAATTGTGAATTTCAAAAGAATCTGAAAACTGTTTGCCTATTTGCACGCTATTCTTTGTGCCATTTAGACACATTTGAATGATTCAACTATCTTTTTAGGAATTCTGTCACTCTGTTATTCAAAATTACACATACTTTTACAGCAACCTACTTATCCTCTCGCTTTCATCTCCTATCACAAGTTGAGTACACGATCACATGAGAACTTGAAACTCAACATCACACAACACAGGATCTTCCACTGAATACTGTATCCATTGCTAGACTTTGGAATCTCCTACCACAAGATGTATGGAGCTGCTCAACATTAGCTTCTTTTAAAACAAATTTAATCTTTTTCTTTTGTAATTGGTCTCTCAGTAGATTAGATGATGTTTTTGATATTTTATTTCTCTAATAATTTTAATTAAATTAATTATATTTTCAGCTTAATTTGAATAAATATTTACTTACAATTATTTATTCTATGTTATGAACATGTGATGTTATGTAATTTTTCAGCAACAAATATTTTTTCACTTGTTGAGTGGGAGATAAGTCCTTATGTCAGTCAATCTTCTAGTTTAAATAAATAACAATAATAGTAATAGTAATAATAATAATAATAATAATAATAATAATAATAATAATAATAATAATAATAATAATAATAATAATAATAATAACAATAATAATAATAATAATAATTCATTTACAAGAATCAGATGCCCTGGCTACACTAAAGAAAATGAGGAAAGGAACTTGAATACTTTATATCATCACTGATTTGCCTCTGTTCTATTAAGTAGATAAAACCTAATAACTTTGCTAAAAAATTAAACATTACTCAAGCTAAATTATAATCATGTCCACCACTGTGGTCTCGAGATAGCGTGCTGCCTTGTCACACAGCGGACCTTTGTTCAATCCCTATTCGGGACAAGTTTCCTGGGTGAGGTTTTTTCGGGGTATTTCCTCATCTGTAAGCAAAAAGGAAACTTTAGGGCCCAAACAATCCTCAAATACCATCTGGCCATCATAATCATCAATACCATATTTGCCTAATTAGATTAAGTTTAGTTTAAGGCCTCTCCTGGTGCATCATTATCACCATCATCATCAACTCTCATATCATCAGGGCAGCATAACCCTGCCTTCCAGGCACCCCAACCTCAGAAGCGGGTTACAAGTACACCATGCTAGGAGAGAACACCAGAAATGTCAAAATGACAACCTGGGGCATTGGATAAAAAAAATAGTTGTCAAGAAAACAAAACAAAATTATAAAACCATGGTTGTATTTCAGACCTTTTTTCCTCCAATTTATTGAAAATCTCCAAATGGATTCAGATTGCACAAAACCCCAAAATAATTTCAGAATATGCAGGAAGGCAGCTGTCATCATTATTGAATGATCAGTAAATTTTTCATATATTTGGTCTCTCAAACTTCCCATTATGCAAGAGAGAATATTGAACATTTAAAATCATACCAAGTTCTGAATATACATTCAAATTGAACTTTTATAGGAAAAAATCACTCCGAGGTTTAATTTAAGATTAAATTAAAATACTTCATACTTCAATTAATTAGAAGACTGGATATGAGGTGAAGTATGAAGAACTTAAATTTAATCTTATACATTCAAATATTGAAAGCTAGAACAAAAACAGCTTTATTGTCAAATCTTGAACATTACATATCGATGGTGGGAAATGAAAACCTCGGAACTCCATTTTGGTAAATTTTACAAGAGAAACAAATAACTGTTTTAAATTATATTTGAAGAGAAAAATTTTTAAAATAATTATGAAAATTGATACAGCAATAGTTCCCACATATTTTACTACAGAATACAAGTCAAGTTATTAATAAATTTGAAGTCCGTATTCTCAACAGGTTATCCATCACATATTTCTGTGCTGGCTACTAGAGTTATATGACTTTCAATGAGTGATGGAGTTATGAGGTTTTCATTGCCTACCGTCGATATATACATTGTATCGTATTTACATCTGTATTTCTGTTTATAGATATTTGCTTATCCAGGAATTATTAAAAAACACATAAGTTATGTTCCTGTAATACATCTCATTCAACAGAGATAGAATTTATTTTCATAACAGTTAATGTCGTAGATAAGTGGTGTTCTTGGTGCACAGTTGACAAAATGAATGAAAGTTAATATAATTATAAACACTGGTGTCTAAAATAACATATGCATAGCTAAACAAAGAAGTTTCAACTGTATTATGTACCTACACAATCCTGAATTGAGGTGATTAGAAGCAAAGGGGTGTGACTTTTTAAAAAAAAAAATAATTTTGGTGCATAATTACATTCTTGAAGCATAATTTTATTTAGTGGCAAAGGGGTATAAGTGCATGCATTAGGAGTACATACATAATGATGTTTATCATTTTCAACTACCGGTACCTATGATTTTCTTATACAATTTCAATATTAAACCTGTTTTTCTCAATACTGCAAATCTAATTGAATGATTGGTTTTTGATTTCTCCAGTTAAGTTTAATAATTACTGGTAATTGAAAATTCAGCTAAAGTTTACAACTTGTGATGCGACTTTTTTAATTCCTTCATAAACTCTTGTCAAATTTTATTCTTAAGGTTTCATTTTTCAAATTATTTCCCACCATTTACATGATTTTTACATTTTTTCTAACAATTATTTCAATCTATTTAACTGCATATGTGGCATGAAGACATAGCCATATTGATTTTAATGAATATTCTATGCGAAAAAGATGTGTTTCAGTGCAGCCAACATAGAGTATGCACTAATTAACTGTACACATATACTTCAAAATTTCAGAACTTACTATTCATTTTTGGGCATTGCATTTATTCACAGGTTAGAGTACTTAAATTGCATTAGGTTAGCTTTTAGGTTCATTATATATTGTGTATATGTTGGCTGCATCCCGTGATAGTGTAAACACCACTTTGTGTTTGTTGGCACATGCGCATGGTGTATGATTGGAACTTAGAAAAATTTAGCATCACATGTTGTAAAGTATTTCCGAAAATTCTCTCAGAAGAGAGGAAACCTTGCACTTTCCAGGAGTGTGTAGCTCACTCAACTCGACAGGAGGTGACAATCAAACATAACTGACATTTTAAAAAGAAAATTGAAAGGAAGTTACCCTATGATCTGCTTTATTAAATAAACTGACTCAGTTCTTTATACCTCACCTTATATTTAATTCTGTCACCTCAGACATGTTGTAGTTGTAGTTATTGTCCAATTCAATTTCTTTGACTATTTATCTCTTAGACCAATAATTTTGCCTCTTCCTGTTGATAAAATTGACTCTTCCCATTTGTAATGGGAGATATCTCTGCAAATTAACTTCTTTGACAAGGATAATGATTCAACAGCAAGAAATGCCAAAAGAAAACAACTTAAAAAAATACCAAAAAAATAAAAATAAATAATTCTGTTGCTCTAAAAAAATTATTAAATGTTGTATAATGAATCTGCATTATTGTTAATAGTTATTTCTCATACAATCATCTGTTATTGATTTTTCCCAAGCCCAGGGAGATTTAACAGTAAAGATAAGCTATTTATAACTATACAGCCGGCTTAAAAATCGCCCAGAAATAAGATCGGAATACATAACCTAACATTTGGTAAATATTAAACATTATAATTATTTTTAGCTTCTGATTTTATATTATTCGCTAAATAGTCACTCCAAATCCAATGCGAGATTGAGTTTTTCATTATAAAAAATCACTCGTGATTTTTTCAGAAAAACATAACCTTTTGTTAGATTGCTGTTGATAATTGACATTTGTATATTTAGAGGAGGTAACTGTGATGCCAATCACTATATAACTAACTCTCTGGCACAGTTCAATCCGTTGGTTCATGGCTGGGTGGACATAAGCTGTCCATACATCCCTAACCTGAGATGTTTTTCAATCATCCTCCTACAATTCATTTTCCTCAAAACAAGGTAAATGTTATTCTCCCACTTCATTCTTATTCTAACTACTGGGCACTTTCCCTCTGGTTTTCCTACAAGGAGTTTCCACGTCACTCTTTCATTCCCCATTCATGCCACATGTCCTCCCCACTGGAGTCCATGAGACTTAACTGTTCTTATTATATTTGGTTTCCTATAATGATCATGTAGCTCACTGTTATGTAGTCTTTACCATTTGACTGTCAGTTCATCTTTCCTTGATCCAAAAATTTTCCTAAGAACTTTATTATCAAATACTCGTAATCTTTTCTTCTCCTATGTAGTAAGAGTCCACTTTTCATATCCATATAATATAACTTAGCATATGTAATAATAATCAGTTTTTATAGCTTACTCTGATAAAACATATATTAAAGTTTGTGTAGCTTCTTATAGGAAAACCAGAGGGAAAACTCCCAGTTGGTAGACCAAAAATGAGGTGGGAGAATAACATTAACCATGATTTGAGGGAAGTAGATTATACAGGGAACGATTGGAAAACATTAGCTCAGGATAGGGATGTATGTCCATGCGGCCATGAACCTACAGGTTCGATAGTGCCAGTGAGATAGTTACATACTTATTATTTTTGCACCATCTCAATGGATTTAACACAATTTGATTCAACACTCCACTTATATTATAAATTCTTAATTTTTGTGTTGAGGATTTTTATTATAGGCCATTGTCATTCTATTAATTTAACATGAATAAGAATCTTGTAAAATAGGTATTTAAATAGAAAATATATGAGATTGCACTTGCATTATCTGCTACTAAAAGACTGGTACATGATACAGGAAGATATCTTGTTTAGCTATTATTACTTCTTTGTTGGGTCTCTCTATTGAATGTATGTTGCATTTTAATTTTGCCAACTGTGCAAATGTCATTGCTGTGATTGTAGACTGATCAGTATTAGGGCCATTCCATGAAGACAATAACACACTCCATGTGGCTTTACAAATTTCATCAAAAATATCTCATCACCAGGTAAATTTGTCACACAATACATTCTTGTCATTGGATGGTTTTGTAAATATCTAGGTAAAGAAGTGAAGACAAACCTTCATCTGTCTACGCTATCTAGCTACCTGCCATCTATTTGTTTATGAACTCTCAATAATTTATGTAGTAAAAGCAATTATAAAATTAGTTACTAAACTTACTTTATGTGTATGAGATATAAAATAAAAAGTTGTGCATTATTCTAACCAATAAATTGAAATGTTTTAAGTTTTATACTTTGACCAAGTTATAAAAAGTATATATTATATTTTATTCATTGATTAATTAAAATAAATTGGGATCCTATGGCAGATATTAGTCTACATAAATTCAAATAAAAAACAAAATATAAATGCATAAATTAATGTAGCAGTATGTGAATAAATACCTGAAATATATATATATATATATATATATATATATATATATATATATATATATTCAATGTTACAATTGAAATTCTGACATTAGGCAATGAGGATCAAATATGAATATATGTATATGTACTTTTTTTTTCGAAGAAAATGCAAGAAATACTTTAAAATTAAATAAGAAGTTGAGGTGAAATTAACCTAAAATGCAAAATTTATAATGGAAAATATGCATTAGAGTACCCAACATTTCAGAAAAATGCTAACTAAGAAATGGATGTGATCACAACAACCCAACTAATCTAGTGTAGACTAACTTGCCTTTTCTTTTCATCTAATTTCCCATTTCTCAGCTAACAATATTAATTGAGTACATAAACCTGAATCTGACATCAGAAGAAATGTTGGCAATTGGAGGAACAAGTGTTATGTTAATATTTAAACTAAAATTCTTTATACCTTACCTCATATCCAGTCTTCTAATTATACCGGTTTCAAAACTTAGGTGGTTTCATCTTAAGTAATATCTTGACCATTGTTATGTCATTCAGGAGAAGTAATTTGTTGCCAGAGATTCCTGTCTAAAGCATCTTCTTCCCTCAAATCTCTAGCTTCCATACTTCTCCTCACTCCATCTATCCAACGTTCTCTAGGTTTGCCTCTTTCACTTCTTCCATTAGCTTTCCAATCAAGGATCTTCTTTCGTAATCTATCTTCTTCCATTCTTATTTCAAACGTTTTTATTCTATTTTTACTAATTTTTTTTTTTCAACTTGCATAATTTCCCTTATTGTGCTATTTCTGACTTTATCCCTTCTTTAAATTCTTGTCGATATCCTCCAAAAATCCATTTCTATTACTATTAGCTAGTTGGTTTGTTTTCTACTAACTGTCCAGGTTTCGGACCCATATAATAAAATTCTTTGTAACTGAACTTGAAATATAGTTTTCTTCGTTCTATATATTTCTATTCCAAAGCACTGAGTTCAACATACCAATGATTCCTCTTCCATCAGTTGTCCAAGTATATTAATTCATATATTATGATGATAAATGAGGGCAAAAAATGTAGCAACCCACAAATGTTTTTACTGAGAAGAAATCCTGATAAGTGTCATAAATCTGTTTTGAAATTTTTATTTCACTACTAGTCAGATAGGAATTTGATTATTTTTGACTTTACAAACTATAATATGTTTTAAAACTAAATGAGGGGGTGATAATGTAGAAATAGTCATAATATTCCATTACATCTTCTTCTTATGCTCTTTCCTTCCCTACGTCAGGATTAGGGCACTCCCTAATGGGAACTTATTGACCAAGTTGATTTAGTTACGCTCATTTACCTATAGATGTCAGCAAGTGATATGGGGTCAGCCTAGTGTCTCAATGAGACATCTAGTGGATAATTAAGGTATTACTGCATGGGAACAATCAGTAAATTTTGCACAGAGGCCTTTTTTATTCAGGTTTGTGGTTCTTTTACGAGCCTGAAAATTTTCAGACTCAGGACCCACGGCTTAAAGCCATTCCCAGAGTACTTGATCCTTGGATTTTTCCATCCTAAAAAAGCCATCGACCCTGGCTGCTTTTGAACCTGTGTCCCTCGGAACTAGAGGCAAGGAACATAACCACTAGCCCACTGCAGCCAAATGATAATGCAGAAATAGTCATAATATTCCATTATATCCTAAGTTTGCAAATTGTAAAATCACAATTATATACATTTAAATAAGGTAAAATGCTTCATCCTAGTAATATTTATTCATATATGTAATATAATACAAATCTGACCCCACTGGAGTTTTCTTTTTTGACTCAAAGGACATATACGAGTTTTATATACTAGTGCTTTGCCACAGGTCTCCAATCTAAACACTAATTTTTCTCTTACACATTTTCCAAGAGCACCAAAGGTTACAAACCATTGTTCGACATGCTAAATGGCGGCTTCTTATTTAAGAAGACTTTTAATGGAAATTTTAACATTACTTTATAAAGCTGGTAGAGCTTCTTTCAATGTACAATTAATTTTGTACAACAAATCAAATCAGTAACAATAAAATAAAAATATAACTCTCTATTATGGAACCAAGTCCTGTGCCATAGCCGAGTGATTAAGGCAAGAAGCCTTGGCCTAGAGCTACAAGATTTGCACTAGTTTGAGTCTCCATGGAGGAAGAAATTTTCTCATGGTATATCAGCCAGTATGGGACAAGTGCCCACACAGCATCTTGAGGAATTTGGGTAACTACAATAAGTAGCAGCTCCAGGTTGAGAAAACCAGCTATATGGCTGCGGGACCCAACATATTGACCACATGTCACCACTGTACTGGCAGATGATTGTCTACCTCTGTGAATGTGAGGCCAGCAGCTGGCTGGTAGGCCAAGGGCCTTCTAGGCCTGTCGCGCCATGGAGTGTGTGTGTATTATGAAACTACACCAAGATATATCTAGACTGAGTGAATTCACAGATTTTCACTAATATTCATATCATTATCTTAAGATATTTCCACTTAATTCTGGGTTCTGTTTCCTGCACAAAAGTTCCATCCATCTCTCGGACACATTCTCAATTTAATAGAAACCTCTTCTAGGTGTGAGCATCTAGTCTGAATCTTCCCATATCTTTTGCCTTTCATTGTTGATTTCCACAGCTTTCCATAATATTATTATTTCTTGGATCTTTTTTTAAGTGCCCATACTTTTTTAATCACATGTTCTTTGTCACATCTGCCAACTTTTCTGCTTCTATGAATCTCTAAAACTTCATTTTTTATTTTGTCTTCTTTTTGGTACTTTTATTTTTCCTGTTTGAATTCTCCGTAGATATGTTTTTGTTGTAGTTCAGGTTTCAGCACCATATCTAACTATGGACATTTAGATAATATGGTTTTTGTTAAAAAACTTGCAACATCTGTTCAGTTAGGATAATTTTATAACAGCAAAAATATTTGCAAGACCATCTAAAAAATAAGTAAATTATGAAAATAATTCCAAAAAAATAGAGCCTAGTTTAATTTCCATGGAATGGTCCATCATATAAAACAAAATGTATTTTCCTAAAATGGAACAGAGCCTTTACAAGTGTTAATTTATTTACATTTAGTTTATTATACACCAGCTTCAAAATAAAAATAAAATGTTGTGCAGAATCATATGTTGTGTGCAATCCAAAAGTTAATTTATTTTGGAAGTCAGTATATTGCAGATATCCTGCAAAACAATGGTTCAAAAGTTTCAAGTACTCATTTTTAAGGAGACTGAGTGGGCAATGGAATCAGCCTGGATGCAAATGAGTGAATTAAAATCCATTGCTTCAAATCCTATAACCAAACACAGAACATCCAGCTTGTGGTCACATACCTTGTGCTTGAAATATTATCATATACATGTGATGTTCCCATAAAAGTTCTAATGTTGCTTAACTTTGGTGATCAGATAAAAATGGATGTTTTTAGTGTGACAATAAATAGTTAGGTGTATGTTTTCATGGGCCTACAGTCCCTTGATTATGCCCCCACATACTTCACTCATCTTGCCAATCCATAAAAGTTGATTTCTGGAGATTACAATTAATTTATGGTACTAAATAGAGTGGAACATTGATTATTCAAACAAACTGGGACCAGCTAAAGTTAAGATAATTGTATGTAACATATTTCTTTACCAATAAAATATGTACAAAATATACTGTAAATAATAAAATAACATTAACTAACTAACTCACTGGCACTATCAAACCCTTAGGTTCATGGCCATGCAGACATAAGCTCTCCATACATCCCTATCCTAAGATGTTTTCCAAACATCTCCTGTAAAATTTTAGAAAGAAAAATTATGTTCGAACCAGGAGTCGAACCCCAGATCTCTGACTCTGTACGTCAGTGCAATAACCATTATGCCATTTGAACTTACAATAGGAATGTCAAATTTCTTTCCACTTATACAATTGTCCCTTCATCCAAAGGCCGATAGCCATCACTATCAACAATGCCATCTGATGACTTCTATTCAAAGTATTATTTTTTTTATTTATTGAGAATACAAACATTACTTTTAAGCAGTGAAGCTTCACATTTTGATGTTTAACACTTTTCAGGATTGGATATAGTTTAATTTCAGAAAAGTAAATAAATATTAAATCCCCTGTATAATTTATTTCCCTTAAATCATGGTTAATGTTATTCTGCCATCTCTTTCTTGGCCTATCTAGTTGCAGAAAGTAATTGGTGATTTTTCCTTGTTAAATTAGGATTTTTTTGTCTTGTGGTAATGTCATATTCAAAATGTTTACCTACTACTAGAATATTGTACTAAAGGTTGGCATTTTCATAAACAATAAACACTACAAATGAGAAAGTTGTTAAACTTTGTTTAACACCTGTTGTTTAAACTAATGGTGGTTTTGTGGGCCAATTAACCATTCATTTTGGAAATAGGGCTACTAGCAATTATCTATAACATACCAGCATTAAATGGCTACTGAACAAGCATTTGACAGAATGATCCACTATGCTAACCGAGCTAAGTTCCAGTTGTACTTGCATAAGATATTACTTCGCTGTCTCCGTTGGTGGTGCTACTTTTACTTGCCACATGACTGAATTGTATACAAAACTGTCATCTATAGAAAAATTGTTCTTAGACATCATATTTTACAGGAAAAAGACTATATACAAGGTAAGATGGTACCAATAATTAGGAACTTCCTCCATTTATTATTTATTTGTGAGAAAAAATTATATGTGGGCCTACTTAATCAGACGTTTACTTTTTTTCCATTTTGTCTATATATATATATCTTTTATTTACAATCTCATTGCGAGCAGAAATTATGCTCTATGCTGATTCACCTGTAAATTCTGCTGTTATTTTCATATCCTCAATGACTAATGTAGGATATTTTTCACTAAACTGTGTGAAAAACATTCACAATAATCAGTTTCTTTCTGATTTTCAAAGGTTTTCCTTTTTGATGCTGTAAAAACTGTATAGAAGAAGCAGCCATTTGGATCAATTGAGATTCTAATGTATTCTGAAATATACATGCATAAGAATTAAACAATGAATTGTTTCATATTTGAAAAGAAAAATTATATGCTCAGACTGGGGCTTAAACCCAGGACCCTTGGCTTTCTAGGCCAATACTCTACCGACTGAGCTACCTGAGCAAGTTCCAATCTAAATGCAAATTTTTCTCTTATATACTCTGTTAATTCCCACGTACCAAATGCTATGAAACCTTTGCTTCTATCTTGCAAATGGCAGCTTCTTTATTAAGAAGACATTTATTTGGGAATTTTACATTACATTATAAAGTCAATACGGCTTTTTATCCATCACTGAGATGTATGAAATTAATAATAAAAACATCGAAAGAAGCTGTACTGACCTTATAATGTAATGTAAAATTCCCAAATAAATGCCTTCTTAATAAAGAAGCTGCCATCTGCAAGATAGAAGCTACGTTTCATAGTATTTGGTGCATGGGAATTAACAGTGTATATAAGAGAAAAATTTGCATTTACATTGGAACTTGCTCAGGTAGCTCAGTCGATAGAGTATTGGCTTAGAATGCCAAAGGTCCTGGGTTCAAGCCCCAGTCTGAGCGTATAATTTTTCTCTTCAAATATGACATATGCATCATTGAGATGTATGAAATAAATAATAAAAACATTGAATGAATTATTCATTTAATCTATTAAAATGGTAATTATATATTTTAAGATTCTCCCATATAACTTATGTTGACATGTGCTAGATAATATATACTTTTATTTCCTTTATTTCGAGTGTTAGAGAGTGAACTAATGAGTTCAAATCGGATCCCCAAAGCTGTTTATAATTATATACCAAGAGGACAAAGATCTCTGGGCCGTCCTATGAAACGCTGGAGGGAAAATTTTCTATAGGATCTTAACAGGCCTTGGCCTAATACTTGGAAGGAAGAAGAAGAGAGTGAATTAAATTTTCTTACACAGTTCAAGGTAAAATCATTATTTGTGACCAATGAAAATGTAGTCATATATGTGCAGGAGAGAGCAGCAGCAGCTATAACAGCTATGTGCAATATCAAAGACATTACAGCATTAAAATTAGACACAGCCATGAAATTATTCGTATCAGTAATCGTCCCGATTGCCACCTACAGGACAGAACTGATATGGGAAACTATCGACCAGCTATTTGGAGAGGTTAGAAAAATTGAAAACAAGATACATCAAAAAGGCATTAGGTGCAAGCAAGTACACACCAAATAGAATGGCCTATATGCTAGCCACAGAAACCTACTTCCTAGAGGACCTGAGACAAAAGATACTCCTGCCTGCAATGGAGTCATATAAGAAAAAAACGAAACAGAAGGAAAAAGAGATTGACGAAGAGTTCTACGCCTCAGATACCATGGTGAACAGGCCTGGCAACATACGGATGTCACCATAAAACGTGCAAAAATACGAAATTCCACCAACCGAATGCAAGATATGTGAACAAAAATGTGAGAGATACCATTAGAAACAATGCAGAAGATGGACAGGATCGTTGAACGAACTGATAAAAGACAAATCATAAACCTAAAACAATGCTCTTTCGAGTGCCACTTACCTACTTATTATTATTAAAAATGGAACTTAGCTCGGAAGAGTTATAGCTTGGCCAGACTGTCATATCATTCCTATCTTTTATTGTTTAATGTTTAATATTATAATCATATTCCATAATATATTTAACACTTCTAAATGATTTAAACAATATAGTTTTCATATGATGTATCAATGAATGTATTTGTTTGACCTCTGTAACAGTATTGTTTTAAAAAGCCCTTTTAAATACAGATTTAAATTTCAAGAAAAAAATTATGAGGCAATTTACAATAAATTAAATGGATATTATTTTTACATCTCATCTCACAAAACTCCATGATTCTCATTGGACGGTTTCTTAAGGCATCCCTTCCACCCTCAGCTAAAACTCTGACTGTCGAACTTCTGCCACCACCACTACTTTCCAACTGCCATCTGCTGCCAGTTTGATGAAATTTGAGATCAAATATTGCTCCCCAGAACTTAAAAATTCATGGATCTATATTTGTTCTTCGGAATGTATATATTTTCTCAAACTATCAATTTCATAATTGTTTCAAAAGTTTAGCTTATTTTTCAATTGTATGATTCTCTAGCGACTAGAGCTTCAATTGCAGATTTCTCAATTTCACCATTTTTAATATTTCTAAAGTGTTCTTATGTGCAAGTGTCTAAATTCCTTTTGTTTTTCCTATGTATACTTTATTGCAGTCTTTTCAACTAATTTGATAAATTCCAGATTTTTTTACATCTGTTTATTGTTTCAGAAAATGCTCATCGAGCATTATAGATGGTAACCTGCATGTCTGTAGATATATGTAACTCACTATAATTTACATCCCTTGATTTCAAAGGCTTCTCAACCATATTACAAGGCTACTCAAATGTGTGATTCCTAAGGTCATCACAAATGTCCTTCAAGAATAAGTATTACGATTGCCACAGGCATCTCACAGGCTTTAAGGGTTGTTTCAACATTTTAAATTGTTAAATATATTGATAAATATAGTAGAACTAGTGTATCTAACGTTCAATTCTCGTGTCATGGCTGAATGATAAAAATAGAAGTTACTTTTTACCATAAAAGTCACTAATTAAGAGATAATTAGATATTATTAAATAATGTTTATTTTTTATTATTTCACTCACCTCATACTTCATAATTCATAGCAGACCCTGGGTTTCTTCACGTAATTTGTGACATTGTCAATGCTGCGTCACGTTCACAACTGACGTCCAACGGCCTTCTATCCTGCAGACTGACCTCCGCGCCATCTGGTGGCCGACCGAAGAATTTCCAAATCAGTCCTCTTTCTTTATAACCGGGTATTTCAAAATTCATAGTTGTATTTTCATTCTTGCATATGTAAATTTTTTCCAAATTGTGAGTTCCTTCGGTTTTTCCAATTGTTTAAGTAATTTTGTTTTGGTTTCTATTCTATGTTTCAAAAAATTTTCAACAAATTCAACATTAAATTAGCACCGAAAAATGATTACAGCTTAGGTAATTTAATAAAAACCAACAAAAATGAAAAAATTGAAGACTGCAAAAAATCGGGAATTTATCAAATTAATTGTAAAGATTGTGAAAAGATATACATAGGAAAAACAAAAAGGAATCTAAATACAAGATTAAAAGAACACCTCAGAAATGTTAAAAATGGAGAAACCGAAAAATCTGCAATAGCTGCACATGCCTGGTCAGAAAAACATAGAATAGAAACCAAAACAAAATTACTTAAACAATTGGAAAAACCGAAGGAACTCACAATTTGGAAAAAATTTACATATGCAAGAATGAAAATACAACTATGAATTTTGAAATACCCGGTTATAAAGAAAGAGGACTGATTTGGAAATTCTTCGGTCGGCCACCAGATGGCGCAGAGGTCAGTCTGCAGGATAGAAGGCCGTTGGACGTCAGTTGTGAACGTGATGCAGCATTGACAATGTCACAAATTACGTGAAGAAACCCAGGGTCTGCTATGAATTATGAAGTATGAGGTGAGTGAAATAATAAAAAATAAACAATATTAAAGAACCTCATAGTGTTATTTCCTATCTACATAACTTAATTATTAAATAAGTTTGCAAGAAAACCTCTCATAGCCATCTGTTGTGGCTCAAGAAGTGTGCATGATGACATCACATTGTTGTCATGCAGAATATGTCGATAATGCAGATGACTATACATTTGACATAAAAAAATCATATAACTCTATCGCAGCACCACGTACCGAGTCCAATTGTGAATGTAAAACCATCCAGGGACCCACTCAAACACACACAAAAAAATTCATCAAAATCGGTCCAGTCGTTTAGGCAGTTTTTTAATTTCAGATTTCAAGTAAACCTCCACTTCTAATTGTCAGATTTCACTAATTTTTGGACAATGCCTACCTCGGTTTATTTTTATAGGGTATACTGAGTTTCGTCGTGAAACATAAAAAAATGTGACTGCTAGATCGATTTTTCAATTTTCACTTCAGGTGAACTCCTACACCTAATGGTTTTAGGAGGTCCAATTATGAATCTAAACCATCCAGGGACCCATTCAAACACACAAAAAAATTCATGAAAATCGGTCCAGTCATTTAGGAGTAGTTCAGTGACAAACACAGTATAGAAGAATTAAGTACCGTATACAAAGATAGATAACTAAGAATACAATAATAATCATTATTATTTTTTTAAAAATTAGGAAAAAATAAAAAGTAGGAATGAGATTTGAATTCAGATTCCCCAAATTCTAACTGTATTGAGCTACAAAGTCATACTGCTAAGGGGTTTATAGTAAACATTTATTGCTGCTTTCCTTAAGATAATTTGAATAATCAATGTTCCACTAGATTATGTGAAAATGAGGACAGAACAACTGGTATGTAAAATTTTATAAACAAATTCACTTTTGCTCGCACTAGCTATATGATGGTGATTTATTTATTGAAAATGGCTTTAACTATTAACATGGCCTCTTATCCAATAATGACAATAAAACATTAAGTTATGTTTGCTGCAAATCTGAGAAAACTAAATGAGAGTTTATCCTAGATGTGAATCATATACTCTGACATAGCTGTTTCCTGTTAGATTGGTGGAAATTCAGCTGTTTACTACTTTTGTATTATAAATCCTGAAAAATTAAATAAAATTATTTTTAAAAATCTTACTTTATCATTATTATTAATGGTACAATTTCACAACCTTGTGTAAAACTGCAATCAACCTCTGCTTCCTTTCAGATATCCTAAACTAAATTCCATGGCACGACAGGCCTACCAGCTGGCTGCTGGCCTCATATCTACATGTTTTAATCACAGAGGTAGACAATCATCCAACTAGTGTAGGGGTAACATATGGTCAGCATGTTGGATCCTCAAAGCATTATATCCTGGAGCCGCTACTAAATGTATTTATTATGCTAATGTGATATTGAATCTTTTGAACATTTTTTAAAAATTTGTTGTGTATTTCAGGATGGTAAGTATTTTTTTAAATTGTTTTTCTTTCTTATAGGGTTGAAGCATTTGATCCTTGAGGTTAACTCCACCCATATTTACATTATAATTACACACTACAGCTGGCTTAATTTCCATGGCTTTCTTCTTGATTGTGATTATGCATTTTTTGGCCGTGGTATGTTGAGATCATTGTCACCTGTTTCTTATCTTTCCATGCTAATACAGTAACGTCAGAGGAAAGGTTATGCAAAAAGTTCTCCCATTTGTAAATTTTTCCTCCTTACTAATTTTAGAACAAATTTTCTATTATATCTGAGAATGCCAACACTGTTTTTTTTTTTTACTTTAGAAATCAGGAAAGTTCAGGGGAATTATAAAAATTGTCCATCCAAATAATGTGCTCACAGCCCAGAAGATTCTCCACCAATTTTATAACAACTACAGCTGTTTTATTCGTATATTTGTTCACATACACAGTGTCAAGCTCCATTCCCTGGCCAGTGTAAACAATGAATGATCATACATACTCAGTTCTAGACTTGCACAATTTATATGTTTTAATACAAGAATTTTGCAGTTTCTAAGTGGAAGGAATTGTTATTACAATATCTTGATTTGGAAGGTAGAGAGAGATTGGAATTTATTATTTAAATATTCAACGACAGGGAAAATTTTGAAAAGTTTTGAGGGGCCTAGGAAATCCACTTGTTTTGTGTTGTCATTGAAATGAATACATTTCATTATCAATACAAGCCTTTCCAAAGGTATTGCTTCACTAATAAAAGGTGTAAAAATTAGACACTTCTTAGAATAGTAAGACCTTAATGGCCGGTTTCTGTATTGGCATGAATACATCAGAACAACATACATCTCACTTATTGTTGTGTCTGAGTTTAGATTGAAAAGTGAATGGACCTATTGATTTTGATATCGACTGCTATGCATATCTATTTGTTTCATCAATGATAAGATTCAATAGCATGTGGGCGAATATATCCTCAAATACAGTAAACAATGTCCCCAGAAACATCAAACTATGGACTGCTAAATGTTACAGAAAGCCTCTCATATTAAATTAAATGAGTCAATATTCTGCCATACAAAATCTGTGGACATTCCTCCTAACCCTGTGTCAGTGTCTGTATATCTCCTTCGCCAACACAGCTGATTTCACTATCACTTATATCGTGAGGAGGTTGTGTATAGTCAGCTATTGTCACCATCTGAATTAGATGCTGAATTGCCACATTCATCAATCTCAACTAAAATGTTACCAACAAATTAAAATTTTTCCCCTTCTAAAAATACATTATTTTCTTTATACGCATGAGCCATGTTTACACAAAGACTGTGAGGATGACATTTCTCAAGAGAAAAAGTACAAAGACCACATAATATGATGCTTTACAGATATTTATATCTTTTTTAGCAAAAATAGGGCACAGGAAATTTTCAAAAGAAGGGACTGGATGAAAGGATAAATACAAAAGTATTTCCTTTCACTAACAAGTGACCAATTTACTCCTCTTGCCTATCATTAAATGAAGAGGAATCCTTCCTTAACATAGCAGCAAGTTTAACAAGCTAGTTACAGGCTTTGGAAAACATACATGTACTAATCCATATAAATATGGCAAACTATATTTGGGAATTTAAATGTCTTGGGTGTATGAACATCAAACCGCATCTGATGTTATGAACGGAATATTTAAATGCTCAACTAACAGGTTAATACTGTATTACTTTTCTAGGAATTAACACTGAAGTATTTAAGTAAAATTTTATCACCTCAACTCATATTCTTCTTAGACCAGTTTCGAAACTTCCTTTCCATCCTCAATATTTTCATGACCGTTGTTCTGTCATCTGGAGGAGCAGCCTCCTGCTCCCTCTGTTGGTAGACTAAAGAACCTCATAATCAAATAATTTTCAATGGAAATTTCAAAGTTCATTAATTTTTCCTTTCCATTTTATGTTTTAAATGTACAATTTTTTCTAGACAACAGAAGTAAAAATAATGAGGGTGGAACTGTAGAAGCAAGTTTCGAAACCAGTCACAGAAGAAGAATAATATGAGGTGAGGTGATAAAATTTTACTTTAATGCTATATTATTGTTCAAACCACCACCTACATTTTTATGCCATATTTGACCCAAGTACGAAAACATTGACAGAATATCCCATATTTCTCTTACTGCATAAAATACCAAACAACAAAAATGTGTAAAATCTCAGAATTAAAGAAAATGTTTGAACTACCATCTTTCTCATAGAATAGAAGCTAATTGAAGTAATAAGTAATACATTAAATTAATGTTGGGAAGTAAACATTATGAGGTATATTCATTGAAATTCATCGGAGAACATTTTTTGACAACTCAGCTCATAAATGTCATGTTTTTAATGATACTGCACAATTTCAAACGTAATCAAGTCCATGATCAGCCATAACTTCGACTGAGAAATTCTTCGGTCGTCAAACTCTTCTTTTGTCATCATCTTCAGCCCTGCCATCTATAGTTGAATTTATGAACTTCGAAATCAAATTTTGTTTGTTAGGAATATCAAAATTCATTGATCTAGGATGTGATTACATTTGAAACTGTGCAGTATCATGAAATTTATGAGGTGAGTTGTCAAAAAATGTTTTCCGATGAATTTTAATAAGTACATGTTTATTTTTATTTTTGAATTTTTTTATTGACATTAAAGTTTAATTAAAATTTTCTCAGTTTAGTTATCTTGTGGCTTGGTTCCTTTTTGGAGAATGTGGACAATTTGTAGACTTGCTTCCTAATATTAAAAATCTGTGACCCCATAATATTTGAGAAATTTCTTCTTCTTCTACAGGCATTAAAATTTCAATTGGTGAATGTCTTGGCTTTCTCAATAATGCCTTTCTATAATTTTCTATTCTTGCTTACCCTCATTCAGTTTGTAATTTTCATATTTTTAGATCCTTTATTACGTGAATTCAGGGAATCAATGAAGCTAAGAGGGAATGGGAAATAGAAGAAGATATATGGATGAACAGATAGGAATGGAAAAATGTGTTGAAACAAATGTGTAGTTAACTGTGAACATGGGTACCGGAAAAATGTATATTCATTATAAAAGCCGGAATAATAAAAAAAATATTACTTCATTCTCCCATTTGTTCCTATGGATCTTGTAGCAATTGGCTTCCCTTTATCTAACATCTGACATTCATTTGAGAAAAGCAGCATTGTTAATTTGAATAAAAATAAATTGCTGTAAAGAAGCAAAATGTAAACTAAATGCATTGCAGTCCATAAAAACCTTTAGTATTTTGGTTCGTTTATAAAATGTGCTGCTGTCTATTTAGATTGTACAAATAATTTTCTGTGCAACTTGGACATATGCATAAATGAAAAAAAAAACAATTTTTGAAAAGAAAAATTAATGTCTGAACCAGGAATTAAACCGCGGATCTGCGACTTTGTACATTAGTGTGCAGTCGACTACACCGTTCAAGACAGGTTACAAATGCTAACATTTTTTTCCACTTATACAATTCTGTTACGTCCGAAGGCAGATGGCTATAGCTCTTAACACTGCATCAGGCATCTTCTATTTGAAGTATTTTTTAACAAGAATTTTATATTACTTTTAAGCGGTAAATCTTAATATTTCAATGTTATATTTAGTTTAGCATGTTCCTGAAAAATTTATTTTCTCAAAAGAAAAATTAATGTATGAACCTGGAATCGAACCGTAGACCTTTGATAGTTAATAGCTGTAGCTATCTGCCTTCAGAAGTAAGAAAATTGTATAATTGGAAACAAACGTTAGTGTTTGTACCATGTCTTGAAGGTGTAGTGGGCTGCGCACTGATGTGCATAGTCGGAGATCTGCAGTTGAATTCCTGGTTCAGATAATTTTTCTTTTCAAAAAATTAATTTGTCCAGGACTGGGACATGTTAAACTAAATATAACATCAAAACAAACATCTTCAATATGTGAAACCGCGGTGAAGTTGAATAGCCTGTATTAACAAGCCCTAACATATTTCTGCTACTTATTTTTTGGATACTGTCCTCACCTGAGGTTTTACAAACACATTTTTAACCAAAGAAATAAAACTGTTATACTTAGGATGCTTTATTTAGTAGCACAATATAATGCCAGTAATGTAAATCATTTTGGAGTTTAAAACTTGCTTCTCATACATTTCACTGTGAGTTAAGAGTGCTAAGAATCTCTCTTGATGCTTGGCTGAAGTAAACTTAAAAAGCAAAACAACAATTTCCATTTAAGTCATTCTTTAATATCCCTATTTCTTTTCAGTCATTTTCAGGACAATACTTAAGTCCTGTCCTTGCAATGAGATCGTGCATCCCATGGGATCTATTTTTTCCACAAGTACATACTTTCCACAAAAACCAAATAAGTAAATCTGCTGTCATCTATAATTTCTTGGAGGAATTTTAAATATAATTCATTTTTTTAGTTGCTGTAAAAACAAGTACTTTATAGTACACATCAATTACATATATTTTTTTTAAATAACAAGTATTATTTTAAAAAGAAAAATTAATGCTTGAATTGGGATTTGAACCTGAAACATCTAGCTCTGTACGCTAGTGTGCTAACCATTACACTATTTCTGGCTTCTGGTACAAACGTTAGTTCTTCTTCCTCATATATGATTCTATTTAATGTCAGAAGCAAATAGTCATTGCTACCGGTGTTATCTGGCAGCTTCTAATTCAAGAAGACATTTTTAATGACAAAGACAAATCACATAACTTTAACAAACATTATTAATTTTACAACTAAACTTACTTTTGGATACAGTCGGCTCAACTAATTTTTTTTCTCAACGTGGGCTCCCCGGAAACAAAGGCTGATAATTATTTTTCTTTGGCTTTTTATGAGATGATACAATCTGCAAAAGCTGATCCACTTTAAACTTTTTGTGCAGTTCACCTGTTAATTAAAATATAGTTGAATTTTAAAGTATGTAATTGTTGGCAATACAATGTCGAGAAATCACTATGAGGTTTAATTTAAGATTTAAATTAAAATTCTTTATATCTCACCTCATATCCAGCCTTCTATTTATACCAGTTTCAAAACCTATGTTGTTTCATCTTCAGTAATATTATGTCATTCAGGAGAACTCCTTCTGTTGGTGGATCAATGAACCTCCTGGTTCATTTCTGGAGAAAGTGAACATAAAAGCAAGAAATATTTAATTATTATCCATCATATGACCTATCCCCTGAAAACTGAAGGGAAGAGGAGAAGGGATTCTTGTTGTTCATTGGTGTAAAATCTGTTACTGGAAAGAAATATATTAGGTTGGAATTTGATGCATACTATAAAACATAGAGATGTACATTACATTTTTATTTTATTAAAAAATTAAAATATTTAGTTGATCCCTTTAAAACATTAGATATTGTCACTTTGAATGGATGGAATATCTACAGTATGTACAATGTTAAGTTCCAAAATTCACCAGGTCAGTTTATTTACTCTGTTAAAATACTGCTTACAAAATGCATCTGTTTTTAGAAGAGAACTGTCAATCATTGCATGCTGAAACCTACCTTGAAATATCTCCCAGAAGTGCTGTGATGTACAAAGGCCATGTCCAAAAAAAAAAAATTATGTGCCTTTTTAACTGCAAGACACTAAAATCAAGTGCAAAAGCTCTCATTTAAACTACAGGAAAGTATTACTGGATTGGTGAAATGGATAATCCTGACAACCTGCCCACAAGATACGTCCTGCCACACTACATTCCACTTTACTCACACAGGGCTCTACTGACACATCTGCTTTGCACACTGGGTTACCATTACTGATTTCAATTTCTGCACCTTGTAGTTAAAAACAGTAGATTTATTTTGGACATTGCCTTGGTACATCACAATGCTTCTATGGGAGAAATTTCAAGGTAGATTTTTGCATGCAATAGTTGATGGTTCCCTTGTTAGAATCTTTTCACAGCTGCAGCATGTAACTCTTATTAATCATGAATAATTTAACATAGGAAATTTTCACTCATTGTTTCAATACATATATATAATTTCTTCTTGTATCAGTGTACATTTTTACTTAATTTATATGTGGGTCATGCTGTAGTATAGTTAGCTAAGTCAATACACAAACTGGAGGGTAACGGATTTGAATCTGAATGGGGTCAGTACTTTTAAACTGGTCTAAACTGCTATATATGTTATGTAATGGCTGCATTTTTGGAATTCAACTTATTCTGCTTCCCAATAGAGTTTTTATTCTGCCTAAAGTTTCTGGTGGAACTATGGTCTTGGGACTGACTCAGCCTTTAATGGAAATGTTATGGGGGTAAAGTTGGCTGACATCTCATACCATTTGCTGAAAAGATGAGAGCTTAACCTCCTACTACCCCAAGGGACCCCTAAACCTGGCAGTGGGATCACTTTACTTAATTTAATAATCACTATATTGATTTGCACAAGAGATTCCACAAAACACGAAATTCACACGCAGCATTTTGACATCAGTGATTTGGGGCATTCAACTCCACCTCTGGATGGTTCTTGTATCAGTCATAAGCCTGGATAAAGGAAGAGGGTAAACAGCATGGCAATTGTATCAATGTCAACTGTTAAAACCAAACAATGCTTTATCTGGCAGTGCTACCAGCAAATCCTGTTCTTTATGGGGAAAGGTGAGGGCGAGTACCTGACGCCTAAAAACTGGGTCCTCTTGACTAAGGCATGGTAACCCTAACAGAAGAGTCCCTGGTCCTCCAGGTTGGGGGTTGGGCATGGGATTGGCAATTTCACCCCGTAAAAAAAATCCGTTGAGAAGTGAGGGAGGGTATGACTCAATCCAAGTTGTTAAGTCAAATATGATGATATAGGGCATTCTGAATCAATATTGTTCCTACCAATTTAACAAATTTATCACACCTATCAAGTTTGTATTATACTTTTATACACAATATATGTAGATTGTGTCAGAATTACATTGTATTGCTGACTCAAAACGAGGAAATGACTTACGAAGTTTTGGAAACTATTGTTTCTATTACAGATTTGTCAAAAATATAAATTTTTTGATCAAATGTTAAACTTTCATATAAAACTAAAACCGTGATGACAGGTTTTAAAAATTAAAATAGTTTATCAATGACTTCAATATTTACTTTTTAATTGTATATAAGTCTTAAAAAAGATATAATCTGTGACATAACAGCCTAGATCAACTGAAATGATTGCTTTGAATAACTAGTAGAAAAAAGAGCAGGAAGTCATATAGTTAGCATGATGCAACCCTTCAATCTTAATTTCAGTTTATCTTGTATTTTTATTAACCGGATTTTATTATTCATCATAACAAGTAACCACTCACTTGTTATTTATTCTTAATGATTATTGGTATATGTGATCCTCATAAAAACCTAAAAACATGAGTAAATTATTATAAGTTATCATAGTGAGAAGAAAAATAGAATTATGGTAGAAACTGTACACATATATGATCAATATACCCCAGATTTTAGGTTTTATGCCAATTTTTTCCCTGGAGGAACAAATAAATATATGTACAAGTTTCATAAAAAGTTATACCATCTGGACACACTTAACTGCTTTATTTTAGAAAGAAAAAATAATGCTCGGACTGGGATTCAAACCCTGGATCTCCAACTCTGAGTATCAGAATGATATCGATAACACCTGGTCCAAGCGTTAATTTTTCTTTATAAAATAAAACTACGTCCAATTCTGAAAAGTGTTCATTAAAAAATATATCAAAAAGTTTAACTGTGCCTGAAAAAAATGTTTATTTTATCCTTTGTACCTATTTTGAGCCTATAATTGACATTTAGCGAATTCTGAAGAAATTATTGAGGTTGTACCCACATAACATTTTTTTTATAAATATTCGTTAAATGTACATATTAGATGCCGAAAATGACCATGACATAAATTTTATATACATACATATGCATATCTGCGTGTTGGAAGTAAAAGACACCATGTCACAAAACTGAAATTTTACTGTAGACCAAGTTTTCAAGTATATCTTCAGATTGCTCGGCTAATTATAAAGTTATCAACGTGTATGAAGTTCTCATCACAAACATAGACCACAAAATGCACATTATGGACATGGTGTTAATTTTTTAGCAGTTGTAAAAACTTAACTCAAATTTCTCAATTCTGTTAACGAGACTGGCATTAAGCATCTCTAAAAGACTAAATTAGTATTTTTAGATTCTATTTTACAGTTTTCAAAGACTATTTCAGTTAATTAATAAATGAGTTAGAATTTTACACAAGTATTGAAACATGTCCTCGAGAAATCTACAATTATGAAGTGAGATATTAAATCTAACTCAATTATTAATTTATTTAATTAAATGAGTTATGGATTTTCATCAAGTAAACACCAATTCAATTGATTACTCAATTATTAATGAAAATAAACCTCATAGTGTTACTTCTTTTATATATTAATGCCTATTTCAGTTGTCTAAATGTACTTTTTTTCACCCTAAAAAATTTGAGGTCTACTGATTAAGTTGCTTATCTACAAAGCTCAATATAAACAAATTCATGGTATAGGATTTTATTCTACATTATAATATTGACACAACATATAGAAAGTAAATACAAATTCAATATAATATAAAAATACATGTAAGAAAATAGTTGATAAAATTTCTACAATCCATCCTAATATTAAGGAAATAAGTATCACATCTAATTCAATTCTAATTTTCTAAACCATTCCATCACATCTCTCAGTTACGGTTCATTAAACCTCACGACTATTTTTGCAAATCTTAAAAACTTATAGCAAAATTAGAGTAACTTATATTTAAAGAGACTTGATTTTTTAAAAAATGTATTTTAGATGCTTCAACATGTTAGTCCTCTCCCTGGGATAGTAACTACAAAGGAGAGGTTAAACTACGGTAAAGAATATGTCACATAAAATTTAAAATAAAATTCTTTCCACCTCACTTTGTATCCTATCTTCTAATTACACTGGTTTTGTAACCTTAGTGGTTACATCTTCAGTAGTTATGGTTGTCATCCAGAACCACTGCTTCTTACTCAAACTGTTCATTGACCAAAGAACCTCCCAATCAAATCAACTTCCCCGGGAATTTCAAAATTCATTAACTTTTCTTTCTTAGTTTTTTGAATGTGGATTTTTCCCCAACCAGTAAGCTCCTTAGGTTTTTATATTTGTTTTATTAAACTAAAAATATCAAATGAAACAAAAGCTAGTTTAATGAAATGAAAATCCACAAATAACAAATTACTGTTGTTTCCTACTTTCTGTACTTATATTTCAATTTGTAAATAAGTTTTCATTTCCCACCAAATTATTTGTAATTCTTCTATTTCACTTGCAAACATCCCATTTGCAACTATCTATACATTTTAAAACTTTCATAATGAAGCATCTTAACAATACATCATGATGCTACCTTTCTTCCATAACATCAGCCATAATGTAATGCTGTATATAGGACAACTGACTGCCTGAACAAGAAATAAAACATATTCATTAATGTATCATCTAAATAACAGAGGGAGGCAGCAGAAAGGTTTATGAATCTGTATGAAAGCTGCCAAACAATACTGTCTCGAGATCACAACTAACAAAGAACAGAAATTATTATTACTATTATTATTATTATTATCAGTGTCGGCCGCGGTGGACTAGTGGTTATGCTCCTTGCCTCTGGTCCCAAGGGTCGCGGGTTCAAACCCGACCAGGGTCGATGGACTTTTTAGGACGGATATATCCAAGGAGCAGGTCCTCCGGGAGAGACTTTAAGCCGTGGGTCCAGAGTCTGAAGATTTTCAGGCTCGTAAAAAATCCTTAAGCCTGAATGAAAAGGCCTCTAAGCAAAATTTACCGAATTTTCCCGTCCTAGTACTACCTTGGTTTCCTAGATGTCAGTATGAGGCGGAACGCTGACCACGTACTACTCAAAATGACATCTATATGAAAACAAGTCTAACTAAAAAATAGTATGGTTCAAATTCTTCCCTGTAGGGGGAGAGCGCCTAAATCTCTGGAAAGGGAAAACATAGGCTTACAATACAATACAATACAATTATTATCAGTCATTTGATATAAGAAGGCATTTCCTAAATGATGGATTTAACTATTTCACAGATATGCAGCAGTCTTAGAAAGATGATAGATACAAGGGCACTTATCATAAGTAATGCCACGAGTGATTTCCAAATTATCGATAAATTCACGACTCACGAAGTGAGGAGTGAATTTATCTAGAGAATTTGGAAATCAAGAGTGGCATTTGTTAGGACTATTTAACGAATAAAATAAAGCTGTTTACTCACAAATCATTATTTAACTACAGTTATTTAAAAATATTTTTATATTTAAAGTAAACGATGATGTTTGAAAACTAATGAGAAACGATAGGTAGCCTACGCTTCTACTGCTTCTTTTGTTTATCACTGCAACCAGATCATACTATTTATTGCCAAAGGAACGCAATATTGTAAGAATGCTCTCTAGTGGAGAAAAAATGAAACACATCAATCTGTATATTAATTCATTTTTGATGTCGTATACATTTAAGAAAGTGCAAACAGTGGTTTCTTTTTTTGGTGGTATAATCAATTGCTACAAATGTTGACATGTAAGCACTATTATATACAATCTGGTAGCCGTATTTGTTATAGGCTCAGTCACTGCAAAATAACGGTCAGACCTGTTCAGAATATTAAAAAGGAGGAGCTTTGCTTAATATATGATAATCCTAACGTTGATAATTATTTCGTGAAACACGTCTCTGATTGGTTGTAATACAGAAATCATTGAAACGTGATTGGTCATTGACTCCCATTTGGGGCATGAGTTAAATAGTCAACAAAATGTATGTTATTTAATTAACTTTAATATTTTTGGAGGAAAAGAAAAATGAACCAACTTTAATTTAAGGTAAGATGTTCACATTCTCACAAAAACTTGAGAAAAATATATGCCTAGATTATTGGTCAGAGATGCAATTAAGATGTTTAGAAAGGAACAGACATTTCCTTTAACTTTTATTTATATTTCTTATTATTTTAATCTATAAATATTCCTTTGGTATAGTGAATTAGTTTATAAAATTTATAGCAGATCCATAAGCTTGAACTGCATTCATTAAAATGTTATTGCAATTCAATACGACTTGATTTAATTAAATTAATTGAAGTTGTTAGCTTCTGCATCAACTTTAAGTTAGCATTATAACATCTTTTCAAACAGCTGGAATCAGTGAATTCATACTACTTTTTATGGAACTGATTTTTTTATTAACACTCATTTTGAGGTGGACAAGAAAATTCTCTGCCCAACTTCACTGCTAATCTTGCCAATTCCAAATGTCATTGTCAAGATTATTTTTATTGCAGCAACTTTTCCAGCTTTCCTATTGGATATTGACTATTGTATATTCAATTTCAGCTGTGTATTATTTGGCCATTGTTGTGTCGTCTCTGTGTTCATTTCTAGGCTCGAAACTGTGCACTATGCAACATAAAAACATTATATATTAAATTTGGGAATTTTTAACATTATGAGGTTCAATTAATAAGAACCTCATAATGTGTTTCCCAATTTTAACTTTTAATAAGAATTATTGTTTATTTTTTATTTCATTCACCTCATACTTCATAACTCCTCGCAAACCCATGGTTTCGTCACATCCTTTGTGACATTCTCAATGCTGTGTCACGTTCACAACTGACATCCAACGGCCTTCTATCCTGTAGACTGACCTCCACACCATCTGATGGCTAACCGACGAACTTCCAAATCAGTCCTCTCTCCTTATAACCGGGTATTTCAAAATTCATAGTTGTATTGTTTATTTTTTATTATTTCACTCTCCTCATACTTCATAATATGAAGTATGAGGTGAGTGAAATAATAAAAAATAAACAATATTAAAAAACCTCATAGTGTTATTTCCTATCTACATAACTTAATCATAGTTGTATTTTCATTCTTGCATATGTAAATTTTTTCCCAAATTGTGAGTTACTTTGGTTTTTCCAATTGTTTAAGTAATTTTGTTTTGGTTCCTATTCTATGTTTTTCTGACCAGGCATGTGCAGCTATTGCAGATTTTTCGGTTTCTCCATTTTTAACATTTCTGAGGTGTTCCTTTAATCTTGTATTTAGATTCCTTTTTGTTTTTCCTATCACAATCTTTACAATTAATTTGATAAATTCCCGATTTTTTTGCAGTCTTCAATCTTTTCATTTTTGTTGGTTTTTATTAAATTACCTAAGCTGTAATCATTTTTCGGTGCTAATTTAATGTTGAATTTGTTGAAGATTTTTTGAAGCTTGTCAAATACTAAAGGATGGTATGTGAACTTCTTGAATTTTTTACCAATATTTTTATCTGTCTGAAGAGTACTTTCATTAATCATTTTTTGTCCTTTAAATTTATTTATTTTCTTGTGTATCATCTTCTCTTGAAAACCATTATCCTTCGCAATTTTTATGATGTGTTCTTTCTCTTTATTGTAATTTTCTTTGCTCATGGGGACGTTCACAAGTCTGTGTGTTAAACTATTAAATACTGCCTGTTTGTGTGAAAAATGGTTAAATCCAGTAGCTTTTATATAATTGTCGATGTGAGTTTCTTTTCTGTAGATTCCAAATTCTATTTTCTTTTTTTCTTCATTCCTAATCAATTTAAGGTCTAAAAATGGTATTACATGATTATTTTCTACTTTCACAAAGGATGTGATGAAACCCTGGGTTTGCGAGGAATTATGAAGTATGAGGTGAGTGAAATAAAAAATAAACAATATTAAAAAACCTCATAGTGTTATTTCCTATCTACATAACTTAATAAGAATTAAATGAATCGTGATTTCTTCTTACCTCATACTTCTATGTTTTTTTAAACACAGCACTGCAGTATCGGCTACCCATTGTCGTCATCGTCAGCTGTTTTCAGTCGTGAAAACAGCTGACAATGACGACAATGGGTCGCCGATACTGCAGTGCTGTGTTTAAAAAAAACATAGAAGTATGAGGTAAGAAGAAATCACGATTCATTTAATTCTTATAAAAACATTAACCTTGGCAGTCATCAGCTACATAGCAAAATATGTAATGTAAAAACATTGGTCATGATGGGCATATTTCTTGGTTGATAAATATCGAAGAGTAATGATTTTTTAATTTCAGATTTTGGAGGAAAAGGTCACATATTTAGTAAATGTTGTAATTTCTGAGATATATATATATATATATATATATATATGTATATATAAAAGGTTATATAACTTTTACAGTAAGTTATAAATGCCTCTGCATGCATAGATATATCAAATGACTAATAAAAATATGTGTATCACCAAGCTATAAACAAATGTCACAGTAATACAATATAACATTATATATATTTAAATTCAAAAAATATTCTGACCAATATAGAATTTATAGTTAAGTAATTTACCAACATTTGTCTGAAGCTTTATAAAAATAGAACTCTTATTTTTTTTGCTTTGTATGTGTGCATTACACACATGCCAGTACAACTTTTCCTTCACATGATAATTTGGCAGTGGTGTCCCTTGTTACATTGTTCTGCTAGTGTCAGAGTCACTTAACAAATAATTTTACATTACTCTGCTAATTCAAAAGCAGCTTATTTTAGTTGCCAATGATTGTGCGCTTTTAAAACCATGTGCCAATTTTATGAAAGAAAACATTTAATTTTATGATTTTCATTCTTTTTCACTGCAATTTGATACAGTCACTTATATAGTTAACATTTTATACATATGATGACCCTTATCCATCTTTTCTACATTTTTAACTAACTACTAATGCAATAAAACTTATCTTACAAAAATAATATATAACTATAAAAAATTCAATTTCAATTCTTAATTAGTACGACGAAACTTGTGCCAGCTGTTACCTACTTTAAATTAAATAATTTAGGAAAGAATTATAAATAGTTCCTTATTACCCAATACAGATTGTATGCAACCTCCACCATCAGGGAGACTCCCTGCAATCATTGGCCAGATCCACCAGTTAATTTTGCATGTTTGATCATTTTAAGATTTAAAATAAAATTAAACTGGTTTCATCATCGGTAATTTTACGACCAATGTTCTGCTGTCCAGGAGAATTGCATCTTACTCCATCTGAGTAGTAAGAAGCAGTACTCCTGGACGACAGAACATCGGTCATAAAATTACTGATGATGAAATGGCGTAAGTTTTGAAATCAGTTTAATTAGAAGACTGGATATGAGGTGAGGTGTAAAGAATTTTATTTTAAATCTTAAGATTAAAACTTATAGTGATATTTCCTACAATAGTTCAATGTTTGGTCATGTTCATCTTTGCTACTGGTAAACCCGGATTTTAGCGTTCTTAACCTATAATTTTGTTGTAACATAATAGAAGCTAACCTGAGGACCTAAGATAACAGTCAACAATTAACATTCAACCTACCAAATTGTTAATGTGACTGATACCTAACCAAATTATTTTAAGCTGTAATCAAAACGGTGTCAGGAGACACGAAACTTTGGAACCACTCTCAAACATATCAAGCAAATGAGAACTCTTATTGGTGAGGAGCTTTTGTGATGGCAGAGACCAGAAACTAGTTGGATTGAAGCCAAGGAAGCTCTCTAAATCTTAAAGACACCAAAAGGCCATAAGAACTCTTGGCAAGATTAGATACAATTTTTTCTATCTAGTTGTGTTAATCATAGCCTTTTTTTTCTGCATTTATGTAAACTGATGATATTATTTAATATGTGTAGGAAATGTAGATGATATTAATTTATAAAACAAAGCAATCTAGACTTCCTCTGACACTTGAACATTATATTAATTAAGAATTAAAATTTTTATTCAAATGATCATATTAATATAATTCAATTCTGCCAACCAAAGAGTTGGTAATTCTGTTTACTAAGAATAGGATAGCAGCACGTGAGATTCTGATCATTTCCTCACTTGTAATAAACACATCATGTACTGTGCTCCTACCTTATATACAGTATGTCAATGAATGTTTTCAAGTTATTAAAATGCATGGAGGAATTAAATTATTATATAAAAACAGATGAAAGACTTATTTCTTGAGCATTAATCTCTTTATCTAGATGTAAATATCATGTCTAACATAATGACAAGTTCGAGGGATCATATGAGTTCCCTATTACTGTACACATTCACTCCTGGTCAAATCTCGCTCTTCGAGCTTCCCTGCCTCGTTGTTTTTATGGAGGCACTTGGCAAATTCAGGGGAGTGGGAGGGAATGCTAAATGCATGAGTGGGAGCAGAATGCAAGGGAGAGCAACTTGAAGTCCCATTCGATCAGATTTCTCGCAAATAATGAACAGTCTTCATAACAAAATAATGTATAAATGACTGCAAAAGCTAAAGAGAATGTACTAAATAAATTATCTGGTGGAACCTGAATTCTACAAGCCTTATGTTTTGAATATAAGCCTGTATGTTATATGCTTTTTCCTCACCTGTAAGACAAATGTCAGAAAAACTTTAAGGCCCAAACGGTCCCCGAAATCATATGGCCATCATTATCATCATCCTTCACCGGTGTGGAAAGCAACGGGAAGCTACCACACCAACAATTCCCTAGTAAAGCTGCAAGCATACACGAAAATGCTATGATTGCAGTGAAGGACCTGCCTTCAGGCAGAATTACTATGGATCAATGTTACATGTGAAAAAATTAATTAAACATGTACTTAGTACTGTACATAAAATGTACTCGGACAGCACTAAATGTGTGTTTAGAATTTACAACAATTTATTTCCATGTGACTTGCAGTGGTTCAAGTCCCCAAGGGAGAAAAAATTTTCTCATGGAATTTCTGCCAGTATGGGACAGATGTCCATCCAGCATTGTGAAGAAGTTGGGTAGATACAATAAGTAGAAGCTCCAGGTTGAAGAAACCACCTACAACAGGGACCCGACATGTCACCCCTATACTGGCTGTGATTAACACATTTGGGTGTGAGGCCAACAACCAGCTGGTGGGCAATGGCCCTCTAGGCCTGTCATGCCATGGAGTTTTTGGAGCCAGGTTTATGGATCCTCCCTGATACTTCGTTATCATTTATCACCCATCATATCATCAGGGTTACATAATCAAAGTTAAAAATGCGAAACACATTATGAGGTTCTTAATTAATAAATTAATGAGTCATTTTTACATCTTACCTCATATTTCATGTTTTATTAAACATAATGGCGGTTGAAAATGAATGACAAGATCATTTGAAAACTATAGTTACCCCGTGTTTAATAAAACATGAAATATGAGGTAAGATGTAAAAATGACTAATTAATTTATTTATTAGGGTTACATAACTCTGCCTCTCAGGTGCTCCAACCTCAGAAGTGTGTTACAATTGCCAATTCCGGAGAGAATGCCAGAAATGTTGAAAGACAAACTGATGGCAATGGACAAAACAAAAAAAAAAGTTTTGGTTCCTATTTAACTTGTAAACTTTCATTGAATGTACTGTATTACAACCTTTAATGGTTTTTGTAAATACTTTATAAGGAATGTATCTTACATTATTATTCTCAATTCGTCTGCAAATTAAAATAGATGTTACCATACACCAATCAAGTAATAAGCCACAGTCTTGAATGGTTGGCCGCACAATCAAGTGTATGGAACGATTACGTAGAAGGCACGAAGCGAGGCATTCGGATATCTTCCAAGAAGATATCTCTAGCCGTATCCTAGAAGCGATCTTTAGAGCCTGCAACAGATAGTTCAGGATCCTGCAGATATTGAAGATCCTGTAGTTCCTGGAACTTCTCGTGGTCACGGATATGAGCATAATTTGCAGAAAGACACATCAGATAGTGAATCTGCAACAAAACAATGTATTTCCAGTTATGTTTCTAAATTCACTTAAAATAACTTACTTTTTTAGGAATCCACACTATGAGGTATATTTATTTAGGTAAAATATCACTCACTTCATATTTTTCAAAATCACTTTAAATAGTTACTTTTTTTTATTATTCATTTCATACATCTCGATGATGGATAAATTATATTTGAAGAGAAAAATATATGCACCCCAGTCTGAACATATATTTTTCCCTTCAAATATAATTTATCCATCATTGAGATGTTTAAAACGAATAATAAATAAATAAACAAACAAACAAACAAAAAAATCGAAAGAAACCGTACTGGCTTTATAATGTAATATCATCATCATCCATGCAAGTATTAGGCCGTGTGGCCTGTTACGGTCTCAAAGAGGAATTTTCCATCCAGTGCTTTTTTGGACGTCCCAGCGATCTTTTGCCTTGGGGGCTGTAATGAAGCATGTCTTTTGGAATTCTATGAGACGGCATTCATTGAAGATGGGCTTTCTAGTTGTTTTGGTAGTTTTGTATATGGTGATAATGTAATGTAAAATTCCCAATTAAAGGTCTTCTTAACAAAGAAGACACCATTTGCAAGATAGAAGCAATGGCTTCTTAGCATTTGGTGCACGTGAATTAACAGCGTATATAAGAGAGAGATTTGCATTTATATTGGAGTTTCTCACTTAGCTCAGTTGATAGAGCATTCGCCTAGAGTGAGAAAGGTCCTCGGTTCAAACCCCAGTCTGAGCATATATTTTTCTCTTCAAATATAATTTATCCATCACTGAGATGTATGAAATGAATAATAAAAGCATTGAAAGAAACCGCAACATTTGCAAGATACAAGCAATGGCTTCATAGCATTTGGTGTTCGGGAATTAACAGAGTATACAACAGAAAGATTAGCATTTAGATTGGAGTTTCTCAGGTAGCTCAGTTGGTGGAGTATTCGCCTAGAGTGTGAAAGGTCCTGGGTTCAAACCCTAGACTGAGCATATATTTTTCTCTTCAAATGTAGTTATATTGTGTATGTACAATCAGAATACCATCACATCTAGTATATTCAACTAAATGAGAGGTGATCTCCATCCACATGTCACCACATACACATTGGAAAACACTAAATGGCAGTTTAGTAGACGATGGTGAAGGCAAAAATTCAATAGTAGATAAGATGACTGAAGATAGGAATGACTGTTCCTAAAACCGCGGTTCTCTACTGTGAAGAACACTAAGGCTCGAATCTATAAACACATTAGACCGTAAAAGTCGTTCTCTGCCTGTACTCTGTTGAGAAAGTTGTAATCTAATATTTTTTACGTACTCAAAAATCTGTTCATGCGATAATAATTGTTGAAATTCCTAAGCTACCTGTCGAGGTGACTTAGGAGAGAAATGAATCGTGAGAATCCCGAAGGGAACCGATGGTAACCGATGTAGTTTGAAACCTTGCTGCTTTATCCAAGATGTCGGACCTTGAAGACTTCGATCATGTTTTCGGTATATGCGGAGAAGAGGAATTTGATAGCGTCTACCAAAGAATTCAACTGGAAGAACAGGAGAATCGGCGTAATATTGCGTGATGCAGACGTCGTTGTATACGGTATTATTTGTGGGACGCAAGCGTAAATGCGTTCCTCTAGCAGATGAAAATAACGGAAGTGGTTTTATCGTTGAGAATTCTGGGTAATTTCTTGCCAATATTACAAAAACGACGACTTTCATGCATGACCAGTTAGTGGGTAGCTAATTCGATCTTTGCACTTGCTCACGGTAAGTCAGATCACCGGTGATTGGAAGTAATTTGAGTAGAGACTAATGTATTTGCATGCGGCCCTAAATGTATGAAATGATGTACAACTCGTTTTAATTTTATTTACACCACATAAGTTAAAAAAAATAACGAAAATGTGACTTCTAAAAACATAATCTAATACACTGAATTCATAAAAAGAAAAATTTTTTCTTTACTCATATTATTTTATTTCTACACAAATTCCTATCAATTTTGGATAATTTGTACACAAGTTAGTCACGGATTACAATATAATATTAATTAGACGAAATATAAAATTAGATATTTACATGAAGGTGAGATGAAAATAAATGTTCTCCCATTGCTGATACTTTTATACCCAATTAGTGTTTTAAACTCTTTATGGAGGGTATTTAAGATAGAATTTCATAGAATGTAATTTCGGGAAGGAATAAGCCAAAATGTTGAAGGAATAATTATTAGTCCCAAAAATGTTCTAATTCAGTTTAGTGAAAGATTATACACTCTTGTCTCAAAATCATAATTTCATGAGTAACCATTTCAAATATCTGGCACACGTGGACATCAAAGTTACTGATTATATTTTGTTAAGAATCAGAATTATTAATTATCACTGGACAACAAATTTTAACTTTTTGTTAGTTATGGAATTGAAATGTATTTTATCATACTGAACATGAAAAAGACAATGAAATTGTCAGTAGAGGTCCAGATTTTTCGTAATTTTCACAAATATCTTTGAGTAAAATAAAATCCCTCCTTAAATCTGGTAATATTAACCTCAGTTAAGGGCATTTCCTTTTAGCTTGTTTGCTGTAATGGACTTCGGGGACATCTCTCACCACTGACCAACAAGTCAGCTAGCATATATGTATTCTATTTGTCTTGGTAACATATTTCAAATGATGAGAACGTCTGGTGAAAATTTTCTCCATGCTCATCAGAAACCGCACCACAGTTTTCCAGGAAAAGTTCATATGATAGTGGAGAAAATGGATTTTTAATGACATATTACATCCCATTTCACGATAACCTAATAACATATTGTCCACACATTGTCTGTAGTTTGGGGCCCGATGGTTCCCCAAGAAATTTAAGGTAACTACTTTGAATGATTCCCATGCATTTTTTTTTTTCATTTCAAATGTTCCAAAAAATGTTTATCCTTGAAGATTTCTCTGACCAAGGAACCAATAAAAATACCTTCCTTAATTTTAGTTGTACATAGTCTCGAAATTTTGTAAGTACCTAAATGCACTCACATCCGTAATACTGCCTTAAGAGTGAACTTTGATGAATTTAAAAAGTATCACCACTTTTCTGGTCTGTATTGGATGTTTGTAACAGATCTTAGACCTTGTATATTGTTGCAGAGACCTTTACATTCTCGCCAAGATACTTAAACTGTCTAAGTCGCAAAGCCAGGAGCTCTGCTTTGGCCTTTGAGAGTTCTGAGTCTCGGGTAAGATCATTAATTCCTCTTGAGTAATTATGTGTGACTGAGTTGGAATTTCGGGATTGAAGTCAGGATCATGGGATATGGATAGTCTGGGTATTTCTTCCGAAGTGCTGTATTTCGTTTTAGCGTCTGAATCAATATTATAGGAGTCTGGTGGTACTGGAATAGGAAGCTCTGTAGAGTGTGACACCAAAGAATAGCTGAAGCAGAAATAACAATCACTTAAACGATTAGTTTGTTCTCTCCAAATCATGGAGATTTCTTCTTTCCCTTCAACCAGTCACTACGATTTGCAGAACATGCCATTGTAGCAAATATGTGGATCAAAATGTTTGTCAAGATCCTCAATTTCACACCCGAAATAAAGATTGGTACGCTTTCTTAATAAATGGAGTTATATGTTGCTTTTCGATGCGAACGTCACTTTTCCTCAAATATATCAGAAGTTATGTGGACTATACACATATTTTCGTGCCATTTTAGCTTTTATTACACTACAATCATATCTCTGCGCATAATTTTAAAAATGTGTCTGAGAAAATATAGACATATCACACATGTGTTCTACACGACAAAACTGCACATCTATATAACTTATACACCAAGGGACGAACCATTGTTCACTCACGAAATTTGACTTCAACTGATTTCACAACCTGTTGGGGTAAACACCGATTCTTTAAGATAAATTCTATCTATATTATACACCTGTCACTATCTTCCCTTTTCTAAGGGTGTTTCTTTGACCTTCACACTGGCTACAATATTCACAGCATACGCGGTAACACTAGGCATTCTGATAATTTAAAAACCAGACCTCTGCAATCATTTTAATTGTCATATTCGTAATTAGGAGTTTCATCTTAATATATAACGATCATTTTTACTTCCGTAACTTTTTGGCTATTGTCCAGTGTTATTGATGTAGAGGAAATAAAAAGAATATAACAGCAACAATAAATAGAGGTGTAAGACAGGGATGTCTGCTTTCATCCTCCCTTTTTGATATTTATATTGACAATATCATATATAATTGGCAGATAAATGTGGACTCACATTTCAAAATAAGATCTTAAGACACCTTACTTTTTTCAGACAACCAGGTTCTAATACCTAGCTCAGGAGATGGTCTACAGAAATCACTCTTTCAATTAAATAACATTGTAAAGAAAATTATATTTCAAAGAATAGTGTAGCAGGCTGCAAACTTCTAGATAAAAGAAGAAGTGAAGATATTAGAAATGAGCAAAATACTTTTAAAATTTTAGATAAAATAAAAGAATCTAGAAAAAACTGGAAAGAACATGTTCAAACACATACCAAAAAAATATAATTAATTACAAACCAAAATGAGACAGAAATGTTGGTAGAGATGGTTTCAACTTTTTGAATGAGAATCTATGAGACCGGAGCAAGCTGCATGGGCTTAATCCGTGATGATGATGAGAAAATAATACAAACCTTCTCTTTGTTTTAGAATGAAAATCGCCTATAACATGAATTGAGCATATTTTTCTAACCTAAATAAATATTTCAATTTTCTCAATTGTTCATTACCACAATATTAGCCAATGTTTTTAAAATCAGAGTCATTCAATGTTCTTTGTCAGCTGATTGGTAAAATAACATATCAAAATTTTAACATTACAAAATATTAATTAATATTTTTAGGAAGTAAACACTATGAGGTTTTTTAATAAACATTAAGAATTGAAAAATTGACACCTCACCTTGTAATTTGTAAGAATTCTACAAATTATGTGGTAAGGTGTCAATTTCCGATTCTTAATGTTTATTAAAAAATATACCGACTACTCATATGCTCACTAGTTATAGAAGAGATCTCTCCGATCACAGCCATAAGTTAGCAGACCCTTTATCAAAATGATACAGTTCTCTAATGTTTGTGGAACACAAAAAAACATGAGTTAAGGCCCATTCACAAAGAAGCATTATTGCAAACGTAACATAAACATAAAATTTAGGTAGAATTTTTTTATCACTTACCTCATGAGTGATAAAAAATTCTACCTAAATGAATATACCTCATAGTGTGAATTCCTAAAATAAGAAATAAACATAAAAGCTTGCAATCAGCTCATTTAATGTGTTTTTACAATTATTTTTGTTAACATTAACATGAACTCTATTGCCAGATGCTGATACTGAAGCTTGCAAATTTAAAGCTTTCATGTTAGGCTTTCAAGTTAATAAATAATGACTCGTGAATATCTCACCTCATAAATTTCATGTTCTTCAAAGCACAGGATCGGTTTCTGGAAACATCTATGCTATCTTCAGACATCTTTACAATGAATTTTCGTCTTCAAAGCTGCCATCTGGTGTTTATTTGATGAACTTTGAGACCAAATCTTGCTTGCCGTGAATTTCAAAATTCATGGATCTAATTTGTTCTTATGAATATATATATTTTCCCAAACTGTCAAATCCAAGGGTTTTGCCAAATGTTTCAAAAAGTTTATAGCTTCTTTTAACAATTTTATGATTCTCTTACAGCTCACAGTTTCCTAGAGAATCATAAAATTGTAAATGAAGCTAAACTTTTGAAACATTTGGCGAAACCCTTGATTTGGCAGTTTGGGAAAAGAAATACATTTGTAAGAACAAATTTAGATCCATAAATTTTGAAATTCCCAGTGAGTAAGATTTAACCTCAAAGTTCATTAAATAAACACCAGATGGCTGCTTTGAAGATGAAAATTCAACAGTCATAAAGATTAATAAATTAATGAGTCATTTTAACATCTTACCTCATATTTCATGTTTTATCAAACACGGTAACTATAGTTTTCAAATGATCTTGTCATTCATTTTCAACATGACTACCGGTAGTCATAATGGCGGTTGAAAATGAATGACAAGATCATTTGAAAACTATAGTTACCGTGTTTGATAAAACATGAAATATGAGGTAAGATGTTAAAATGACTCATTAATTTATTAATTAAGAACCTCATAATGTGTTTCCCAATTTTAACTTTGAATAAGTCATAAAGATGGCTGAAGATAGCAAAGATGTTTCCTGAAACCTCGGTCCTGTGCTTTGTAGAACACGGAATCTATGAGGTGAGACATTGACGACTCACTATTTATTCATTAATAATGTGGAAATCAGATTGACTATTTCCATCAAATTGCATTAGGTTCAATCTTATGTATTACTGGAATTGTGTTAATTCCTAAAAAGTAAAGTGTCATAGAGGAGACATGAGTATTACTTACAAGACTGATGATCACCAGTACGCAGGCAACTGAAGCAAGTATAAACATTACTTCAGCTCTCTCCACGTAATCTTTGCAGAACAGTTTTATTTCATGAGTGTCACACACTTCCATGTCTTGGGGCCGCGTGTTCTCAGGAAACATAAAATCTGAAAACAATATTAATGTATTAAATTAATATTCAGAAGCTAAAGCTATTACTATGATAGAAATAAGTAAATCAATGAACAATTAAATTATTGTAAATTAATGGTAAAGAGAAAAATCTCTGCCTGAACTGGGAATCGAACCCAGAAGCCATTCATTGTGTATTTGTGAATGATGATTCATTGCAATTGAATGTTGGACCAGTAGAGTAAGGTAAAGGAAGGATTTCTGCTTGGATGGGAATGAAGCCTGGATTAGCTCAGTGGACAGAGCATTAGAACGGAAAGCTAAAGGTTCGGGGTTCGATTCCCGGTTCAGGCAGAGATTTTTCTCTTTACCATTGATTTACAATATTAATGTATCCTAATCAAATAATTGTTTTGGAATAAAGATATGACACCGTAAAAAGTAAGTAGACGAGTATATTTTTATTTAACAGTAATGTTATTAGCATCAGGTTATATTTTATGATTTAATCTCTCAAGGGAACTGTCAACCATTGAATGCTAAAAAGTATTAAATTAATATTGGGAAACTAAAGCTATTACTATGATAGAAATAAGTAAATTAATAAACACAATTAAATTATTGTAAATCAATGGTAAAGAGAAAAATTTTTGCCTGAACCGGGAATCGAACCCCGAACCTTTAGCTTTCCGTGCTAATGCTCAGACCACTGAGCTAATCCAGGCTCCATTCCCATCCAAGCAAGAATCCTTCCTTTACCTTTACTCTACTGGCCCCACATTCAATTGCATTGAATCATCATTCACAAATACAGCCATTCATTGTGTATTTGTGAATGATGATTCATTGAAAAGTTCACAGTTAGAAAATACCAATGAACTAAAAAATCTACATACAAAAGAACAAGGAGAAAATTATGAACTTTGAAATTCCCAGAGAAAGGGGCCTCATTACTAAGTTCTTTGGAACACAGATCCAGGGCTGACAACATGAAGAAAAGAAAAAATCAGTTTATTAATTAAATAAAAATAAAACGTAGTTTTATTTGATTTTCATATTATATAATTCAGTGACAGCTGTTTCGGTACACTGTACCTTCTTCAGACAGTTGGAACACAATTCATAATTTGTTAACATGTCTGAAGAAGGTACAGTGTACCGATACAGCTGTCACTGAATTATATAATAAATATGAAGATCAAATAAAACTATGTTTTATTTAATTAATAAATATGGATTTTCATCAAGTAAACACCAACTCAATTGATTAAAAATCAGTTTGTGAAACGCTGACGACGGGGCAACAGCCTTGAAACTCATGTCCAACAAAACTATCATATGAGGTAAGAATGTTTAAAAAATACAAACTCAATTATTAAATTAAACCTCATAATGTTACTTCCTAATGATTTTAAAATAACCTTTAATATTTCATTTAACTGACATATTAGCCGGGTATTAGCTAGTTTCCTACAATTTTGCCTAGGAACTATGTTTCTATCATTGACAGTTCCATACATATGGTGGATGAAAATAGTACCACAGTTCCCCCAATAGATGGAGTAAGACATTTTGCAAGTTAATTTCAATACAACTGGAGGTTAGCTTGGAATTAGTATAGTAGTTACTATAACAACAATGTTTTTGAGATTCATGGTTCAAACCCAGCTAGTGTCGATAGAATTTCAGGGTACAAAACTCCAAGTATGGGTTCATTTTAAAGGTAACTAAAGCTGTGGGCACTGTGTCGTGGATTTATGGCATGTAAAAGAACCTCAAGCATAAAAAAAAAGAATCCTCTGAACAAAATTTGACAACTATTTCACACCCAGAATTGAACTGCCACACTATTAAAGAGCATTGGAAAATAACAATTTGCTACTACCACTAACTCACTGGCCTGTAGGTTCTTGGCCACTTGGACATAAGCTCTCCACACATCCCTAACCTGAGCTAATGTTTTCCAATCATCCCCCGTATAATATACTTGCCTGAATTCATCATTAATGTTATTCTCCCACCTCATTTTTGGTCTACCAACTGGGCTTTTTCCCCTTGGTTTTTCCTACAAGAAGCTTCCATTCACATACTTATATTCGGACCAACAGATCTGTGCCCCTATAGCGCTGGCATCGTTCTTAGAAAAGTACATGTCAGTACTCACACCATTTCACTGCACTCCCCTCCCATTACGTCAAACGCCAGCTAAAGTAACTTATCGAGTAGGGATGTTGCCAAACTTCCCCCAGTGTCACTGTTCTTGAATATTGAAAAATGCAAGGTTGAAGTTGAGTTGACAACACTGGGGTGCAAGTGCAAGAAAGAGAGAGAGAGAGAGAGAGAGAGAGAGAGAGAGAGAGAGAGAGAGAGAGAGAGAGAGAGAGAGAGAGAGAGAGAGAGAGAGAGAAAGAAAAAGAGAGGGAAAGAGAAAGAGAGAGAGAAAAGAGAGAGAGAAAAAAGAGAGAGAGAAAGAGAGAGAAAAAGAGAGAGAAAGAGAGAGAGAAAGAGAGAGAGAAAAAGAGAGAGAGAGAGAGAGAGAGAGAGAGAGAGAGAGAGAGAGAGAGAGAGAGAGAGAGAGAGAGAGAGAGAGAGAGAGAGATAGGAATGAAGGGGGAAATGAATTGCCGAGGCAGAAAAGGAAGTAGGCTTAGTTTGCATATCTTACGGGGGCACAGATCTGTTGGACAGACAATACATTATTGATCACAATTGTGTGTACTGTGGGACTGAACACAAATTGTGATAAATCAATTGTTTCTTCCATACAATTATAACTAGTATAAATGTAATGGAAGCAATGTACTTATGGTAAATCAATTGTTTCTTCCATACAATTATAACTAGTATAAATGTAATGGAAGCAATGTACTTATGGTAAATCAATTGTTTCTTCCATACAATTATAACTAGTATAAATGCAATGGAAGCAATGTACTTACAGAATTGTTTGAAGTCAATGCATTTTCTGTTGTTCTGGACATCTTTGTCAGAGCACAGACCCCAGAATATTGTAAAGATGAGAGTTACAACCACCAAGAAACATAACATCAGTAGCCAGGCAATCTCAAGGACATATGTGATCCCCATAAACTGCAACAATATAAACCATCACATCAGTCAATGAGATCTGAATGCACTATACTACAATTTTTAGAATGTATACGTTTTCTCATGATCTAATGAATGCATTTGCTTCAAATTTTCAGTGCATATTTAATAAATTCTCCAACAAAATTCAACATAGAAGTCTTTTAATCAAAATTATAGTGGGAAGTAACAGTATGTGGTAATTTACAATTTATAATTAAGATATTTTGTCTTTACATTCTTACCTCTTATGGTTGTTTTTGTCGAACATATGTTTCATGGCTTCTAAGCCTCATTGTCAGCAATTACAGATTAGTCGATAATCGGCTGACGATTGGGCTCAGAAGCCTTGAAATTTATGTTCGACATAAACAACATAAGAGGTAAGAATGTACAGACAAAATGTCTTAATTATTAAATAAATCTCTTAATATACTTCATTGAATTTTAAATTAAAAAATACAATTTATAAATTGAGTTAGATAAAATATTTTTACATCTCACATCATTGAGTTCCGTGTTTTTATGAAACTGGTTTCAGTACAACAGAGTTGGAGTTTGACTGACAATGAAAGCAAAGGCCTTTGAAACTGCCTGTTTGTGCGAAAAATGGTTAAACAGGCAGTATTTAATAGTTTAACACACAGACTTGTGAACGTTCCCATGAGCAAAGAAAATTTCAATAAAGAGAAAAAACAGATTATAAAAATTGCAAAGGATAATGGATTTCAAGAAAAGAAATAAATTCAGGGAACAAAAAATGATTAATGAAAGTACTAATCAGACAGATAAAGAAATTGGTATAAAATTCAGGAAATTCACATACCACCCCTTAGTATTTAACAAGTTTTAAAAAATATTCAACATTAAATTAGCACCGAAAAACGATTACAGTTTGGGTAATTTAACAAAAACCAACAAAAATGAAAAGATTGAAGACTGCAAAAAATCAGGAATTTATCAAATTAATTGTAAAGATTGTGAAAGGATATACATAGGAAAAACAAAAAGGAATTTAAATACAAGATTAAAGGAACACCTCAGAAATGTTAAAAATGGAGAAACAGAAAAATCTGCAATAGCTGCAGATGCCTGGTCAGAAAAACACAGAATAGAAACCAAAACAAAATTACTTAAACAATTGGAAAAACCGAAGGAACTCACAATTTGCAAAAAAATTTACATATGCAAGAATAAAAACATAACTATGAATTTTGAAATACCCGGTGATAAGGAGAGGGGATTGATTTGGAAGTTCGTCGGTGAGCCATCAGATGACGCAGAGGTCAGTCTGCAGGAGAGATGGCTGTTGGACGTCAGTTGTGAACGTGATACAGCATTGAGAATGTCACAAATGCAGTGAAGAAACTCAAGTCTGTGAGGGAGTTAAGAAATATGAGGTGGGTCAAAAACAACTCAACATATATATAAAAAAAAATTGACTGATGATGAAGGCAAAGGCCTTTGAAACCGGCATTGTTAAAACACAGAACTTTATGAGGTGAGATGTAAAAACATTTAATTTAATTTTTAATTTAACAGGTTTTAAATGTATACATCATCTTCCTATGCCCAATATTAAGTTTTGATTATCTTCCTCCATTCATCTCTATCCTTCAGTCACCATCCTGCAGTCCCCTGTCATTCATCAAATTCATAATTCCCTCGATCCATGTCTTCTTAGGTCACCCCTCTTCTTTTCCTCTGATCTGGATCACTCCAAACTCCTAACTGGCAATCTATCTTCATTCATCTTTTTCACATGTCCAAACCATTGTAATTGATTTCTCACAAATTGTATAATTGTTTTGTTAAAGTTCATTTGTTCTCTGATTATACTGTTTCTGATTCTTTCTAATTTAGAGCATTGTACAGATCTTCTTAAAAATCCATTTTATGCAACTCAATTTATAAATTAAATGTTGGTTGAAAATGGAAGGGATGTTTCCTTTTGAAAACTGCAATTCCCATGATTAAGAAAACAAACTATGAGGTAAGATATAAAAATGACTCAACCTTCATGAAATTATACAGTATTTACCTCTTAATAAATTACCTCAAAATGTTATTGATTAATTATATTATTAATTTTTTTACTTCTTGGTAATCATGTTTGAGACACATTGAATTAGCACAACTCTGCATGCTAGTAATAGAACTAAATGATGAAGTTTTCAAGACAGCATTCCATTGAAGTCGGAAAATGAACATGCAGAGGTTGTACTTACGACTGCACATGAAATGCGACCTCCAACTCTGGCTCCCCAGGCACGATACACTTTATGTCTTGTTGCTCCAGTTGCCAAACATCCAACAAACAGAATCATCAATCCCAGAGCTCCCATACTTGCTCCAAGTATCACAAATATCAGCTGTACAGCCTCCAACCTACAATATTCAACAGTCTGGTGAGGCTAATGCAAGATAAAGTTGTCTAACAGAGGCGAAAAAAAAAGTTAATTATACGTGTGCATGAGTATTCCAATGCCACCCACTGCAATTTTAATGGTTTGGGTTCCTTATTAGGCAGATAGATGGCATTATTCTTCTTCTTCTATAAGATGTTTCCAGTTTCCTCCAGACACCTAAATCTTCAAAGCATTTTTCGTTCATGATCGTCGGTGGTGAAAACTGGACACTAAGTACAAGTGACAAATGAAGAATAGAAATAGCCGAGATGAGATACTTAATAAAAACAGCAGGGTACACATTAAGGGATGAACAAAAGGAATGAATGAATCAATCAGAAAAGAACTTGAAATCTTTAATACTAGACAAAGGCTTGTAGATAGGAAGAAGGATTAGAGAGCACATTTACAATGGATGGAACCAAATAGAGCAACTAGACATATGAATATAGACCTACAGGACGTCTGAGGAGAAGGTGGATGGGTGATTTGATTCTGTTATGAGTGGAACGGATCTAAGGATCAACCATGAAGATGAAGAAGATTGTCCATTCCGTTACTCTTGCAGTAGGTTTTCCATATCTAGCCTATACACCTAAATCTTAGTCTTCTTAATGGTAAGTTCCTATTTTTTATTCTCATGTACATGTTCTTCTGCTACTCTCTCTAATGCAATTTACTTAACATGTCTGAATCATTGTAATCTCTTTTGTTCAATATATTCCTATATTAATATAAAGGATCTTCTTGGTGATGATCAAATATGTTAAACATTATTATCAATAAGTCAGCCACTGTGGCTAGTGGTTATGTTCCTTGCCTCTAGTTCCGAGGGATGTAGGTTCAAACCCAGGCATGGTTGATGGATTTTTTAGGATGGAAAAATCCAAGGGACAAGTCCTCCGGGAGGGATTTTAAGCCATGTATCCCGAGTCTGAAGATTTACAGGCTCATAAAAGAAACACAAGCCTGAATAAAAAGGACTTTGTGCAAAATTTTCTGTTTTCCATCCATAAATACCTTATTTACCCACTAGACGTCCCATCAAGGCGCTGGGTTGACCCCCTATCACTTGCTGACATCTATGGGTAAATAAGCATAACTAAATGAACTTAGTCAATAAGTTCCCATTAGGGAGCGCCTTAATCCTGGCATAGGGAAGGAAAGGACTTAAGAAGATGATTATCAATAACCCAATCATTAAATAAAAACACTTAAAAAGCATCAACATATTTTGATAGTTAAGCTATCATTATCAAGAATGGGATTGAATGACTAGTCTTGAAAATGATAGCATAACTATTGAAATGCTTTGACACTTTTTAGAAGTTTTTGTTTAATAATGTGTAACAATATATTCCTGTAATGACATAATACCAAGCCTTTTATGATTTCTGTATTTATAATTCAATCAAGTCAAGTATTTCTTTCCATACTTCTCAAAATTCTCATATCTTCTTGCTTGCAAGATAAGTGATTTAATGTAGTCTATTTTCAATTTATGCACCGCTTCAGTAAACTTCATTTTGAACATGTAGTGTACTTGTTTTGTGTACAGAGAGGAGTGGTGTATATTTAAATGCTTATGTGTAGTGCAAGAGTGTTATATGAGTGATAAGAGAAAACGCTCCAATCCTATGGACAAATTGCTATCAACAGTATCATATGCCTTCTTAATACAAGAACTAGAATTTAATACAGGCATCTGGTATACAGAGTGTCTCAAATTGAAGTATATACTCTTTGAAACATTATTTCTCAGCAACAAAAATGAGACAAAAATACAATATTTGTTGTGTATGATCCAGAAGGCAGTGGAAAAGCATAGCAACACATTTATCGTTCTTCATGTGAGTATAAACAAACATGGCAGTGAAATTATCATTTGATGAACATAAGTGGTTATTGAAGTGTTATTGGAAAATATTGTTTAAGTTCAACGACATTGGATGGTTGAATTTGGTACACCACCACCACCACCACCACCACCAACAAGGATAACAATAATTCATGCACAACTGTGATGAAAGCAAAGATTTTTAAGACTCAAATGTTTGATCAGATGAAGTCACATTTAAACTTCATGGCATAATTGTTTACTGGTCTAATGAAAACCCAAATATTGTTGTAGAAAAGACCATCAATCTTCCAGGAGTAGCAGTATGGTACGGTCTATTTTCCAGAAGATTAATTGGGCTATTCTTCTTTGAGAGCCTGTCACAAGTCAGACTTACCTGGAAATATTGGAAGTCACGACTACATATCAATGATTTCTTCGAGAATGAAAATGAGGTTTATTTCCAACAAGATGGGGCTCTACCTCACTTTCATACCGATGTGAGAAATTTCTGCGATTGAACATTCAATCAGAGATGGATAGGACTAAGAGGAAGTGTCATGAAGTTCCAGTCTCGATCTACCAATTTAACCCCTCTAGACTTCTATCTTTGGGGGAATTTTAAAGAACACAAAGTACACCACAAAACCACAAACACTGGAGAAACCGAGTGATCAGATTGAACATGCCATCAATGATATTCCATTAGCAACAATCCAGAAGATATGTTGCTCTGCTTGACATCATTGTTGGAAGTATACTGTAGCAGAAGGTAGAAATTTTGAACATGTACGGGCTTATGGAAGTTTAAGGAATACAACACAACAAAAATTGTATTTCTATCTCATTTTGTTGCTAAGAAATTAACATTTTGAAGAGCATATACATCAATTTGAAATACTGTGTACCATCTAATGATAAAAACAATGTAAACAACCATTCATCGGGATTGAAAATTTCATCAAAATGTCCAACCCTTACTGGATAATAAACTGACCTGCTACCATCTGAGCCAGTGTGCCAGGTTTACTAATTATACAAAAATATAAAAAATAATTATACTGTATAAAAAAGACAGTTCATATTAAAATAATTCAAATAGACATATTACTAAATAGTTTGATATCCAGCAGTCCTAGGTAATATTTTCTATTTTGGTGCTGGAGGGGAGATGGTGTACAATATTAAACCATTAGCTTGTTTGCAAGAAGTCTGGGTTAAATCCCAATCTCTTTTGCTGTATACATATATATTACAAAATTAATACCTGATAAATACCATCAGTCCACCGCTGTGGTCTCGAGGTAGCGTGCTGCCTTGTCACGCAGTGGGCCCGGGTTCGATCCCAGGTCAGGGCAGTTTTTCTGGGTGAGGTTTTTATGGGGGGTTTTCCTCACCTGTAAGACAAATGTCAGGAAAACTTTAAGGCTCAAACGGTCCCTGAAATCATATGGCCATCATCATTATCATCCTTATCATTATCACCATCATCATTATCCTTCACCGGTGTGGAAAGCAATGGGAAGCTACCATACCTGAAATTCCCTAGTAAAGCTAAAAGCATAGCATGAAAATGCTATGATTGCAGTGAAGGACCTGCCTTCGGGCAGAATTACTATGGATGGAAGTACCATCATTCTGAACTTGGTTTTTTAACTTGAAGGCCTTTTGTAATCTGGTTCCATCACCAGGAGGCATTTTAAGTTACTTCTGTTTGCATTGGAATAAGATTTCAAATTTTTAAAACTTAACCAAGTTGAAGATGATGACACTAATTGTATATTGTGACTAATACCTCAAAGGAATGTTATCAGTATTGATGCTGAAAGCAATTTGTCCATTGATAGGGATGCCTAACCTGGTGTCCTATTGAGGCTTTTCAACAGGAGAAGGCTGTGTACTTACACTGGGTCTCATTTTCTTCCTTCTCTTCATCATCCTCACACTATACAAACATCCCTAATACAATTAAGTGTTTATAATGACAAAGCACATCTTTTTTTTTTAACCTTTTCACGAAAAAAAATAATTTTAACTTCGATTTCCAAACTGATTGAAATAATTTTTTGAGAACTCATAATTGTGACTAAAATCCAATATAACCTAATCTGACATAACCTCAGTCTGAGCGTATAATTTTTCTCTTCAAATCTAATTTATCCTTCAGTGATGTGTTAAATTAATAATAAAAACATCAAAAGAAGCCTACTGGCTTTATAAAGTAGTGTTTAAATTCCCAATAAATGTCTTCTTAAAACAAGAAGCTGATCATAGCATTCAGCAATCGGGAAGTAAGAGTGTATAAGAGAAAAAATTGCATTTAGATTGCAGTTTCTCAAGCAGCTCAGTGGTAGAGCATTAACCTAGAAAGCCCCAGTCTGAGCATATAATTTTTCACTTCAAATATAATTTATCCTTCAGTGAGAAGTGTTAAATTAATAATAAAAACATCATAACCTAATCTATTTGAAGTGAAAATTACACACCTAGACTGGGGTTTGAACCCAGGACCTTAACCTTTATGTGCTAATGCTCTATCATCTGAGCTATCCTAGGCCTCCAATTTAAATGCAAATTTTTCTTTTATACATTGCAATTCCCGAGAATGCCAAATGCTAAGAACCATTGCTCGATACACGCAAATGGCAACTTCTTACTTAAGAAGACTTTTTAATGGGAATTTTAACATTACTTTATAAAGCCAGTATTTTATAAACCTAATCTAATCAAGTCAGTAATTTGGAAGATAAAGATGTGCTGCAGTCCTTCCCCATGCTTTAAACTCGAAATATGACCTAATTTGGGAATTATTAATCAAGTTATGAAACTATTCCTTGTACAAAAAAAAAAACACCAGATTACGTTTATATAACACTTTGGCTTAGACCAGTGTTGACCTATGGTAGTGAAGCATGGACACTAAAAAGGCAACATGAAAGCAGAATAACGGCTTGTGAAATGAGATTCATATGCAGAACAGCGGGTTACACCAGATGGGATTGGAAAAGGAACACCGATATCTTAAAAGAATTGAAGACTATGTCAATTTTGGAATATATTAAACAGTACCAACTAAATTGGAAACACCATCTTGAAAGAATGAGTTCAAATCAGATACCCAAAGATGTTTATAATTATATACCAAGAGGACGAAGATCACTGGACCGTCCTATGAAACGCTGGAGGGAATTTTTTCTATAGGATCATAACAGGCCTTGGTCTAATACTTGGAAGGTAAAAGAAGAAGAAGAAGAAGAATATGACCTAATGCAGGACATATGTTAGAAGCTTTCAACACACCATGAATAACTTTATCTTTTCTGTCATCTGAACTGAATCAACAAAACTAAGTTTGCACCACAGCACATCATCCTGCACTAACTCCAGTTGAATCCCATGATCCCACCCACATAATCAATCACAAAAAACACCATTACACTCATCAATTCACTATTTGCATGTCCCCACAAAAATTTGCAAATCTGCACAGGCCCAGCTTCATATTAACATGTAATTTCACTTTCAGTAAAATTGCTTAAAATTAAAAAAAATTGAAACCAATAGTTTGGGGAAAAAAAAACTAAGCATATAAATTATGCAAATATAGGCTAAAATAGAATAATACAAAATTGTTAAGAATTTCCACAAAATCCATGGCTTTGTTTTTGTAAATAGTTCAATGTAAGTGTACATGAAGTCCCGTGCAGTAGCTGAGTGGTTAAGGCAAGATGCGTTGGTACAGAGCTACGGGACTTGTCCTCTGAGTCTCAATGACGGAAGAAATTTTCTCATGGAATTTCGTCCAGTATGGGACTGGTGCCTACCCAGCATCGTGCGGAATTTGGGTAGCTGCAAGAAGTGGCAACTCCAGGTTGAGAAAACCAAATATAATGGCTGGGAGAACCGACATGCTGACCACATGTCATCCTTACTCTGGCAGGATGATAGTCTACCACATATAAATATGAGGCGAGGCCAGTAGCCGGCTGGTAAGCAAGGGCTTTCTAGGCCTGTCGTGCCATGGATTTAATACCACTAATTTAAGAAAATAAGTATAAAGGTCTTGGATGGCCTGTAATGTATAATAGCATGCATTTCCAAAATTGGCCTATGTTTAATTTCCTTCTGTACCTCATTCTTGTTTGTAATTATTGTTTCATGTCATTTGATGAGCTATAAGTAGACCTAATTGCAAAAAAAGTCACATGACTAGTATTTACTATAAACTCAAGTAAACTGAAAAAAAAAACCTCTCTATTGTTACATTTACTTATATTACCTACCATGACAATCGGAGGTGAAATACTTCATCAAACATAAGTGCACTGAGGGTGGCACCACGGTACATAGTACCGCAGAACACTCCCACCCCCACAATGCACATAATTGTTGCAATAAGGGTTGCATATGGTATCCTTGTCATACAGTCCTGACATCGGCTCCCTGCAATAAAATTATTTCATGTGAATACATACTAATTAAAATTTTATCATCTAGGCCTATAAAATTTAAGAAAAATAGTTTGTCACATTTCTGTGAAATGAACATTAAAACAAAATTTATGTCAACCTCAGTTTCAGTTTTCTTAACAGGATTTAACTACGTATCTTATCATTATTGAAAATTAAACAGAAAATGTTGGGGAGATTCTACTGCAGGTAACCATGTACCGCAATTTAAAGAAAAACAACAAAAATAGTTCTAAATTTATTTTAGAAAGAAAAATTACATTTGAACCAGGAGTCAAACCCCTGATTCTATGTGTCAGTGCGATAACCGTTACGCCATTCAAACTTCTGATAGAAATGTCAAATTTCTTTCCACTTATACAATTTGAAATTTGACGTTCCTATCCGAAGTTCGAATGGTGTAACGGTTATTGCACTGACATACAGAGTCAGAGATCTGGGGTTCAACTCCCAGTTCAAATGTAACTTTTCTTTCTAAGATAAAACTATATCCAATTCTGGAAAATGTTAATTTAAAATTTAATATCAAAATGTTCTAATTATTGTTGCAGTATGTGAATAATAACCTGAGGAATACATACTTGTGTGTATTTACCTGAAGAAAATACAGAAAAAAAAAAACTACCTGAAAAGTGAATGAGAAATTGGGATAGAAAACCTAAAAAATGTTAGGGTACTTGAAAAACAAATATGAATTATGAAATAAGGAAATACATTAAAAACTGTAAGAAGTCGCCTAAAATGATAGGCCTAAAGGAAAAATGAATGAAATAAAAGCTAAGATAACAAAGTCTAATTTATATTAATATAGGAGATTCTAGCACTAGTAATTCTATATAATAGGAGTAGGGACGCATGTAACTGTAATTAATAAATAAACTATTAAAATAGTATACCATGTCCATTCTCAGATTTGTCCACAGGGGCATGCACTAAAATAACCAATGTTGGAATCAATTACTTAAAGGATGGTTTGCTATTAAATCAATAATGACTTTATATGCATATTATAATAGTACACAGGTTACAATTTTGATTCTTATTGATTACATTTCATTACATCTTTGATTATATGTCATGCCACCAACATGACTTTTCTTTCTACTATGACATTCTACAAACAATAGATACAGGTGGTTCAAGGGCTTCCATTCCTCATGAAGAACATTGTCGAGGTCTGAAATTGTCTTCAGTGGAGGCTGCCAGACTAAAACTCATGTTCTTAAAGCAACCCAGGCATGCTCTATAGGTTAATATAAATTAAAATGTTTCATACCTCTCCTCATAATTAATCTTCTAAGTAGATCGCGATTTCAGGGTCTTGGCAACCTCATTCTCAATACACTTACAGCTGAAATCGCAATCTACTTAGAAGATTAATCATGAGGAGAGGTATGAAACATTTTAATGCATCTTAAATTAAACATAGTGACTTATTCCTATAAAAGTTAAAAAAAATGCTCTACAGGGTTCATATCTGGGGACCATGCTGGCCAATCCACGTGCTGGATATCGAATCCAATGTTGGAGAGAGAAAAAAGTGCACATGCAAATACACACACAAGAGGGATGAAATTTGGATCAGTGTCCACCCAGCATCGTGAGGAATTTGGGTAGATATAATAAGTAGTAGCTCCAGTTTGAGAAAACGAGTTATACATGCTGGACCCAAATGCTGACCTCATGTCACCCCTTCATTGGCTGGATGATCATCTATCCATGGATGTGGGGTCAGCAGCCAGCTGGTAGCCCAAGGGCCTTCTAGGTCTGTAGCACCGTGGAGTTAGAGTTACTTCCTATCATTTTTTCAGAATTAATTTTGCTTTCTAAGTTTAAGACTAAGCAGTCTTAAAACTTAATGACAGTATTCATTTTCAGCTAGGTTTTAAGAATTATTTACTTTAATGTGAATGACGAAGAAATAGTTCAACTTAATTATAATTAAAATGTTTGCTATTTAATTACCAACTTAAACTTAAAAGTTGGTTTTCCGACAATGGTATGACTAGAATCATGTCTTCAAGGCTTGTACCACAAAAATAAACAAACTTTTACTCTAATCTTCAGGCATGACAATGATGAATTACTTATCTATTAATATTTTCTAAGTTCTAATTGTATTGGTAACAATTTAAGTTACTGTATTCATAGCCAAACAAATAGGCCTGAGGCCTATAACATTTTACCAGATGAATCTAATATCTAAGAATTAAAAAAAAAAAACAAAGTAGGAAATAATAATTAACTGCGATATTTCTAGGCGTAATAAAATTAAGTTCGTAATTAAAAATAAATGGCTTAATCTAATCTCACAACTCACCAGCATTACCATAGCGTCCTAAATATGAAGAATGCAACGAATTCTCAGAAAATCTTGCTAAACTTTCGCGAGATTGAATTCTGCGCTGTCTAATTGGTAACATGGGAGTACCACTTTCATTCCCTAAATCGCGATGTGACACCATTTAGACTAGCGTAAAGGAACTTGTTCCTGTCAACAATAACTGCAATCTTATCTAAAATGTAAGTACTTTTAAATGATAATACACACCCATAGTAACGCTGCTGACGTCAGTCAATTAGCAGAAAACTTTTCCTCTTACTAATGCGTTGTGTTGAATTCAATTACAGGCATAAGAGTTTGTAATAAGCTTTTCGAGAATTGTTTATTTGATGTTTGTACTAAATCACTGGAGATTCTTTTCATGCATACTGAACTTTGCAAACAAAAGATGAGGTGAAATTTATTCATAAATAATCGAGACTGGTTTCTCTTAGTACACAAATTTGTATTCAGATAGCGCTAGAAGGGTATAATACTTATATTACATGCTAGATGTCGCTAGATGACAAGCATAAAATGGGCACCCATCGATCATAGAGAACGATAAAACCCACCTCTGTGGCAGCGATATCTCCATGAGCTATGTCCATGTTCTCTATGATGTCCATGAGGTGATATCTAATAGTATGCTATCTGGCACGTCGAAAAGTTAGAACTATTTCTATATAGGTATTTTATGTGCATTAACTAACTCACTGGCTCTATCGAACCTGTGGGTTCGTGGCCGCGGGGACATAAGCTCTCCATACATGCCGATTCTGAGCTAATGTTTTCCAGTCATTCCCTGTATACTCTACTTCCCTCAAATCATGGATAATATTAATCTCCCATCTCATTTTGATCTACCAACTGGGCATTTTCCTTCTGGTTTTCCCACAAGAAGCTTCCATGCACGTCTCTCATTATATTTGAAGAAGAAAAATTATATGCTCAGACTGGGGTTTGAACCCAGGATCTTTGGCCCTCTAGGCAAATGCTCTACCAAGTGAGCTATCCAAGCAATTCCTATCTAAATACAAATCTTTCTCATATAATATATGCTGTTAATTCCCACGCACCAAATTCTATGAAGCCTTTGCTTCTATCTTGCAAATGATTGATTCTTTATTACGAAGACATTTAATTGGGAATTTTACATTACATTATAAAGCCAATATGGCTTCTTTCAATATTTTTATTATTCATTTCATACATCTCAATGAATGATAAATTATATTTGAAGAGAAAAATTATACATCTTTCATTCCTCATTTGTGCCACATGTCCTGCCCATCGCAGTCTACGAGGCTTAACTGTTTTATTATATCTGGCTTCCTAAACAAACCATGTAGCTCACTATTATGCAGTTTTCTCCATTCACCTGTCTATTCATCTCTTTTTGGCCCAAAAATGTTTGCCTATGAATATTTATAGGGAAATTTTACAAAAATTTTGAAATGTAGTATCCCGGTTATCTTCAGATGGCATAGTAGTCAACTCTAAGCCATATGCCTAACGTCAAATTTTCTTATTGATTACACAGACCAGGTATTTCATTGTTTCCCAGTGTCCCTAGAGAAACCACTATTGAAATTTTGGAAAAATGGTTAAACAAAGAAGATAGCAAAAGAAAACATAAAGGAATATATAATTTTAACCAAATTATGCATTGAACAAATGTTTTTTTTTACATTTAATGGTAAATTTTACCAAGTTCTGGACTTTCTATGGGAAACCCTCTATCACCTTTTTTTAGCTAATTTACTCGTATTTATGGGAAGTTTTGAACAAAAAAAGACAAGTGGGTCCTTTAATTTTCAAATTTTGGGGCAGATAGGTTGACGATATAATTGCTGGTTCATGAATCATGAATAAATAGATGATGCTTTAAAGCTTTTGAACATTCAGAGTAGAACTATAAAATTTACCATGGAAACTGAAATTGAAAGACAAATACCATTTTTAGATCTAAATTTAACAAGAAATGAAGAAAACAAGATACAATTTGGAGTATATAGAAAGAATGCACATATAGATAACTATATTAAGGCCTCGGGATTCAACCATTTTGCTTACAAAGAGGCAGTGTTCAATAGTTTGACACATAGATTAGTAAATATATCTATGAACAAAGGAAATTATAAAAAGAATATATAATTAATGTAGAAACAGAAAATGGTTTCGAAGAAAATATAGTACATGAGGAAATAAATAAGTTTAAAAGACAAAAATTAATTAATGAAAGTACACTTATAAAACAAACAGAAGTGAATATAAAATCAATAAATTCATTTACCATCCATTGAAACACCACAAGTTTCAAAAAATGTTTAAAAAGTTACCAAAAGATTGGCACTGAAAAATGAATACAACCTAAATAGGATAATTAAAACCAACAAAAATTTAAAAAATTGAAGAAGAAAACAAATCAGGAATGTATCTGTTAAAATGCAGGGATTGTGGCAAAATTTACATAGGAAAAAAAAACAAGAAGAAATTTGAAAACAAGGATGATATAACATCTTAGAAATGTCAAAAATGGTGAAGTGGAAAAGGCAGCAGTAGCTGCTCATGCTTGGTCTGAAAAACATTGAATTGATGCAAAAGGTAGCCTAATTAAACAAATGGAAAAACAAAAAAAAACTCATAGTTTGGGGAAAAAACCACATTAAAATAAACAAGAAAGAAAAACTCATGAACTTTGAAATCCCCAGGGAATCTGATTTGATCCAGTGGTTCATTGGTCCACCAACAGAGGGAGGAAGAAGTAGTTCTATTGATTGACGTAACATCAGTCGACAAGAAATTATTGTAGATGAAGCTGCCTAAAGCTTTGAAACTGATATAATTAGAAGACTGGATATGAGGTGAGGTGTAAAAAAAATTTAATTTAAATCTTGATATAAGGATCTCTTCATTTGAACTAGTGAACAATGTTTAATATTCATAAAACAAACTATTGTTGGTCAGATTCATTATTTTCAATCTTTTCAATATGACGGAAAATTAGTTTAGTATACTTTTTTTAGGAATTAACACTATGAGGTATTATTTATTTATGTAAATTCTTATCACTCACCTCATTTTTGTATGTTTAATTTTTACTTAATATTTACACACTTTTTATGGTTTTTAAGCAGTTTGGTGGGTTGAGGGGGTCCAAGCCCCCCTTCATGCAAGTTTTCAGAATGTGAAAATATTGTAATTTTTGATCATATATTAGATCTGTGCTGTCCATCTTTCTTGTATACCAAGGCACATCTGACTGATGTCTTTGGAAGCGCAGGTGTCAAGTAATAATTCCACTATCACCATACTAGGGCTTGGAAATTGAGGAAAAATCATTTTTTTCATTTTATGTCTGAAAACAAGGCCAAACTTATGTATACATTTTGGGTCATTGTAGGCCAGAATATGGTGGGTTTTATTTGTCCTTTTTTAGGTCTTAATGTTTATTTATTTTTCAAATTTACCTTCTTTTGACTAGATTTATACCATTTGTATAATTCAAGAATCCGCGGAGTCTAGTCTCAATTCCAAAGTCTTTTAAAAACACTATGTAGTTTTACTTCCTAAAGACTTTTCACATTCCAAACACTTTTGTTCTGTGAGAAACTATTGAACCCTCACAGCATATCACACTATTTTTAACCAGCCTACTGATCACCTGATATCCATTGCAGGTTTTTTAAATTCATTCTAGGTGGGAAAAATTGTTCATTCTAAATTCTCCAAGAACTGTCTTTTTAATGAATACAGAATTCCTTCTTCAAACTAAGTTGAATTAAAAAAATAATACATTATGAAAGAAGAAGCATTTTTAGTCACCAATTTTTTTTTTACAATGTATGTTGCATTTCACTAGAATTTTGTACTTTTTAAACATTTTTATTATATTCATTAAACATGAAGTTGAGACTAAAATTAATTGAGTTGCCTTCTTAAGTCTTTTTTTTTTCAATCTTTAGGTCTTTAGGATATCTTTAGGTCTTTTTAAAGGTATTTTATAAGTATTATATAGATTGTCAATTTCCAAACCCTAATTATCAATAATTCTGCCACAACCATACTTGCCTACTACTACTAATACTACTATTGCTATGACTACTACTACTACTACTACTACTACTACTACTACTAATAATAATAATAATAATAATAATAATAATAATAATAATAATAATAATAATAATAATAATAATAATAATAATAATAATAATAATAATAATAATAATAATTATAAATGTAGTGAAAAAATGTTAAAGTGACAATTTCTCTTTTAAAATACAAATATTTAACTTAAATAATTAGTGTGAAATTTAACATGCCATGTTCGCTGCTAGTTGAGAAAAGTCTGGTGTACAGCTGGAACAGGCTGGCATTTATGCATCATCCAAATGTAAGTCAGTCAGGCAGGATTGGTATTCATTTTTGATTATGCTCATAGATGAAAATGCGACTTTGCAAAAGTATGTTGAACCAAAACAAAGAATACATTTGTAGAGCAACACTAACAACAATGAGACATTTATTCCTGTCCACTAGAGTCCAGAAATTGCCGCAAGTTGCATAGGAGGATTATACAGACATGTCTTCTTGAAGATTAAAATTTCCATTTCTAATTCTGGAAGATTATACTTTCTGAATATTTCACAAATGCTCCCACTAAGCTCACTAACGTCAACAGAAGTGAATGGATTATTGATAAACATTATCACTGGTTTAAGTGTTTAAAACTAACTAAACCTGTTATCAAATTTCATCGAGGTTTTCAAGGTGTTGAGCAAAAGATGGAAGATCATATTCACTGCACTTTAATCTTTCCACATTAGATTCCAAGTTGGAAAGTGTGAAAGGGAGTTGTTTAAATGTGAAATCCAAAGTTTGAGTTTCCTTTGAAAAGCATTTACTGCACTAATCATAAACGTATGGTAATACTATGTCACCAAAGTCTATTCAAATTACAAAAAAAGAATCATTAAAATCATGAAGAAAGCACCATTCCGAACAGAAAGTAAGAAACTCTTCAAAGAACTAAAAATATTACTGGTTCCTTGTATTTACATTTTAGAATCAGTTTGCTCTATACAAAAAAATTTAAAACTCTTCAAAATAAATTCAAATTTACATGAACATAACACTAGAACCCTATTAGGTTCGTCTTCCGGGCATATATGCCGTGGTCCAGTCGTTCTTCTACTCGACGTTTCGTCTACTGCTGCGGTAGACATCTTCAGGAAATACTGCGTGCTCTCTGTGAACTCCTCAACAGTCGGCTGCAGACTGGCTGGTCGTTGGAAACTCCCTCCCTATTTATAGGCACGCAAATCCGAAAACGGGAACAAGGAGGAGGCAAAGGGTAAGGTGTACATACCATATATCAAGACAATAACGGAGAGAATTGGCGAATATTAAATAAATATAACATATCTACAACCTACAAGCCAACACAAAAAATCAGCAATATACTGCGCCCAGCCAAAGACACAAGAGATCCGTTAAGTACTGCCGGTATATATCGCATCCCTTGCAGTTATGGACAGGTTTATATCGGCACAACAAAAAGAATGGTTACCACAAGATTGCAAGAACACAAGAGGAATTGCAGACTAAAACAAAAGGAAAAATCAGCCGTAGCGGAACACTGGATGAACAACCAAGAACATATAATAAGATTCGAAGAAACACAGGTATTGTCCCAAACATCACATTATTACACCAGACTGTACGGAGAAGCCATTGAAATATATAAACACAAAAATTCCTTTAACAAAAAAGAAGAAACCATGAAGATAAACAAAATCTGGATCCCGGCACTGCACAATACGACAACGAAGCCTATGACTTCTGCTAGCGACAGCCTGGACAAAACAGCACGCAACACGGACCGCGCAGAAAACCGCCTCTCCACCAGGGGCGTGCCTATAAATAGGGAGGGAGTTTCCAACGACCAGCCAGTCTGCAGCCGACTGTTAAGGAGTTCACAGAGAGCACGCAGTATCTCCTGAAGATGTCTACCGCAGCAGTAGACGAAACGTCGAGTAGAAGAACGACTGGACCACGGCCTATATGCCCAGAAGACGAACCTAATAGGGATCAAGACGCCGGCCGTGAAAGCCTACAGTTATACATAACACTTGAATATCGAATAATATAAAACTAAATTGTCACAGGCTTACCAGAAGTATTAACAGCATATCACATAGAGGTAGTAATCTATATAGTCATCTCCTTTCCAATGTTAAACTTCTTATGGGCAGAAAATTTAAACTTGCTGTAAAGATTATTTTATTGTCTTACATACCATTAAGTATGGGTGAATACACCCATAATTTAAAATTTTAAGTAATATTTGATTGGAATTGCATCTCCATCTTTTCTTGTGAAAGTGCTGCCCCTTGATATTATGGTGTATTTTAATTGCAATGTAAATTAGTTTCATTATATATTTATGTATGTATGTATGTGTTATGTTTTATATTGTTGTTTATGTACAGATTGTAATCTGGACACGTCCTAAAGCATCTATGATGCTCTAATGAATGTTAAAATAAATAAATAAATAAATAAATAAATAAAATTGTTTTTTTCTAAAATACTCTTCACATAAAAAAATTCAAGATTAAGGTACTATGCTACAAACCGGAAGGTCGAGAGTTTGAGTCTTGGTGGGGTCAGGATTTTTAAACTGACCTACCAGCCAGCTGCTGGCCTCACCCACATGTGTTAATCACAGAGGTCATAAGCCAGTGTAGGGGTGACATGTGGTCAGCATGTCAGGTCCCCCAGCCGTTATAGCTGGTCTTCTCAACCTGGAGTTGCTACTTATTGTAACTACCCAAATGCCTCACGATGCTGGGTGGGCACCGGTCCCATACTGGCTGAAATTCCATGAGAAAATTTCTTCTCCCATGAGGACTCGAACCAGCACAAATCTCGTAGCTCTGCATCAAGGCTTCTTACCTTACCACTCGGCTATGGCAGGGACTAAGGGAGGAAAAAAAGATTATGAATATTTTGAGTATAAAGTTCTTAGGAAAAATTTTGGACTAAAGAGAGATGAAAATATAGGCAAATAGAGAAGACTACATAGCAGTGAACTACATAATATTTATATGAAAACAGATATAATAAGAACAGTTAAGTCTCATAGAGTGTGATGGGCAGGACATGTGGCCCAAATGGAGAATGAAAGAGGGACAGAAGCTTTCTGTAGGCGGGAGAATAACATTAATCATGATTTGAGGAATATAGATTATACAGGGGATGATTGGAAAACATTAGCTGAGGATAGGAATGTATGTCCATGTGGCCATGAACCTACGTTAGTGGGTTAGTTAACAACGTCATTAAAGAAATTGGAAGGAGGATTCAAAATGCCAATAAAGCATACTTTGGATTATTGAGATGCTTTAAGTCAAGGCTTCTTACAAGAGAAACAAAAATATGTAATCTATATAAAACTCTAATAAAACTGGTATTAATACATAGTAGTGAAACATGGACCTTGTCCAAGACCAATATGTCAAAGATTAATTCATTTGAAAATAAGATATTAATATACCAATATGTGACCAGGAAGAATGGCATATGAGATATAACTCTGAGCTCTAACAGTTGTATAAATCTCCTGATGTGCTTACATCAAATAAAGTTTCAAGGTTGCTATATACAGAGACGCACAAAGAATGGCTGAACATGGGGTATCCAAGAAAATTATGGAAAGAAATTTGAAGGAAAAAGAAATGTGAGATGGATGGAATTTTGGAGGATCTGAGAATTGAGGGATGGTGGCTGGTTGCTAAAGACAAACATGCCTGGTAGAGGGTTCTGAGGGAAATAAAATTTGGCGAATGGATTCAAGTATTTGCCCGGGATCATAGAGCTACTTGTTATAGCTTGGAAGTGAAGAAAATGTAGTGCTATTACTTTCTTATCTTGACTGTACATCTCCCACTAAGCAGACCTGTGTTCTCCTCTTTTATTTGTTTCACCAATCAGCATCAACACTGTATTAAGATATCAACAAACACTGACATAGAATTCTAGCCTATGAGCATTCATTGCCAAGCTGACAAGTTAGTTAGCATGTTCATTAACTTCCATTGAAGTAGACGTTAACATCTATTTAGATAAAATTTTATCCCCCAACCTCATGTTCTTCTTCTTCTTAGACTAGTTTTGGTTCGTCCTTCACTCCCATCGCCAGTATTTTCATGACCATTTTATGATGTCCCAAAGAGCTGCCTCTTGTTCCCTCTGATGGTAAATTGAAGAACCTAAAAATTAAATAATTTTCCCCGTGAATTTCAAAGTTCATAATTTTTCCTTTGAAATTCCTGTGGAAAATGATTTGATTTTGAGGTTCTTAAATCTACCAACAGAGGGAAGAAGAGGCGGCTCTTCAGAATGACATAACAACAGTTGTGAAAATGCTGATGAAGGATCCAACACTAGTCTAAGAAGAAGAATAATATGAGGTGAGGCGATAAAATTTTATTTAGATAAATAATACCTCGTAGAGTTAATTGTTAAAAAGTTAATTGAAAGATGTTACCATGCTAGCTTGCCACTGGCAAGCGGCAGATAGTTTTTCTTGGACACACTCTTCTATGGGAGAAATTTGAATGTAGGTTTCAGTATGCAATGGTTGACGGTTCCCTTGTGAGGTAAGTTGCACCGCGCATAATCCACGGCGCAGCAAGGAGGGGGAACCAACGAGAGAGAGTGGATTGACATGGACAGGAAGGCACTATTCGTGATCTAGGATAGAGGGTAAGTTGCACTGCGCATAATCCACGGTGCAGTAAGGAGGCGGAACCAAGAAGTGTGGATAGACATGGAGAGGAAGGCACTATTCGTGTTCTGGGATACTGGGTAAGTCGCACTATGCATGATCCACGGTGCGGTAAGGAGGGGAAGCAACGAGAGTGGATAGACATGGTAGGAAAGCACTATTGATGTTCTGGGATAGAGGGTAATTTGCACCGTGCATAATCCACGGTGCAGTAAGGAGGGGAAACCAAGCAGAGTGGATAGGAAGGCACTATTCGTGTTCTGGGAAAGAGGGTAAGTTTCACCACGCATAGCCCACGGTGCAGTAAGGATGGGGAAGCAAGGAGAGTGGATTGACATGGATAGGAAGGCACTATTCGTGTTCTGGGATAGAGGGTTAGTTGCGCATAATCCACGGTGCAGTAAGGAGGGGGAACCAAGGAGAGTGGATAGACATGGATAGGAAGGCACTATTCGTGTTCTGGGATAGAGGGTATGTTGCACCGCGCATAATCCAAGGTGCAGTAAGGAGGGGGAACCAAGGAGAGTGGATAGACGTGGACACGAAGGCACTATTCGTGTTCTGGGATACAGGGTAAATCGCACTACGCATAATCCACGGTACAGTAAGGTGGGGGACCCAACGAGAGTGGACAGACATGGATAGGAAGGCACTATTCGTGTTCTGGGATAGAGGGTATTTTGCACCGCACATAATCCACGGTGCAGTAAGGAGGGAAAACAAGGGGAGTGGATAGGAAGGCACTATTCGTTTTCTGGGAAAGAGGGTAAATTGCACCGCGCATAATCCTCGGTGCAGTAAGGATGGGGAACCAAGGAGAGTGGATTGACATGGATAGGAAGGCACTATTCGTGTCATGGGATAGAGGATAAGTTGCGCATTAACCACGGTAAAGTAAGGAGGGCAAACCAAGGAGAGTGGATAGACATGGATAAGAAAGCAATATTCGTGTTCTGGTATAGAGGGTATTTTGCACCGCGCATAATCCAAGGTGCAGTAAGGAGGGAGAAACAAGGAGAGAGGATAGACGTGGATAGGAAGGCACTATTCGTGTTCTGAGATACAGGGTAAGTCGCACTACGCATAATCCACGGTACAGTAAGGTGGGGGACACAACTAGAGTGGATAGACATGGATATGAAGGCACTATTCGTGTTCTGAGATAGAGGATAAGTTACACTGCGCAAAATCCATGGTTCAGTAAGGAGGGGGAACCAAAAAGAGTGGATAGACGTGGATAGGAATGCACTATTCGTGTTCGGGGATAGAGGGTAGTTGCACTGTGCATAATCCACGGTGCAGTAAGGTAGGGAACCAGGGAGAGTGGAAAGACATGGATAGGAAGGCACTATTCGTGTTCTGGGATAGAGGGTATGATGCATCGCGCATAATCCAAAATGCAGTATGGAGGAGGAAACAAGGAGAGTGGATAGACGCGGATAGGCAGGCACTGTTCGTGTTCTGGGATACAGGGTAAGTCGCACTACGCATAATCCACGGTACAGTAAGTTGGGGGATCCAACGAGTGTGGATCGAAATAGATTGGAAGGCACTATTCGCGTTCTGAGATAGAGGATAAGTTATACTGCGCATAATCTATGGTGCAGTAAGGAAGGGGAACCATGGAGAATGGATAGACGTGGATAGGAAGGCACTATTCGTGTCTGGGATAGAGGATAAGTTGCACCGCACAGATTCGACGGTGCAGTAAGTAGGGCGAACTTAGGAGATTGGATGGACACGGATAGGAATGCACATTTCGTGTTCTGGCTTACAGGGTAAGTTGCACTGCGCATAATCCACGGTGCAGTAAGGAGAGGGAACCAAGGAGAGTGGATAGATATGGATAGTAAAACACTATTCGTGTTCTGGGATAGAGGGTAAGTAGCACCGCGCATAAACCACGGTCCAATAAGGAGGGGGAACCAAGGAGAACGGATAGACATGGATAGGAATGCACTATTCGTGTTCTGGCATAGAGGGTAAATCGCACCACGCATAATTCGCGGTGCAGTAAGGAGTGGGAACCAAGCAGATTGGATCGACCTGGACAGGAAAGCACTATTCGTGTTTTGGGATAGTGAGTAAGTGGCACCGTGCATAATCCACGGTGCAGTAAGGAGAGGGAATCAAGGATAGTGGATAGACATGGATAGGAAGGCACTATTATTGTTCTGGGATAGAGGTAAAGTTGCGACACCGCGCATAATCCACGGTGCAGTAAGAAGGGGGAACTATGGAGAGTGCAGAGATATGGATAGGAAGGCACTATTCGTGTTCTGGGATAGAGGGTAAGTTGCGTATTATCCACGGTGCAGTAAGGAGGGGGATCCAAGGTGTGTGGATAGACATCGATAGGAAGGCGCTATTCGTGTTCTGGAATAGAGGGTAAGTCACACTGTGTATAATCCACGGTACAGTAAGTTGGGGGACCCAAAGAGAATGGATAGAGATGGATAGGAAGGTACTATTCGTGTTTTGGAATAGGGGGTAATTTTCACTGCGCATAATCCACGGTGCAGAATGGAGGGGAAGCAACGAGAGTGGATAGACTTAGATAGGAGAGCATTATTCGTGTTCTGGGATAGAAAGTAATTTGCACCGCGCATAATCCACGCTGCAGTAAGGAGTGGGAACTAAGCAGAGTCGCTAGGAAAGGCACTATTCGTGTTCTGTGATAGAGGATTAGTTATACTGCGCATAATCCATGGTTCAGTAAGGAGGGGAAACCAAGGAGAATGGATAGACATGGATAGGAAATGACTATTCGTGTTCTGGGATAGAGGGTAGTTGCACTGCGCATAATCCGCTGTGCAGTAAGGAAAGGGAACCAAGGAGAATGGATAGACGTGGATAGGAAGGCACTATTCGTGTTCTGGGGTAGAGGGTAAGTTTCACCGTACATAATCCATGGTTCAGTAAGGAGGGGAAACCAAGGAGAATGGATAGACATGGATAGGGAAAAACTATTCGTGTTCTGGGATAGAGGGTAGTTGCACTGCGCATAATCCGCCGTGCAGTAAGGAAAGGGAACCAAGGAGAATGGATAGACGTGGATAGGAAGGCACTATTCGTGTTCTGGGGTAAAGGGTAAGTTTCACCGCATATAATCCATGGTGCAGTAAGTAGGGGAAACCAATGAGATGCGATATACACGGATAAGAATGCACCTTTCGTCTTCTGGCATAGCGGGAAAGTTGCACCGCGCAAAATCCAAGGTGCAGTAAGGAGAGGGAACGAAGGAGAGTGGATAGATATGGATAGTAAAACACTAATCGTGATCTGGGATAGAGGGAAAGTTGCACCGCGCATAATCCACGGTGCAATAAGGAGGGGGGACCAAGGTGAACGGATAGACTTGGATAGGAATGCACTATTCGTGTTCTGGGATAGAGGGTAAGTCGCACCACGCATAATTCACGGTGCAGTTTGGAGAGGGAACCAAGGAGATTGGATCAACATGGACAGGAAAGCGCTATTCGTGTTTTGGGATAGAGGGTGAGTTGCACCGTGCATAATCCACGGTGCAGTAAGGAAAGGGAACAAAGGATAGTGGATAGACATGGATAGGAAGGCACTATTCTTTGTTATGGGATTGAGGTAAAGTTGCACCGCGCATAATCCACGGTGCAGTAAGAAGGGGAATTAAGGAGAGTGGATATACATGGATAGGAAGGCACTATTCGTGTTCTGGGATAGAGGGTAAGATGCGTATAATCGACGGTGCAGTAAAAGAGGGGGAACCAAAGAAAGTGGATAGACATGGATAGGAAGGCACTATTCGTGTTCTGGAATAGAGGGTAATTTGCGCTGCGCATAATCCACGGAACAGTAAGGAGAGGCAACCATTGAGTGTGGATAAACATGGATAGGAAGGCACTATTTGTGTTCTGGGATAGAGGGTAAGTCGCACTACTAATAATACACGTTGCAGTAAGGTAGGGATCCAAGGGGAGTAGATAGAGGTGGATTGAGAGGCACCATTCGTGTTCTGGGATAGACGGTAAGTCGCACCCCACGCTTAATCAACGGGGCAGTATGGAGACGGTAACCAATGAGAAAGGATAGACATGGATAGGAAGGCACTATTCGTGTTCTGGGATACAGGGTAAGTCGCACTACGCATAATCCACGGGGCAGTAAGGTGGGGGAACCAAGGAGAGTGGATAGACATGGATAGGAAGGCAGTATTCGTGTTCTGGGTTTGAGGGTAAGTTGCACCGAGGATATAACACGAGGCAGTAAGGATGGGGATCCAAGGGGAGTAGGTAACGTGCATTGGAAGGCACTATTTCTGTTCTGGAATAGAGGGTATGTGTAGCACCGCTTATAATCCACGGTGCTGCAAGGATGGGGAACCAAGGAGAAAGAATAGACATGGATAGGAAGGCACTATTCGTGTTCTTCATTGGAGGGTAAGTCGCACCACGCATAATCCACGGTGCAGTAAGGAGGGGGAACCAAGGGGAGTAGATAGAGGTGGATTGGAAGGCACTATTTGAGTTCTGGGATAGAGGGTAAGTTGCACCGCGCATAATCCACGGTGCAGTAAGATGGGGGAACAAAGGAGAAAGGATAGACATGGATAGGCAGGCACTATTCGTATTCTTGGATGGAGGGTAGGCCGCAACACGCATAATCCACGGTGGAGTAAGGGGAAACCAAGGAGAATGGATAGACATGGATAGGAAGGCACTATTCGTGTTCTGGGATGGAGGGTAAGTTGCACCGCGCAAATGCACGGTGCAGTAAGAAGGGTGGACCAAGGGGAGTAGATAGACGTGGATTGGAAGGTACTATTTGTGTTCTGGGGTAGAGGGTAATTTGCACCGCGCATAATCCACGATACATTAAGCGGGAGAAACCAAGGAGATTGGATAGACATGGATAGGAAAGCACTGTTCGTGTTCCGGGATGGAGGGTAAGTTGCACCGCGCATAATCCACGGTGAATAAAGGAGAGGGAACAAAGGAGAGTAGATAGACGTGGATTGTACGGCACTATTTATGTTCTGGGATAGAGGGTATGTTGCACCGCGCATAATCCACTGTGCAGTAAGGAGGGGAACCAAAGAGAAAGTATAAGCATGGATAGGAAGGCACTATTCGTGTTCTTGGATGGAGGGTTAGCCGCACCACACATAATACATGGTGCAGTATTGAGGGAGAACCAAGGAGAATGGATAGACATGGATAAGAAGACAGAATTCGTGTTCTGGAATGGTGGTTAAGTTGCACCGCGCATAATCCACGGTGCAGTAAGTAGGGGGATCCAAGAACAAAGGATTGACATGAATAGGAAGGCACTATTCGTGTACCTGGAAGTAGGGTAATTTGCACCGTGCATATTCCAGGGTGCAGTAAGGAGTGGGAATCAAGGAGAGTGGATTGACATGGACAGGAAGGCACTATTCGTGTTCTGGGAAAGAGGGTAAGTGCACTACGCATAATCCACGATACAGTAAGGTGGGAGACCGAAGGAGAGTGGATAGACATGGATAGGAAGGCACTGTTCATGTTCTGGAATAGAGGGTAAGTTGCACTGCGCATAATACACGGTGCAGTAAGGAGTGTGCTTAGACATGGATACGAAGGCACTATTCGTGTTCTGGGATAGTGGGTAAGTCGCACTATGAATGATCCACGGTGTAATAATGAGGGGAACCAACGAGAGTGGATAGACATGGATAGGTAGGAAAACACTAATCGTGTTCTGGGAAAGAGGGTAAGTTGCACCGCGCATAATCCACGGTGCAGTAAGAATGAGGAACCAAGTAGAGTGGATAAACAGGGGTAGGAAAGCACTATTCTTGTTTTGGGATAGAACGTAAGACGTACCACGCATAATCCACGGTGCACTAAGGAGGGGGAACCATGGAGAGTGGATAGACATGGATAGGAAGGCACTATTCGTGTTTTTTGATAGAGGGTAATTTGCACCACGCATAATCCACGGTGCGGTAAGAAGGGGGAACGTAGGAGAGTGGATAGACATGGTTAGGAAGGCACTATTCCTGTTCTGAGACAGATGGTATTTTGTGCATCATCCACGGTGCAGTAAGGAGGGGGAACCAAGGAGAGTAGTTATACATGGATAGTTATGCATTTTTCGTGTTCTGGGGTACAGGGTATGTTGCATCGCGTATAATCAAAGGTGCAGTATGGAGGGGGAACCAAGGGGAGTGGATAGACGCGGATTGGCAGACACTGTTCGTGTTCTGGGATACAGGGTAAGTCGCACTACGCATAATTCACGGTACAGTAAGGTGGGGGATCCAACGAGTGTGGATCGACATGGATGGGAAGGCACTATTCGTGTTCTGAGATAGTGGATGAGTTATACTGCGCATAATCCACGGTGCAGTAAGGAATGGGAACCAAGGGGAATGGATAGACGCGGATAGGAAGGCACTATTCGTGTTCCGGTATAGAGGATAAGTTGCACCGCACATATTCCACGGTGCAGTAAGTAGGGCGAACTTAGGAGACGTTTCGTGTTCTGGCTTACAGGGTAAGTTGCACTGCGCATATTTCACGAGCAGTAAGGAACGGGAACCAGGGAGAGTGGAAAGACATGGATAGGAAGGCACTATTCGTGTTCTGGGAGAGATGGTAAGTTGCACCGCACATAATCCACGGTGCAGTAAGGAGGGGGAAACAAGGAGAGGGGATAGACAAGGATAAGAAGGCACCTTTCGTGTTCTGGCATAGAGCGTAAGTTGCACTGCGCATAATCCACGGTGCAGTAAGGAGAGGGAACCAATGAGAGTGGATAGATATGGATAGTAAGACACTACTTGTGTTCTGGGATAGAGGGAAAGCTGTACCGCTCATAATCCACGGTGCAATAAGGAGGGGGAACCAAGGAGAGCGGATAGACATGGATAGGAATGTACTATTCGTGTTCTGCGATAGTGGGTAAGGCCCACCACGCATAATTCACGGTGCAGTAATGAGTGGGAACCAAGAACTTTGGATCGACATGGACAGGAAAGCACTATTCGTGTTCTGGGATAGGGGATAAGTTGCACCGTCCATAATCCACGGTGCAGTAAGGAAAGGCAGCCAAGGAGAGTGCATAGAAATGGATAGGAAGGTACTATTCGTGTTCTGGGATAGAGGGTAAGTAGCACCGCGCCTAATCCACGGTGCGGTAAGAAGGGGGAACTAAGAAGAGTGGATGAACATGGATAGGAAGGTACTATTCGTGTTTTGGGATAGAGTGTAAGTTGCGTATAATCCACGGTGCAGTACGGAGGGGGAACCAAGGATAGTGGATATACATGGATAGGAAGGCTCTATTCCTGTTCTGTGATAGAGGGTAAGTCGCAGTAAGCATAATCCACGGTACAGTAAGGTGAGGGACCCAAAGAGAGTGGATAGACATGGATAGGAAGACACTATTCGTGTTCGGAAATAGAGGTTAAGTTGCACTGCGCATAATCCGCGGTGCAGTAAGGATGGGGAACCAAGGAGTGTGGATAGACATGGATAGGAAGGCACTATTCGTGTTCTGGGATACTGGGTAAGTCGCACTATGCATGATCCACGGTGCAGTAAGAATGGAACCAACGAGAGTAGATAGACGTAGATAGGAAAGCACTATTCGTGTTCTGGGATAGAGGATAATTTGCACCGCGCTTAATCCAGGGTGCAGTAAGGAGGGGGAACCAAGCAAAGTGGATAGGAAAGGCACTCTTCGTGTTCTGGGGAAGAGGGTAAGTTGCACCGCGCATAATCCACGGAGCACTAAGGATGAGGAACCAAGGAGAGTGGATGGACATGGATAGGAAGGCACTATTCTTGTTTGGGATAGAAGGTAAGACGTATCACGCATAATCCACGGTGCAATAAAGAGGGGGGACCAAGGAGAGTAGATAGTCATGGATAGGAAGGCACTATTCGTGTTCTGGGATAAAGGGTAAATTGCACCGCGCATAACCAACGGTGCAGTAAGGAGAGACAACCATTGAGTGTGGATAAACATGGATAGGAAGGCACTATTCGTGTTCTGGGATAGAGGGTAAGTCGCACTAATAATAATACACGTTGCAGTAAGGAAGACACTATTCGTGTTCTGGGATAGAGGGTAGGTCGCACCACGCTTAATCCACGGTGCAGTAAGGAGAGGGTAACCAAAGGGAAAGGATAGACATGGATAGGAAGGCACTATTCGTGTTTTAGGATACAGGGTAAGTCGCACTACGCATAATCCACGGTGCAGTAAGGGGGGGAACCAAGGGAAGTAGATAGAGGTGGGTTTAAAGGCACTATTTGTGTTCTGGGATAGAGGGTAAGTTGCACCGCGCATAATCCACAGTGCAGTAAGATGGGGGAACAAAGGGGAAAGGATATACTTGGATAGGCAGGCACTATTCTTGTTCTTGGATGGAGGGTAAGCCGCAACACGCATAATCCACGGTGTAGTAAGAAGGGGGAACCAAGTAGAATGGATAGACTTGGATAGGAAGGCACTATTCGTGTTCTGGGACGGTGGGTAAGTTGCACCTCGCATAATACACGGTGCAGTAAGGGGAGGAACCAAGGGGATTAGATAGACGTGGATTGGGAGGCACGATTTGTGTTCTGGGATTGAGGGTAAGTTGCACCGCGCATAATTTACGGTGCAGTAAGGAGGAGGAACCAAGGAGATTGAATAGACATGGATAGGAAGGCACTGTTCGTGCTCTGGGATGGAGGGTAAGTTCTACCGCGCATAATCCACGGTTCAGTAAGAAGAGGGAACGAACGAGAGTAGATAGACGTGGATTGTACGGCACTATTTGTGTTCTGGGATAGAGGGTAAGTTGCACCGCGCATAATCCACGGTGCAGTATGGAGGGGAACCAAGGAGAAAGGATAAACATGGATAGGAAGGCACTATTCGTGTTCTTGGATGGAGGGTTAGGCGCACCACACGTAATCCACGGTGCATTAAGGAGGGTGAACCAAGGAGAATGGATAGACATGGATAGGAAGGCACAATTTGTGTTCTGGAATGGAGGGTAAGTTGCACCGCGCATAATCCACGGTGGAGTAAGGAGGAGGATCCAAGGAGAGTAGATAGACATGGATTTGAAGGCACTATTTGCGTACTGGGATAGAGGGTAAGTTGCACCGCGCATAATCCACGGTGCAGTAAGGAGGGGGAACCAAGGACAAAGGATAGACATGAATTGGGAGGCACTATTCGTGTTCCTGGAAGTAGGGTAATTTGTACCGTGCATATTCCAGGGTGCAGTAAGGAGTGGGAACCAAGGAGAGTGGATAGACATGGATAGGAAAGCACTATTCTTGTTCTGGGTAAGAGGGTAAGTGCACTACGCATAATCCACGGTACAGTAATGTGGGAGACGCAAGGACAGAGGATAGACATGGATAGGAAGGCACTACTCATGTTCTGGAATAGAGGTTAAGTTGCACTGCGCGTAATACACGGTGCAGTAAGGAGATGGAACCAAGGAGTGTGGATAGACATGGATAGGAAGGTACTATTCGTGTTCTGGGATAGTGGGTAAGTCGCACTATGAATGATCCACGGTGTAGTAAGGAGGGGAACCAACGATAGTGGATAGACATGGATAGGTAGGAAAACACTATTCGTGTTCTGGGATAGAGGATAATTTGCACCGCGCATAATCCACGGCGCAGTAAGGAGGGGAAACCAATCAGAGTGGATAGGAAAGGCACTATTCTTGTTCTGGGAAAGAGGGTAAGTTGCACCGCGCATAATCCATGGTGCAGTAAGGATGAGAAACCAAGTAGAGTGGATAAACATGGGTAATAAAGCACTCATCTTGTTTTGGGATAGAAGGTAATACGTACCACGCATAATCCACGGTGCAGTAAGGAGGGGGAACCATGGAGAGTGGATAGACATGGATAGGAAGGCATTATTCGTGTTCTAGGATAGAGGGTAAGTTGCACCGCGCATAATCCATTGCATAGTCCATTGCAGAGATTCTTGATATCCCAACTCCTTTCAAAAAACGTTAAATTGAAAATATAAAAACTATTATTCAACCAATTATATTATATGGGTGCGAAACATGGACTCTTACTTTAAGGGAGGAAAGGAGATTACAAGTATTTGAGAATAAAGTACTTAGGAAAATTTTTGGACCAAAGAGAGATGAACAGACAGGTGAATGGAGAAGGCTTCATAACAATGAACTTCATGGTCTTTATAGGAAGCCAGGTATAATAAGAACAGTTAAGTCTCGTAGACTGCGATGGGCAGGACATGTTGCACGTGTGGGGAATGAAAGACTTGCATGGAAGTTTCTTGTAGGAAAGCCAGAGTGAAAATGTCCATTTGGTAGACCAAGAATAAGGTGAGAGAATAACATTAACTATGATTTGAGGGAAGTAGAGTATACAGGGAATGATTGGAAAGTATTATTTCAGGATAGGGATGTATGCAGAGCGTATGTCCGCGCGGCCATGAACCTATGGGTTCGATAGTGCCAATGAGTAAGTAAGTGTATTCCACGGTGCGGTAAGAAGGGGGAACGAAGGAGAGTGGATAGACATGGTTAGGAAGGCACTATTCGTGTTCTGGGATAGATGGTATTTTGTGCATCATCCACGGTGCAATAAGGAGGGGAACCAAGGAGAGTAGATAAACATGGATTGTAAGGCATTATTCGTGTTCTGGGATAGAGGGTATGATGCATCGCGCATAATCCAAAATGCAGTATGGAGGGGGAAACAAGGAGAGTGGATAGACGCGGATAGGCAGGCACTGTTCGTGTTCTGGGATACAGGGTAAGTCGCACTACGCATAATCCACGGTACAGTAAGTTGGGGGATCCAACGAGTGTGGATCGAAATAGATTGGAAGGCACTATTCGCGTTCTGAGATAGAGGATAAGTTATACTGCGCATAATCCACGGTGCAGTAAGGAAGGGGAACCATGGAGAATGGATAGACGTGGATAGGAAGGCACTATTCGTGTCTGGGATAGAGGATAAGTTGCACCGCACATATTCGACGGTGCAGTAAGTAGGGCGAACTTAGGAGATTGGATGGACACGGATAGGAATGCACATTTCGTGTTCTGGCTTACAGGGTAAGTTGCACTGCGCATAATCCACGGTGCAGTAAGGAGAGGGAACCAAGGAGAGTGGATAGATATGGATAGTAAAACACTATTCGTGTTCTGGGATGGAGGGTAAGTTGCTCCGCGCATAAACCACGGTCCAATAAGGAGGGGGAACCAAGGAGAACGGATAGACATGGATAGGAATGCACTATTCGTGTTCTGGCATAGAGGGTAAATCGCACCACGCATAATTCGCGGTGCAGTAAGAAGTGGGAACCAAGCAGATTGGATCGACCTGGACAGGAAAGCACTATTCGTGTTTTGGGATAGTGGGTAAGTGGCACCGTGCATAATCCACGGTGCAGTAAGGAGAGGGAATCAAGGATAGTGGATAGACATGGATAGGAAGGCACTATTATTGTTCTGGGATAGAGGTAAAGTTGCACCGCGCATAATCCACGGTGCAGTAAGAAGGGGGAACTAAGGAGAGTGCAGAGATATGGATAGGAAGGCACTATTCGTGTTCTGGGATAGAGGGTAAGTTGCGTATTATCCACGGTGCAGTAAGGAGGGGGATCCAAGGTGTGTGGATAGACATCGATAGGAAGGCACTATTCGTGTTCTGGAATAGAGGGTAAGTCACACTGTGTATAATCCACGGTACAGTAAGTTGGGGGACCCAAAGAGAATGGATAGAGATGGATAGGAAGGTACTATTCGTGTTTTGGAATAGGGGGTAATTTTCACTGCGCATAATCCACGGTACAGAATGGAGGGGAAGCAACGAGAGTGGATAGACTTAGATAGGAGAGCATTATTCGTGTTCTGGGATAGAAAGTAATTTGCACCGCGCATAATCCACGCTGCAGTAAGGAGTGGGAACTAAGCAAGAGTCGCTAGGAAAGGCACTATTCGTGTTCTGTGATAGAGGATTAGTTATACTGCGCATAATCCATGGTTCAGTAAGGAGGGGAAACCAAGGAGAATGGATAGACATGGATAGGAAATGACTATTCGTGTTCTGGGATAGAGGGTGGTTGCACTGCGCATAATCCGCTGTGCAGTAAGGAAAGGGAACCAAGGAGAATGGATAGACGTGGATAGGAAGGCACTATTCGTGTTCTGGGGTAGAGGGTAAGTTTCACCGTACATAATCCATGGTTCAGTAAGGAGGGGAAACCAAGGAGAATGGATAGACATGGATAGGGAAAAACTATTCGTGTTCTGGGATAGAGGGTAGTTGCACTGCGCATAATCCGCCGTGCAGTAAGGAAAGGGAACCAAGGAGAATGGATAGACGTGGATAGGAAGGCACTATTCGTGTTCTGGGGTAAAGGGTAAGTTTCACACCGCATATAATCCATGGTGCAGTAAGTAGGGGAAACCAATGAGTTGCGATATACACGGATAAGAATGCACCTTTCGTCTTCTGGCATAGAGGGAAAGTTGCACCGCGCAAAATCCAAGGTACAGTAAGGAGAGGGAACGAAGGAGAGTGGATAGATATGGATAGTAAAACACTAATCGTGATCTGGGATAGAGGGAAAGTTGCACCGCGCATAATCCACGGTGCAATAAGGAGGGGGGACCAAGGTGAACGGATAGCCTTGGATAGGAATGCACTATTCGTGTTCTGGGATAGAGGGTAAGTCGCACCACGCATAATTCACGGTGCAGTTTGGAGAGGGAACCAAGGAGATTGGATCAACATGGACAGGAAAGCGCTATTCGTGTTTTGGGATAGAGGGTGAGTTGCACCGTGCATAATCCACGGTGCAGTAAGGAAAGGGAACAAAGGATAGTGGATAGACATGGATAGGAAGGCACTATTCTTGTTATGGGATTGAGGTAAAGTTGCACCGCGCATAATCCACGGTGCAGTAAGAAGGGGAATTAAGGAGAGTGGATATACATGGATAGGAAGGCACTATTCGTGTTCTGGGATAGAGGGTAAGATGCGTATAATCGACGGTGCAGTAAAGAGGGGGAACCAAAGAAAGTGGATAGACATGGATAGGAAGGCACTATTCGTGTTCTGGAATAGAGGGTAATTTGCGCTGCGCATAATCCACGGAACAGTAAGGAGAGGCAACCATTGAGTGTGGATAAACATGGATAGGAAGGCACTATTTGTGTTCTGGGATAGCGGGTAAGTCGCACTACTAATAATACACGTTGCAGTAAGGTAGGGATCCAAGGGGAGTAGATAGAGGTGGATTGAAAGGCACAATTCGTGTTCTGGGATAGACGGTAAGTCGCACCCCACGCTTAATCAAACGGGGCAGTAAGGAGACGGTAACCAATGAGAAAGGATAGACATGGATAGGAAGCCACTATTCGCGTTCTGGGATACAGGGTAAGTCGCACTACGCATAATCCACGGGGCAGTAAGGTGGGGGAACCAAGGAGAGTGGATAGACATGGATAGGAAGGCAGTATTCGTGTTCTGGGTTTGAGGGTAAGTTGCACCGAGGATATAACACGAGGCAGTAAGGATGGGGATCCAAGGGGAGTAGGTAACGTGCATTGGAAGGCACTATTTCTGTTCTGGAATAGAGGGTATGTGTAGCACCGCTTATAATCCACGGTGCTGCAAGGATGGGGAACCAAGGAGAAAGAATAGACATGGATAGGAAGGCACTATTCGTGTTCTTCATTGGAGGGTAAGTCGCACCACGCATAATCCACGGTGCAGTAAGGAGGGGGAACCAAGGGGAGTAGATAGAGGTGGATTGGAAGGCACTATTTGAGTTCTGGGATAGAGGGTAAGTTGCACCGCGCATAATCCACGGTGCAGTAAGATGGGGGAACAAAGGAGAAAGGATAGACATGGATAGGCAGGCACTATTCGTATTCTTGGATGGAGGGTAGGCCGCAACACGCATAATCCACGGTGGAGTAAGGGGAAACCAAGGAGAATGGATAGACATGGATAGGAAGGCACTATTCGTGTTCTGGGATGGAGGGTAAGTTGCACCGCGCAAATGCACGGTGCAGTAAGAAGGGTGGACCAAGGGGGGTAGATAGACGTGGATTGGAAGGTACTATTTGTGTTCTTGGGGTAGAGGGTAAGTTCGCACCGCGCATAATCCACGATACATTAAGCGGAGAAACCAAGGAGATTGGATAGACATGGATAGGAAAGCACTGTTTCGTGTTCCGGGATGGAGGGTAAGTTGCACCGCGCATAATCCACGGTGAATAAAGGAGAGGGAACAAAGGAGAGTAGATAGACGTGGATTGTACGGCATTATTTATGTTCTGGGATAGAGGGTATGTTGCACCGCGCATAATCCACTGTGCAGTAAGGAGAGGAACCAAAGAGAAAGTATAAGCATGGATAGGAAGGCACTATTCGTGTTCTTGGATGGAGGGTTAGCCGCACCACACATAATACATGGTGCAGTATTGAGGGGGAACCAAGGAGAATGGATAGACATGGTTAAGAAGACAGAATTCGTGTTCTGGAATGGTGGTTAAGTTGCACCGCGCATAATCCACGGTGCAGTAAGTAGGGGGAACCAAGAACAAAGGATTGACATGAATAGGAAGGCACTATTCGTGTACCTGGAGTAGGGTAATTTGCACCGTGCATATTCCAGGGTGCAGTAAGGGGTGGGAATCAAGGAGAGTGGATTGACATGGACAGGAAGGCACTATTCGTGTTCTGGGAAAGAGGGTAAGTGCACTACGCATAATCCACGATACAGTAAGGTGGGAGACCGAAGGAGAGTGGATAGACATGGATAGGAAGGCACTATTCATGTTCTGGAATAGAGGGTAAGTTGCACTGCGCATAATACACGGTGCAGTAAGGAGTGTGCTTAGACATGAATACGAAGGCACTATTCGTGTTCTTGGGATAGTGGGTAAGTCGCACTATGAATGATCCACGGTGTAATAATGAGGGGAACCAACGAGAGTGGATAGACATGGATAGGTAGGAAAACACTAATCGTGTTCTGGGATAGAGGGTAATTTGCAACGCGCATAATCCGCGGCGCAGTAAGGAGGTGGAACCAAGCAGAGTGGATAGGAAAGGCACTATTCGTGTTCTGGGAAAGAGGGTAAGTTGCACCGCGCATAATCCACGGTGCAGTAAGAATGAGGAACCAAGTAGAGTGGATAAACATGGGTAGGAAAGCACTATTCTTGTTTTGAGATAGAAGGTAAGACGTACCACGCATAATCCACGGTGCACTAAGGAGGGGGAACCATGGAGAGTGGATAGACATGGATAGGAAGGCACTATTCGTGTTTTTTGATAGAGGGTAATTTGCACCACGCATAATCCACGGTGCGGTAAGAAGGGGGAACGTAGGAGAGTGGATAGACATGGTTAGGAAGGCACTATTCCTGTTCTGGGATAGATGGTATTTTGTGCATCATCCACGGTGCAGTAAGGAGGGGGAACCAAGGAGAGTAGTTATACATGGATAGTTATGCATTTTTCGTGTTCTGGGGTAGAGGGTATGTTACATCGCGTATAATCAAAGGTGCAGTATGGAGGGGGAACCAAGGGGAGTGGATAGACGCGGATTGGCAGACACTGTTCGTGTTCTGGGATACAGGGTAAGTCGCACTACGCATAATCCACGGTACAGTAAGGTGGGGGATCCAACGAGTGTGGATCGACATGGATGGGAAGGCACTATTCGTGTTCTGAGATAGTGGATGAGTTATACTGCGCATAATCCACGGTGCAGTAAGGAATGGGAACCAAGGGGAATGGATAGACGCGGATAGGAAGGCACTATTCGTGTTCTGGTATAGAGGATAAGTTGCACCGCACATATTCCACGGTGCAGTAAGTAGGGCGAACTTAGGAGACGTTTCGTGTTCTGGCTTACAGGGTAAGTTGCACTGCGCATATTTCTCGGTGCAGTAAGGAACGGGACCCAGGGAGTGTGGAAAGACATGGATAGGAAGGCACTATTCGTGTTCTGGGATAGATGGTAAGTTGCACCGCACATAATCCACGGTGCAGTAAGGAAGGGGGGACCAAGGAGAGGGGATAGACAAGGATAAGAAGGCACCTTTCGTGTTCTGGCATAGAGCGTAAGTTGCACTGCGCATAATCCACGGTGCAGTAAGGAGAGGGAACCAAGGAGAGTGGATAGATATGGATAGTAAGACACTACTTGTGTTCTGGGATTGAGGGAATGCTGCACCGCTCATAATCCACGGTGCAATAAGGAGGGGGAACCAAGGAGAGCGGATAGACATGGATAGGAATTACTATTCGTGTTCTGCGATAGTGGGTAAGGCCCACCACGCATAATTCACGGTGCAGTAATGAGTGGGAACCAAGAACTTTGGATCGACATGGACAGGAAAGCACTATTCGTGTTCTGGGATAGGGGATAATTTGCACCGTGCATAATCCACGGTGCAGTAATGAAAGGCAGCCAAGGAGAGTGCATAGAAATGGATAGGAAGGTACTATTCGTGTTCTGGGATAGAGGGTAATTAGCACCGCGCCTAATCCACGGTGCGGAAAGAAGGGGGAACTAAGAAGAGTGGATGAACATGGATAGGAAGGTACTGTTCGTGTTTTGGGATAGAGGGTAAGTTGCGTATAATCCACGGTGCAGTACGGAGGGGGAACCAAGGATAGTGGATATACATGGATAGGAAGGCTCTATTCCTGTTCTGTGATAGAGGGTAAGTCGCAGTAAGCATAACCCACGGTACAGTAAGGTGAGGGACCCAAAGAGAGTGGATAGACATGGATAGGAAGACACTATTCGTGTTCGGAAATAGAGGTTAAGTTGCACTGCGCATAATCCGCGGTGCAGTAAGGATGGGGAACCAAGGAGTGTGGATAGACATGGATAGGAAGGCACTATTCGTGTTCTGGGATACTGGGTAAGTCGCACTATGCATGATCCACGGTGCAGTAAGAATGGAACCAACGAGAGTAGATAGACGTAGATAGGAAAGCACTATTCGTGTTCTGGGATAGAGGATAATTTGCACCGCGCTTAATCCAGGGTGCAGTAAGGAGGGGGAACCAAGCAAAGTGGATAGGAAAGGCACTCTTCGTGTTCTGGGGAAGAGGGTAAGTTTGCACCGCGCATAATCCACGGAGCACTAAGGATGAGGAACCAAGGAGAGTGGATGGACATGGATAGGAAGGCACTATTCTTGTTTGGGATAGAAGGTAAGACGTATCACGCATAATCCACGGTGCAATAAAGAGGGGGGACCAAGGAGAGTAGATAGTCATGGATAGGAAGGCACTATTCGTGTTCTGGGATAAAGGGTAAATTGCACCGCGCATAACCAACGGTGCAGTAAGGAGAGACAACCATTGAGTGTGGATAAACATGGATAGGAAGGCACTATTCGTGTTCTGGGATAGAGGGTAGTCGCACTAATAATAATACACGTTGCAGTAAGGAAGACACTATTCGTGTTCTGGGATAGAGGGTAGGTCGCACCACGCTTAATCCACGGTGCAGTAAGGAGAGGGTAACCAAAGGGAAAGGATAGACATGGATAGGAAGGCACTATTCGTGTTTTAGGATACAGGGTAAGTCGCACTACGCATAATCCACGGTGCAGTAAAGGGGGGAACCAAGGGAGGTAGATAGATGTGGGTTTAAAGGCACTATTTGTGTTCTGGGGTAGAGGGTAAGTTGCACCGCGCATAATCCACAGTGCAGTAAGATGGGGGAACAAAGGGGAAAGGATATACATGGTTAGGCAGGGACTATTCGTGTTCTTGGATGGAGGGTAAGCCGCAACACGCATAATCAACGGTGGAGTAAGAAGGGGGAACCAAGGAGAATGGATAGACTTGGATAGGAAGGCACTATTCGTGTTCTGGGACGGTGGGTAAGTTGCACCTCGCATAATACACGGTGCAGTAAGGGGAGGAACCAAGGGGATTAGATAGACGTGGATTGGGAGGCACGATTTGTGTTCTGGGATTGAGGGTAAGTTGCACCGCGCATAATTTACGGTGCAGTAAGGAGGAGGAACCAAGGAGATTGAATAGACATGGATAGGAAGGCACTGTTCGTGCTCTGGGATGGAGGGTAAGTTGCACCGCGCATAATCCACGGTTCAGTAAGAAGAGGGAACGAACGAGAGTAGATAGACGTGGATTGTACGGCACTATTTGTGTTCTGGGATAGAGGGTAAGTTGCACCGCGCATAATCCACGGTGCAGTATGGAGGGGAACCAAGGAGAAAGGATAAACATGGATAGGAAGGCACTATTCGTGTTCTTGAATGGAGGGTTAGGCGCACCACACGTAATCCACGGTGCATTAAGGAGGGTGAACCAAGGAGAATGGATAGACATCAATAGGAAGGCACAATTTGTGTTCTGGAATGGAGGGTAAGTTGCACCGCGCATAATCCACTTTGGAGTAAGGAGGAGGATCCAAGGGGAGTAGATAGACATGGATTTGAAGGCACTATTTGCGTACTGGGATAGAGGGTAAGTTGCACCGCGCATAATCCACGGTGCAGTAAGGAGGGGGAACCAAGGACAAAGGATAGACATGAATTGGGAGGCACTATTCGTGTTCCTGGAAGTAGGGTAATTTGTACCGTGCATATTCCAGGGTGCAGTAAGGAGTGGGAACCAAGGAGAGTGGATAGACATGGCTAGGAAGGCACTATTCTTGTTCTGGGTAAGAGGGTAAGTGCACTACGCATAATCCACGGTACAGTAAGGTGGGAGACGCAAGGACAGAGGATAGACATGGATAGGAAGGCACTACTCATGTTCTGGAATAGAGGGTAAGTTGCACTGCGCGTAATACACGGTGCAGTAAGGAGATGGAACCAAGGAGTGTGGATAGACATGGATAGGAAGGTACTATTCGTGTTCTGGGATAGTGGGTAAGTCGCACTATGAATGATCCACGGTGTAGTAAGGAGGGGAACCAACGATAGTGGATAGACATGGATAGGTAGGAAAAAACTATTCGTGTTCTGGGATAGAGGATAATTTGCACCGCGCATAATCCACGGCGCAGTAAGGAGGGGGAACCAATCAGAGTGGATAGGAAAGGCACTATTCTTGTTCTGGGAAAGAGGGTAAGTTGCACCGCGCATAATCCATGGTGCAGTAAGGATGAGACACCAAGTAGAGTGGATAAACATGGGTAATAAAGCACTCATCTTGTTTTGGGATAGAAGGTAATACGTACCACGCATAATCCACGGTGCAGTAAGGAGGGGGAACCATGGAGAGTGGATAGACATGGATAGGAAGGCATTATTCGTGTTCTAGGATAGAGGGTAAGTTGCACCGCGCATAATCCATTGCATAGTCCATTGCAGAGACTCTTGATATCCCAACTCCTTTCAAAAAACGTTAAATTGAAAATATATAAAACTATTATTCAACCAACTATATTATATGGGTGCGAAACATGGACTCTTACTTTAAGGGAGGAAAGGAGATTACAAGTATTTGAGAATAAAGTACTTAGGAAAATTTTTGGACCAAAGAGAGATGAACAGACAGGTGAATGGAGAAGGCTTCATAACAATGAACTTCATGGTCTTTATAGGAAGCCAGGTATAATAAGAACAGTTAAGTCTCGTAGACTGCGATGGGCAGGACATGTTGCACATGTGGGGAATGAAAGACTTGCATGGAAGTTTCTTGTAGGAAAGCCAGAGTGAAAATGCCCATTTGGTAGACCAAGAATAAGGTGGGAGAATAACATTAACTATGATTTGAGGGAAGTAGAGTATACAGGGAATGATTGGAAAGTATTGTTTCAGGATAGGGATGTATGCAGAGCGTATGTTCGTGCGGCCATGAACCTATGGGTTCGATAGTGCCAATGAGTAAGTAAGTGTAATCCACGGTGCGGTAAGAAGGGGGAACGAAGGAGAGTGGATAGACATGGTTAGGAAGGCACTATTCGTGTTCTGGGATAGATGGTATTTTGTGCATCATCCACGGTGCAATAAGGAGGGGAACCAAGGAGAGTAGATAAACATGGATTGTAAGGCATTATTCGTGTTCTGGGATAGAGGGTATGATGCATCGCGCATAATCCAAAATGCAGTATGGAGGGGGAAACAAGGAGAGTGGATAGACGCGGATAGGCAGGCACTGTTCGTGTTCTGGGATACAGGGTAAGTCGCACTACGCATAATCCACGGTACAGTAAGTTGGGGGATCCAACGAGTGTGGATCGAAATAGATTGGAAGGCACTATTCGCGTTCTGAGATAGAGGATAAGTTATACTGCGCATAATCCACGGTGCAGTAAGGAAGGGGAACCATGGAGAATGGGTAGACGTGGATAGGAAGGCACTATTCGTGTCTGGGATAGAGGATAAGTTGCACCGCACATATTCGACGGTGCAGTAAGTAGGGCGAACTTAGGAGATTGGATGGACACGGATAGGAATGCACATTTCGTGTTCTGGCTTACAGGGTAAGTTGCACTGCGCATAATCCACGGTGCAGTAAGGAGAGGAAACCAAGGAGAGTGGATAGATATGGATAGTAAAACACTATTCGTGTTCTGGGATAGAGGGTAAGTTGCTCCGCGCATAAACCACGGCTCAATAAGGAGGGGGAACCAAGGAGAACGGATAGACATGGATAGGAATGCACTATTCGTGTTCTGGCATAGAGGGTAAATCGCACCACGCATAATTCGCGGTGCAGTAAGGAGTGGGAACCAAGCAGATTGGATCGACCTGGACAGGAAAGCACTATTCGTGTTTTGGGATAGTGGGTAAGTAGCGTATTATCCACGGTGCAGTAAGGAGGGGGATCCAAGGTGTGTGGATAGACATCGATAGGAAGGCACTATTCGTGTTCTGGAATAGAGGGTAAGTCACACTGTGTATAATCCACGGTACAGTAAGTTGGGGGACCCAAAGAGAATGGATAGAGATGGATAGGAAGGTACTATTCGTGTTTTGGAATAGGGGGTAATTTTCACTGCGCATAATCCACGGTGCAGAATGGAGGGGAAGCAACGAGAGTGGATAGACTTAGATAGGAGAGCATTATTCGTGTTCTGGGATAGAAAGTAATTTGCACCGCGCATAATCCACGCTGCAGTAAGGAGTGGGAACTAAGCAGAGTCGCTAGGAAAGGCACTATTCGTGTTCTGTGATAGAGGATTAGTTATACTGCGCATAATCCATGGTTCAGTAAGGAGGGGAAACCAAGGAGAATGGATAGACATGGATAGGAAATGACTATTCGTGTTCTGGGATAGAGGGTAGTTGCACTGCGCATAATCCGCTGTGCAGTAAGGAAAGGGAACCAAGGAGAATGGATAGACGTGGATAGGAAGGCACTATTCGTGTTCTGGGGTAGAGGGTAAGTTTCACCGTACATAATCCATGGTTCAGTAAGGAGGGGAAACCAAGGAGAATGGATAGACTGGATAGGGAAAAACTATTCGTGTTCTGGGATAGAGGGTAGTTGCACTGCGCATAATCCGCCGTGCAGTAAGGAAAGGGAACCAAGGAGAATGGATAGACGTGGATAGGAAGGCACTATTTGTGTTCTGGGGTAAAGGGTAAGTTTCACCGCATATAATCCATGGTGCAGTAAGTAGGGGACACCAATGAGATGCGATATACACGGATAAGAATGCACCTTTCGTCTTCTGGCATAGAGGGAAAGTTGCACCGCGCAAAATCCAAGGTGCAGTAAGGAGAGGGAACGAAGGAGAGTGGATAGATATGGATAGTAAAACACTAATCGTGATCTGGGATAGAGGGAAAGTTGCACCGCGCATAATCCACGGTGCAATAAGGAGGGGGGACCAAGGTGAACGGATAGACTTGGATAGGAATGCACTATTCGTGTTCTGGGATAGAGGGTAAGTCGCACCACGCATAATTCACGGTGCAGTTTGGAGAGGGAACCAAGGAGATTGGATCAACATGGACAGGAAAGCGCTATTCGTGTTTTGGGATAGAGGGTGAGTTGCACCGTGCATAATCCACGGTGCAGTAAGGAAAGGGAACAAAGGATAGTGGATAGACATGGATAGGAAGGCACTATTCTTGTTATGGGATAGAGGTAAAGTTGCACCGCGCATAATCCACGGTGCAGTAAGAAGGGGAATTAAGGAGAGTGGATAGACATGGATAGGAAGGCACTATTCGTGTTCTGGGATAGAGGGAAAGTTGCACCGCGCATAATCCACGGTGCAATAAGGAGGGGGGACCAAGGAGAACGGATAGACTTGGATAGGAATGCACTATTCGTGTTCTGGGATAGAGGGTGAGTTGCACCGTGCATAATCCAGGGTGCAGTAAGGAAAGGGAACAAAGGATAGTGGATAGACATGGATAGGAAGGCACTATTCTTGTTATGGGATAGAGGTAAAGTTGCACCGCGCATAATCCACGGTGCAGTAAGAAGGGGAATTAAGGAGAGTGGATAGACATGGATAGGAACGCACTATTCGTGTTCTGGGATAGAGGGTAAGTTGCGTATAATCGACGGTGCAGTAAAGAGGGGGAACCAAAGAAAGTGGATAGACATGGATAGGAAGGCACTATTCGTGTTCTGGGATAGAGAGTAAGTCGCACTACTAATAATACACGTTGCAGTAAGGTAGTGATCCAAGGGGAGTAGATAGAGGTGGATTGAAAGGCACCATTAGTGTTCTGGGATAGACGGTAATTCGCACCCCACGCTTAATCAACGGGGCAGTAAGGAGACGGTAACCAATGAGAAAGGATAGACATGGATAGGAAGGCACTATTCGCGTTCTGGGATACAGGGTAATTCGCACTACGCATAATCCACGGGGCAGTAAGGTGGGGGAACCAAGGAGAATGGATAGACATGGATAGGAAGGCAGTATTCGTGTTCTGGGTTTGAGGGTAAGTTGCACCGAGGATATAACACGAGGCAGTAAGGATGGGGATCCAAGGGGAGTAGGTAATCTGCATTGGAAGGCACTATTTCTGTTCTGGAATAGAGGGTATGTGTAGCACCGCTTATAATCCACGGTGCTGCAAGGATGGGGAACCAAGGAGAAATAATAGACATGGATAGGAAGGCACTATTCGTGTTCTTCAATGGAGGGTAAGTCGCACCACTCATAATCCACGGTGCAGTAAGGAGGGGGAACCAAGGGGAATAGATAGAGGTGGATTGGAAGGCACTATTTGAGTTCTGGGATAGAGGGTAAGTTGCACCGCGCATAATCCACGGTGCAGTAAGATGGGGAACAAAGGAGAAAGGATAGACATGGATAGGCAGGCACTATTCGTATTCTTGGAAGAAGGGTAGGCCGCAACACGCATAATCCACGGTGGAGTAAGGGGAAACCAAGGAGAATGGATAGACATGGATAGGAAGGCACTATTCGTGTTCTGGGATGGAGGGTAAGTTGCACCGCGCAAATGCACGGTGCAGTAAGAAGGGTGGACCAAGGGGAGTAGATAGACGTGGATTGGAAAGTACTATTTGTGTTCTGGGGTAGAGGGTAAGTTGCACAGCGCATAATCCACGATACATTAAGCGGGAGAAACCAAGGAGATTGGATAGACATGGGTAGGAAAGCACTGTTCGTGTTCCGGGATGGAGGGTAAGTTGCACCGCGCATAATCCACGGTGAATAAAGGAGAGGGAACAAAGGAGAGTAGATAGACGTGGATTGTACGGCACTATTTATGTTCTGGGATAGAGGGTATGTTGCACCGCGCATAATCCACTGTGCAGTAAGGAGGGGAACCAAAGAGAAAGTATAAGCATGGATAGGAAGGCACTATTCGTGTTCTTGGATGGAGGGTTAGCCGCACCACACATAATACATGGTGCAGTATGGAGGGGGAAGCAAGGAGAATGGATAGACATGGATAAGAAGACAGAATTCGTGTTCTGGAATGGAGGTTAAGTTGCACCGCGCATAATCCACGGTGCAGTAAGTAGGGGGAACCAAGGACAAAGGATTGACATGAATAGGAAGGCACTATTCGTGTTCCTGGAAGTAGGGTAATTTGCACCATGCATATTCCAGGGTGCAGTAAGGAGTGGGAACCAAGGAGAGTGGATTGACATGGACAGGAAGGCACTATTCGTGTTCTGGGAAAGAGGGTAAGTGCACTACGCATAATCCACGATACAGTAAGGTGGGAGACCGAAGGAGAGTGGATAGACATGGATAGGAAGGCACTATTCATGTTCTGGAATAGAGGGTAAGTTGCACTGCGCATAATACACGGTGCAGTAAGGAGTGTGCTTAGACATGGATACGAAGGCACTATTCGTGTTCTGGGATAGTGGGTAAGTCGCACTATGAATGATCCACGGTGTAATTAGGAGGGGAACCAACGAGAGTGGATAGACATGGATAGGTAGGAAAACACTAATCGTGTTCTGGGATAGAGGGTAATTTGCAACGCGCATAATCCGCGGGGCAGTAAGGAGGGTGAACCAAGCAGAGTGGATAGGAAAGGCACTATTCGTGTTCTGGGAAAGAGGGTAAGTTGCACCGCGCATAATCCACGGTGCAGTAAGAATGAGGAACCAAGTAGAGTGGATAAACATGGGTAGGAAAGCACTATTCTTGTTTTGGGATAGAAGGTAAGACGTACCACGCATAATCCACGGTGCACTAAGGAGGGGGAACCATGGAGAGTGGATAGACATGGATAGGAAGGCACTATTCGTGTTTTTTGATAGAGGGTAATTTGCACCACGCATAATCCACGGTGCGGTAAGAAGGGGGAACGTAGGGAGAGTGGATAGACATGCTTAGGAAGGCACTATTCCTGTTCTGGGATAGATGGTATTTTGTGCATCATCCACGGTGCAGTAAGGAGGGGGAACCAAGGAGAGTAGTTATACATGGATAGTTATGCATTTTTCGTGTTCTGGATAATAGGGTATGTTGCATCGCGTATAATCAAAGGTGCAGTATGGAGGGGGAACCAAGGGGAGTGGATAGACGCGGACTGGCAGGCACTGTTCGTGTTCTGGGATACAGGGTAAGTCGCACTACGCATAATCCACGGTACAGTAAGGTGGGGAATCCAACGAGTGTGGATCGACATGGATGGGAAGGCACTATTCGTGTTCTGAGATAGTGGATGAGTTATACTGCGCATAATCCCGGTGCAGTAAGGAAGGGGAACCAAGGGTAATGGATAGACGCGGATAGGAAGGCACTATTCGTGTTCTGGTATAGAGGATAAGTTGCACCGCACATATTCCACGGTGCAGTAAGTAGGGCGAACTTAGGAGACGTTTCGTGTTCTGGCTTACAGGGTAAGTTGCACTGCGCATATTTCACGGTGCAGTAAGGAGAGGGAACCAAGGAGAGTGGATTGATATGGATAGTAAAACACTATTCGTGTTCTGGTATAGAGGGAAGTTGCACCGCGCATAAACCACGGTGCAATAAGGAGGGGGAACCAAGGAGAACGGTTAGACATGGATAGGAATGCACTATTCGTGTTCTGGGATAGAGAGTAATTCGCACCACTCATAATTCACGGTCCAGTAAGGAGAGGGAACCAAGGAGATTGGATCGACATGGACTGGAAGGCACTATTCTTTTTCTGGGATAGAGGTAAAGTTGCACCGCGCATAATCCACGGTGCAGTAAGAAGGGGGAACTAAGGAGAGTGGATAGACATGGGTAGTAAGGAACTGTTCGTGTTCTGTGATAGAGGGTAAGTTGCGTATAATCCACGGTGCAGTAAGGAGGGGGATCCAAAGTGTGTGGATAGACATCGATAGGAAGGCACTATTCGTGTTCTGGAATAGAGGGTAAGTCGCACTATGCATAACCCACTGTACATTAAGTTGGGGGACCCAAAGAGTATGCATAGACATGAATATGAAGGCACTATTCGTGTTCTGGAATAGAGGGTAATTTGCACTGCGCATAATCCACGGTGCAGTAAGGAGGGTATCCAACGATAGTGGACAGACTTAGATAGGAGAGCACTATTCGTGTTATGGGATAGAAAGTAATTTGCACCGCGCATAATCCACGGTACAGTAAGGAGGGGGAACTAAGCAGAGTCGATAGGAAAGGCACTATTCGTGTTCTGGGAAAGAGTGTAAGTTGCACCGCGTATAATCCACGGTGCAGTAAGTATGTGGAACCAAGTAGAGTGGGTAAACATGGATAGGAAAGCACTATTCTTGTTTTGGGACAGAAGGCAAAACGTACCACGCATAATCCACGGTGCAGTAAGGAGGGGGAACCAAGGAGAGTGGATAGACATGGATAGGAAAGCACTATTCGTGTTCAGGGATAGATAGTAATTCGCGCATAATCCACGGTGCAGTAAGGAGTGGGAACCAAGGAGTTTGGATAGACGTGGATAGGAAGGCACTATTCGTGTTCTGGGATAAAGGGTTTGTTGCATCGCGCATAATCCAAGGTGCAGTATGGAGGGGGAAAGAAGGAGAGTGGATAGACGTGGATAGACAGGCACTATTCGTGTTCTGGTATACAAGGTAAGTCGCACTAAGCATAGTCCACGGTACAGTAAGGTCTGGGGCCCAACGAGACTTGATAGACATGGATAGGAAAGCACTATTCGTGTTCTGAGATACAGGATTAGTTATACAGCGCATAATCCGTGGTTCAGTAAGGAGGGAAAACCAAGGAGAGTAGATAGACGTGGATAGGAAGTCACTATTCGTGTGCTGGGATAGAGGGTAGTCGCACTGCGCATAATCCACGGTGCAGTAAGGAAGGGAAACAAGGAGAATGGATAGACGTGGATAGAAGGCGCTATTCGTGTTCTGGGATAGAGGGTAAGTTGCACCGCACATAATCCACGGTGCAGTAAGTAGGGGGAACCATTGAGATGGGATATACAAGGATAAGAATGCACCTTTCGTCTTCTTGCATAGAGGGTAAGTTGCATTGCGCAAAATCCACGGTGAAGTAAGGAGAGGGAACCAAGGAGAGTGGATAGATATGGATAGTAAAACACTATTCGTGTTTTGGGATAAAGGGAAAGTTGCACCGCGCATAATCCACGGTGCAATAAGGAGTCGAGACCAAGGAGAACAGATAGACATGGATAGGAATGCACTATTCGTGTTCTGGGATAGAGGGTAAGTCGAACCACGTATAATTCACGGTGCAGTTTGGAGAGGGAACCAAGGAGATTGGATCGACATGGACAGGAAAGCGCTATTCGAGTTCTGGGATAGAGGGTGGGTTGCACTGTGCACAATCCACTGTGCAGTAAGGAAAGGGGACAAAGGATAGTGGATAGACATGGATAGGAATGCACTATTCTTGTCCTGGATTAGAGGTAAAGTTGCACCGCGCATAATCCTCGGTGCAGTAAGAAGGGGAATTAAGGAGTGTGGTTAGACATGGATAGGAAGGCACTATTCGTGTTCTGGGATAGAGGGTAAGTTGCGTATAATCCACGGTGCAGTGAGGAGGGGGAACCAAGGAAAGTGGATAGACATGGATAGGAAGGCACTATTCGTGTTCTGAAATAGAGGGTAATTTGCGCTGCGCATAATCCACGGTACAGTAAGGAGGGGAACCAACGAGAGTAGATAGACATAGATAGGAAAGCACTATTAGTGTTCTGGTATAGATGGTAATTTGCACCGCGCATAATCCAGGGTGCAGTAAGGAAGGGGAACCAAGCAGAGTCGATAGGAAAGGCACTACTCGTGTTCTGGGAAAGAGGGTAAGTTGAACCGCGCATAATCCACGGTGCAGTAATGATGAGGAACCAAGGAGTGTGGATAGACATGGATAGGAAGGCATTATTCGTGTTCTGGTATAGAGGGTAAGTTGCAGCGCGCATAATGCAGGAAGCAATAAGGAGGGGGAACCAAAGAGAGTGGATAGACATGGATAGGAAGGCACTATTCGTGTTCTGGGATGGAGGGTAAGTTGCACCGCACATAATGCACGGTGCAGTAAGTAGGAGGAACCATGGGGAGTAGATAGACATGGATTGGAAAGCACTATTTGTGTTCTGGGATAGAGGGTAAGTTGCACAGCGCATAATCCACGGTGCAGTAAGGAGGAGGATGCAAGGAGAAAGGACATAGGTAGGAAGGCACTATTCGTGTTCTAGGAGGTAGGGTAAGTTGCACCGTACATATTCCGCGGTGTAGTAAGGAGAAGGAACCAAAGAGAGTGGATAGACATGGATAGGAAGGCACTATTCGTGTTCTGAGATAGAGGGTAAGTCGCACTACGCATAATCCACGGTACAGTAAGTTGGGGGACCCATGGAGAGTTGATAGACATGGATAGGAAGGCACTATTCGTGTTCTGGAAGAGAGGGTACGTTGCACTGCGCATAATCCACGGTGCAGTAAGGAGGGGGAACCAAGGCGTGTGGATAGGCAAGGATGGGAGGGCACTATTCGTGTTCTGGGATATAGGGTAAATCGCACTACTCATAATACACGGTGCAGTAAGGAAGGGAACCAAGGGGAGTGGATAGACATGGATAGGAAAGCAGTATTCGTGTTCTGGGATAGATGGTAAGTTGCAGTGCGCATAATCCACGGTGCAGTAAGGAGGGGGAACCAAGGAGAGTTAATAGACATAGATAGGAAGACACTATTCGTGTTGTGGGATAGAGGGGAAGTTGTACTGCGCATAATCCACGGTGCAGTATGGAGGGGGACCAAGTGGAGCAGATAAACTTCGATAGGAAGACACTATTCGTGTTCTGGGATAGAGAGTAAGTTGCACCGTGTTTAATCCACGGTGCAGTAAGAAGGGCGGACGAAAGTGGATATACATGGATAGGAAGGCACTATTTGTGTTCTGGGATAGAAGGTAAGTTGTGCATAATGCACAGTGCAGTAAGAAAGGTGGAACCAAGGAGAATGGATAGACATGGATAGGAAGGCACTATTCGTATTCTGGGATCGAGGGTCAGTTGCACTGCGCATAATGCACGGTGCAGTAAGGAAATGAAACCAACGAAGAATGGATAGACATGAATAAGAAGGTACTATTTCATGTTCTGGGGTGGAGTGTAAATTGCACCGCGCATAATCCACGGTGCAGTAAGGAGGCGGAACCAAAGAGAAAGGATAGACATGGATAGGAAGTCACTATACGTGTTCTGGGATACAAGGTAAGTCGCAGAACGCATAATCCACGGTGCAGTAAGGTGGAGGACCCATCGAGAGTGGATAGACATGGATAGGAGGGCTCTATTCATATTCTGCGATGGATGGTATGTCGCACCACGCATAATCCACGGTGCAGTAAGGAAGGGGAACCAAGGAAAGTGGATAGACATGGATAGGAAGGCACTATTCATGTTCTGGGATGGAGGGTAAGTTGCACCGCGCATAATCCACGGGGCAGTAAGGAGGGGGAACCGAGGGGAGTAGTTAACGTGGATTGGAAGGCACTATTTGTGTTCTGGGATAGAGGGTAAGTCGCACCGCGCATAATCCACGGCGCAGTGAGGAGATGAAACTAAGGAGAGTGGATAGGAAGGCACTATTCGTGTTGTGGGATAGAGCGTACGTTTCACCGCGCATAATCCACGGTGCAGTAAGGAGGGGGAACCAATGAGATTCGATAGACATGCACAGGAAGGCACTATTCGTGTTCTGGGATAGAGGGTAAGTTGCATTGCGCATAATCCATGGTGCAGTATGGAGGGGGAACCAAGGAGAGTGGATAGACATGGATAGGAAAGCACTATTCGTGTTTTGGGATAGAGGATAAGTTGCACCACGCATAACCCACGGTGCAGTAAGGAGGGGGACCAAGGAGAGTGGATAGACATGGATAGGAAGGCAATATTTGTGTTCAGGGATAGAGGGTAAGTTGCACCGCGCATAATCCAGGGTGCAGTAAGGAGGGGAAACCAAGGAGAGTGGATAGACATGGATAGGAAGACACTATTCGTAAATCTTGAAAAATAACTCAGAAGCATGACAAAACAGTTGCTCTTTCAATGCAAGACTAAGACTCAACATTATGCTCTTGCGCCATTATAGATAAATAGATAGATGATGCATCTTCCACTTGATGACAAGCATTGTGTCTCCTGGTGGTGGATACGCGAATGGTTAGTGGTAATATCTGTTCTCCCGATAAGTTATGAATGACTTCTGACCATATATGTGGTCACCAGGAAGTGAGCACCCTGGTGTACTCACAGCTCTACTATGGAGTAAGCTTGATTCTGAGCTGGACCCACAACAAAACAGTTGCTGTAGTACACATATCTGATTGCTGACAGGGTATGTTAAATGGATTTGCTTGTCAGTCCTCCTGGTTAAGTCTGTTGGATTCATGGACAATACACGGGGTCATCAGGAGATGAGTGCTTTCTTGTACTATGTGGCTCCATATTCGTCCCACCGGGATGTGATCTCGGCTGGAGATCATAGCCACGGCCAATGGAGCTGCGTATTTTGCCTGTGCTGCTTTAATTCTTGGCTTAATCTAACAAATTGCTCACAGAGAATCATTGTAATATACCAAGGCTGTTTCTAAAAATTGCCGCTTTTAATTGCAGGCCACTAAAATCCAGTGTCAAATCTCACAATTAAACTACTGGGAAGTAATGGAATTCCTGACATGGTGGATTGGATACCTCTCACAGCCTGTCGTTCATGCTGTGCCCCCCCCCGCCACTCCACTCTGCTCTATTCGAGCAGAAATCCTCTTCTTAACAAAGTGGGTTTGCCACTGCTGGATTCTGGCTTCAGTTTCTGTGCTTTGTAGTTAAAAGCAGAAAAAAGTTTTTGGACATGGCCTTGGTACATCACAAATCTTCTCTGGGAGAATGGGGTCTACCATTCAGGATCGATAAAATTTATATTTTTTCAAAACATTTTCACAACAACATGAAGAAGTATTTTAGTCAGTTCTTCATTATGCCCCTCGTTGTGGTGACAATTTTGAAGAAGTAATTCTTTTCCCATATTGTGGCGATGTTTTGAAACAGCTAACTCTCTTCATGCCCGATTTTGTAGTAACATTTTGAAGGATTAGTGTCCCAAAAAGAATTACTGGTTCAGGTTGGGTTTAATTTTCGGTAAAGCTGGATTCTCTTCTCAAGGTCGAAATTTGTACAAAGGATAGGAAAACACTTTAAAAATCACTAATAACTGATTCTTGTAGAAATAGTTGTAAATTTATTTACTATTTAATTTCCCAGCAGATCAAGTAAATATAGGTGGTATTATTCTTCACCGTCAATTAAAATTAAATTATTTTCTTTTCTTGAATGAACTATTCTTCTTGTATTAAATATCACATTTTATCAGGAGAGCAGTTATTGCTTCTATCCTTGATGAAAGTTATATGCTGACTGACTAGTGCAATTCTGTTATAATTTTAAAGAAGATTATTACATCACATGATTTTATATTTAAATTCTATTGGTTAATGGTCCATTAAATACCAGGTTTAAATTTGATTTGTTAAATCAAAAAATTAATTGTTTTAACATACAATCAGAATTTAGTATACTTTTATTTAAAATATTAAGTTAAGCAGGTATTCCTATCACAGTTATAACAGAAAGCTTTATATTTCTAACAACAGTGACTTAAGACACAATTTTAAAAGCATTATTTAGAAAGACTGTTATATAATACAATTTCTTTAATTGTTACTGAGACATTTTTATTCAACAATAAACAACAATTAATTATTTAGATGTTTTTCTTTATTTAAGTTATATTTAAATATTAAAAGAATTTTAAAATATAAAATTATTAACTTAAACTTTCATACTTATTTGATATTAAAATCCTGCTATAAAATGCCCCTGATAATTTTTGTTTTGTTTCCGCTAGGAAGAACAGAAGAAAAATGATCATTCCCAAGAAATATTAATGTAATTAATTAATTATTTTATTTATTTATTTATTATTTCTCTTAAAAGAATTTTAAAATATAAAATTATTAACTTAAACTTTCATATTTATTATGATATTAAAATCCTGCTATAAACAACAACAACAATGTCAAGAGCTAAATTCCTTTGGAAATGAAATATCAAATGGACAATGTTATGCATCAACCAGCTAAGCACCATTTTTTAAAAAATAATTAAAATAAACCTCATAGTGTTATTTCCAACCTACATAATTTAATTAGATTTTCATGCCATCTGTCGCACTGACTCATTAAGTAATTGTACACACACTTTAGCACCAAATCTTTTTAAATATAACATTATTATTAAAGAAAAATATAAATTCCATCAGTCATATCAGAGATTCTATGTTTGCAACAAACGGCTATGAACCCACATCTTTATAAATGTTAATCTACATTTTGCATCATGCAGCTAAGTGCCAAATTTTCCTACTCTTAGATTGTTGATGCATAACTGTCAAACAAGAAAGATAACTTGCAATATCCAGTATTGTTAGTTTGGCACTACAATAAACAGTAAAGATTGACTTAAACTTTAAACATTTTTTCTTGAAACTTTGGCATATAGCCAATTGATGCATAATGCCATCCAAATCTATTTTATTATGCCCTGATAGCACAATCACAATGATTAAAAAATCTTGTTAATTAAGCCTATGCAATAAAAGGAATAAATCAGAAAATAGCCTGAAAAGTAATATTCAATTACATAACGAAGATTTTATTTGTAACATAAATGAATCTTAAAATTAAAAGTTAGATAGTAGAAAAGCCCAAATGAAAACACCAAAATCAATTTAGATTACAAGACACAATGCATATCCATGGGCTTGGTCTAAGAATCTAGAGACAATTAGAAGAAGAAGGTTACAAGACTGCAGCACCCCATATTCCAATACAATGAACAACATTTAAAAAAACATCTATTTTCCAGTCAATCAGAGAAAGCAAAATAAAACATCAGGCACAGTTAACTCACAATTCAATGGAATTCTTCTGCCTGCAAATCAAAATTATGTGTCTCTGATAATATCCTGGTTATAAGAGAGAGGCCTGATTCTGTAAAACTTGAATTAAAAAACTTGAAAAATGATGAAATGCGGCAAGAATACCAAATCAAAATTGCTAATAGATTTGAAGTACTGGAATCTTCAGACGACGAAGAAACTGATATAAATAAAGAATGGGAGGCTATAAGAGATATTATTAAATTGTCAGCATCAGAAAGCATTGGTTGCTTAAAAAAGAGGCAAAACAAGAAATGGTTTGATGAGGAATGTGGCGACATTGTAAAGAAAAGAAAGCTAGCAAAAATGAAATGGTTACACGAGCCAAATGAGGTAAATTTACAGCAATTGGGTACTATTAGACGGGAAACCACCAAGTTACTAAAGAGTAAAAAGAGGGAATATTTGAGAGAGAAGATTAATGATCTTGAAATGAATGCAAAAATTAGGAACATTAGAGAATTATACCAGGGAATTAGTATAGAGAAGAAAGGGTTTCAGGCTAGAACAAACATAATTCGGAATGAAAATGGGGATATGATTGCAGATTCTAGGAGTATATTAAATAGATGGAAAAGTTACTTTAATCAGCTATTAAATGTACATACAGAACAGGACATCGAGGAGGATAAGTTACAGACAGCAGAAATGCTAGTCGCAGAGCCAAGTGCATTAGAGGTTGAAATGGCGATTGAAAAATTGAAGATGTATAAATCATCAGGTTCAGATGAGATCCCAGCAGAACTGATAAAATCAGGGGGAGAGAAATCGATGTACAAGATACGCTGGTTGCTTAATATGATTTGGGAAAAAGAAGCTCTTCCAGATGAATGGAAGGAATCAATTATCATACCAATTTATAAGAAAGGAGATAAAACTGACTGCAACAAGTACAGGGGCATCTCATTACTTTCAACTTCGTACAAAATTCTAACAAGTATATTAGTAAGCAGACTTACTCCCTATATTGATGACATTCTAGGAGATCATCAATGTGCATTTAGAAGAAACAGGTCTACAACGGATCAGATTTTTAGTATAAGACAGATTTTAGAAAAGAAATGGGAATATAATGGTACTGTACATCAACTATATGTAGACTTCAAAAAAGCATATGATTCAATTAAAAGGGAGAAGTTATATAGTATCCTGCTGGAGTTCGGAATTCCTAAAAAGTTAGTTAGACTTATACGAATGTGTCTAAATGGCACAAAGAGTAGGGTGCGTGTAAGCAAACAATTTTCGGATACTTTTGAAATCCAGAATGGGTTGAAGCAAGGAGATGCACTATCTCCTCTACTATTTAATTTTGTACTAGAGCATACCATTAAATCTTTAGAGAATGAGGAAGGCTTACAACTGAATGGTATTAATAAGCTGTTAGTTTATGCTGATGATGTAGTACTACTGGCCGATAGCAAGGAGATACTAAAGGCCTATTGAGTAACACTAAGAAATTAGGATTGGAAGTAAATATCAATAAAACTAAATATATGGTCACACGTAGAAATTCATTATATAACGGAAATGGACAGCTAATAACAAATGAGGGAAATTTTGAGGAAGTGGCTGAATTCAAATACCTAGGAACAGTAATCACAAATAGGAATGAGATGCACAAAGAAATTAAACATAGGCTCAATTCTGGAAATGCGTGCTATTATGCATTGCAGAGACTTTTGATGTCCCAACTCCTTTCAAAAAACGTTAAACTGAAAATATATAAAACTATTATTCTACCAGTTATATTATATGCATGCGAAACATGGACTCTTACTTTAAGAGAGGAAGGGAGATTACAAGTATTTGAGAATAAGGTACTTAGGAAAATTTTTGGACCAAAGAGAGATGAAGAGACAGGTGAATGGAGAAGATTACATAATAATGAACTACATGGTCTTTATAGGAAGCCAAATATAATAAGAACAGTTATGTCTCGTAGACTGCGATGGGCAGGACATGTTGCACGTATGGAGAATGAAAGACGTGCATGAAAGCTTCTTGTAGGAAAGCCAGAGGGAAAACGCCCAGTTGGTAGACCAAGAATGAGGTGGGAGAAAAACATTAAGTATGATTTGAGGGAAGTAGATTATACAGGGAATGATTGGAAAGCATTAGCTCAGGATAGGGATGTATGGAGAGCTTATGTCCGCGCAGCCATGAACCTACGGGTTCGATAGTGTCAGTGAGTAAGTAAGTAAGTAAGTAAGTATAAGAGAGAGGCCATGTTTTTTATCTTAAGCTGTGCTTAATGGTAAAGCAGTTTCACTCATAATAAAGTCTATACTAAATTACTAAACCAATCTTTAAATCTAACTTCTCATACACCAGTCCTTTACAAAAAGTAAGAGTTCAAAAAAAAAATATTCTTTGCACCAAACCGATAAATACCGTTTTTAATTTTAGGTCACCAACAGAATCACATTTAAATATTAAAAATATCACCTCACCTCATATTTTGTCTTCTTTTTAGACCAGTTTCAGAATAATTATTCCATTATCAATATTTTCAAGACTGCTGTTCTCACATGGTGATGCACTGCTTCTTCCTCCATCTGTTGGTAGACAAATGAACCTCCAAATCAAATCATATTCCCTATGAATTTCAAAATTCATTAATTGCTCCTTTTTGTTTTTTAATGCAGATTTTTTCCCAAACCACGAATTCTTGAGTTTTTTCTATTTGTAGTTGAATGCAGGCTTTCACGGCCGGTAATCATAATGTTGAGTGATTCCGGGTTATGTGGCCGTGGTCCATAGTTGGTGTTGATACCAGACGTTTCGCCCTCAACTGCGGAGGGCATCTTCAGTGGCGAGTGCTTCTAGGCGTGTTTCCTGGTCGGAAGATCTACTTTTTCTATTTGTTTTATTAATTTACCTTTTTTTATAACAAAATTGGAAGAAATGCTAAATTAATACAGTGGACATAGATTAATTCGACATTCGATAATTTAAATAATTAGGTAATTTGAATATAAGTATAATCCCCTTGAAACTTCTATTTAAAATAATGTTAAAAAAAATCCATGTTTAATTCTATGTTTTGAGGCCTATAATTCGAAGCACCAATTAAATTTATTGATAATGAAAAAAGTAATCAGAAATCTGTAAAAGTTGAAATACGGTTGAAAATTTCCAAGAATTCTTCTAGTACCCGCATTCCTCGTTGCTTATTGTTAAAGATGGCAAGTAAACTGGACCGTATTGTCCAGCGCTTTGTGTCTCGGGTACAGTTTATAGACACCTACCCCTCACTCATAGCCCAAAAACTGAGAATAATGCATGTACCCTCCCTTACTTTTACAGTACAGGTATTATTGCCTCACTCTGATGGTTAACCGTTTATATAAAAGCGGGTGCCGCGCGGCAATGCTTGACATGCGGTGTTGTCACGTTTCTCAGCGCTATGGGCACTTATTACACAAGGACAGAAGACATTGATTATATTTATGTCATTATTTAATTTTTCTGTTATTTGGTATTATCTAACTTTTAAAATCAAAGTTATGTATGTATTTATTTATCTAATAATTTATTATCTACATTATATAACTTGTAGGTCTACATACATTTAATATTCATACAACATCATGCTGAAAAAGTATTATTATTATTATTATTATTATTATTATTATTATTATTATTATTATTATTATTATTATTATTATTATTATTATTATTATTATTAACTGTTCAGTTTGAAATATTTTCCCATGGCCGCCACATGTTGAAATCACTTATATATTAAATAAATATAATATGTAGATATTGTATTATTATTCGAGCTACATATCACAATATATCACCTATAATTATAACAATTAATTACGGTATACAATTTTAAAACTGGATCGACTGATCCACGTTCCAAGTTTTAATTGAAACTGAGGGAAGAATAGCAATGTGGCAACATCGTGGTAATTGCGGCAGTCGAGATCTTTGTAATTTAATAACATATAACAGCTGCGGGGAAACAAGGCGAGCCGCTTGTTAAACTCTTAAACATCATAGTGAGGCGATAATATACATGTACACATACAGTACAGTTAATGACTTCAGTCAGTAAGAATCTATTAAATGAGTCGATTCACAATGAAAAAACGTGGAGTGTACACCAGTTTAACATTGGCAAAAAAAAAGTTGAAGTGCTCAGGAAAACAGAAAAAGGAACAAAGAAGAAGTGTGGTATTACCAAGGAATATGGAATAATGCTGAACACTTTATCCACCTACATCTTATATATAAAAATTAATGTTTGTTTGTTTGTATGTTTGTTTGTTCTTACTTTATGTGCGGCCATACCATTGATCCGATTGTAATGGGGTTTTTTGCAAAATGTTCAGGAGATTCCCGGAATGAACATAGGCTATAAGCTCTACAAAAAAGTCTGCGACAGCATATGTTTATCTCTTACGGATAACTCACAAGAACCATTTTTGTCTTTCTTTGATACCAAGGGAATAATGCCCATTCGTGTGAACCTTTCATCTTTATTATTGATACCAACAGTCCCGCGCTTTAGCCAAGTGGTTAAGGCAAGAAATCTTGGCGCAGAACTACGGGACTTAGGCTGGTTCGAGTCTCCATGGGGGAAAATTTTTTTCTCTCATGGAATTTCGGCCAGTATGGGACCGGTGCACAGAGGACCAGAAATGAAATCTAGCTGCAAAGTACTATTTTCACTCACCACCATCAATTTATCTTTTTTTTTTCACTCTAATATAATTGTTATATGACGGTTCTTAACTTATATGCAAAGGAGGGTACAATTCTAATGTGAAAAAAGTAGCTCTTTGGATGCTTAAATGGCTTACCCTGCCTAAACCATAAGAAATAAACAGAATTAATGTACACAGAATTGAATATCTCAAAACGCTCTACAAAAAAGTCCGCGACAGCATATGATAATCTCTTACGGATAACTCACAATAACCATTTTATCTTTAATTTATACCAAGAGTCCCGCGCCGTAGTTGAGTGGTTAATTGAAGAAGTCTTGGCGCAGAACTACGGGTCTTAAGCTGGTTCCAGTCTCCATGGGGGAAGAAATATTTCTCATGGAATTTCGGCCAGTACTGGACCGGTGCACACTGGAAAAAACTATTTTCACTCACGCTCATCAATTTATCTTTTTTTTTTTACTCTAATATAATTGTTATATGACGGTTCTTAACTTATCTGCAAAGGAGGGTACAATTCTGATGTTTATGAAGGCAATATAAACATCGGAAGTTGTCGATGGTTAAGAACTCATCTGGTCTATATCCCAGTTGTGTTATTAGCGTTGTGTGTTCAAGTTCAGTGAGCTATTCTTCTTATTCTACGGAGGGTTGTTTCTGATCTCTGATAACAAATGATTTTTAAGTTTTACCTTAAGAAAAGACGTGTCTCCACCATCGAGTATGCTCTAATTGATGGCTCTTCACCCGAGCTATGGTTCGGCATCGGAGTTACCGCTGCAGAAGACTCTTACGCAGCACAGCCATGTCTAGAAGTTCCCACTCCTATTTATATGCTTTCCGGAGACCGTCTATTGATCGAAGACGCCTGTTTCCCAGTGCCCTTTTGAAGAGTCCAAAGACACAAAGTCCATCGGTGATGCATCAGGAGACTTCACTGGGATGTTACTGAATGGAATAGCATGTATTCCAGTTTCCTGTTCCATTTCTCCAGGAATGTCAGGGTTGAACCCGAAGTGTAACTGGAGGCCTTGTCTTGGTGCACCCAGACTTGATTCTTGTCTGTACCATAGTGAGCAGGGATTTCAGTCGGGTAAATTGGGGTGAGAACTTCTTGGGGTAGTACTGGGAGTTGAGTTTGGCCTTTTTAGCTACTCTACGAATGGTCAGTTTTCCATTGTAGCAATATCCCGCGATGACCATAAATCCATTGGAGAAACTTTCCCTGCATTCGGCATACCACCTTTGAATTTTTTTCACCCCTTTCTCTATAGTAAACTGCCAGAGGTTTGTTGCAGTCTCCTAGATAAACAAATGCTTCATCAAGTGTGACCAAAATTTTCCATTTTTCTCCTGCCAGGTGCTTTTCGTAGTTTCCTGCTATTGGTGCGGCATTCGGCAATGTAACGTGGCAACAATTTATGAACCTGCTTTTGTGGCGCTTCTCCATGTTTAAATCTTTGTTTATTATAGTGTTTACAGTTTTAAGGGATATTCCCAATCTGTTCGCAATCACCCTTTGTGTGGCAGGGTTACCACCAGAGATAAGGACCTTGACCTTTCTGATTACATCTGGGGTGCGGGTAGTAGCATGTCGTGGATTTGCCCGTTTTTTCCTTTTGGAATTAATCCCAAGCGACCCTTTCCCTTTTTATTAAGCACTGAGCTAATTCCACACTTTGACACCATAAAATTACGTTTTTGCAAGCCTCAATAATCGCTGAATAACTATAATTAGCGTCGGAAAGGGCAGTAATGTACCCTTCCCAAAACGGGTCTATCTTCTTAGGCATTATGAGATCAACACGCGTGCGAGTGTACCAGAAGCAGCACACTGACTGGTTTGATCACCTCGCACGCTCCTGTCCTGATAACTCACACTCCAACATCACAATCTACTTGGAAAATCGTTATCAGAGATAGGAAACAACCCTCCGTATATGGATACTTCACCTTAAGGTTGTAATTTGATTGATATATTTAATGTTTTTCTATATAACCACCAGATATTATGTTAAATGCATGTGTAATCATACCTTCCATGTACTAAAAAAATTACACAATCATCTTATTTTAAATTGAGCTACAAAGAAAACAGTTCTGAACAGTAGTACAAATTTTAGTTATAATTTAGAGTGATCTATGGACTTTAATTCCCGCACAGTAACATGTGTGCAAATTATTGCGCTTTTTTTAGCTTTCTCATTACAGGAGGTAGCCAGCAACTGACGCCTACCGTTGCGCGTAGAGAATAATTGTTTTATTTAATATGGGAAAAAATGTTAGATAGAGGCAATAAGTTATCATTTAGTAAACTAATTAGGGATAGGGGGATGTTAGCTGAATGTATTAAATGATATTAAAAATCAATATTTTTTTGAAAAGCGATTTTCTCAAACGTATGAACTTGTGCGCGAGAAAAAAATTCTAATGAAATATTCTGATTGCCTAGGAGTGGATGTTAACTTCCCCGTTATTAAGAACGAATTTAGAACAATGACTGTCGTTGGAAAATTCTGTTTCATCTGTTTATGGAATTGGAAGACCCAAAATAACTTTCGAAGAGGCTGGAATAAAATAAATGTTCACTTAAGCAGGAATTCTCTCGCGATGAACCTGTTCTTGCAAAAGAAATATCACTTTGGTCATATGGTAAACGGGGATACTGCTGATGTTTTAAAGACATTACTCAAAAAACCACAAAAAATAGCTTCAAAATAATAATAAATATTACAAATCACCCCGCTCAACTCCCCTGTCATCCATGTCGAATGAAGCATTGTCATTTTTGACAATAGAATATCAATATGTCGATATATTAACATGAGACTAGGTGACAAAAAGAGAGGTTGTGATGTTTTATTCACCCTACAATGCTTCTGGGGAAGCAAATTTGTTATGCTACCATTCCCAAGACAGACATTTCAGCAGAAGTAAGACTATTTTGTTTTTATTCCAGCCTCTTCGAAAGATAGTTTGGGTCTTACAATTCCATAAGCAGAAGGAACAGGATTTTTCAACGACTATCAGTGTTGTAATTTCTTAATAACGGGAAAGTTTACATTTACTTTTAGCCAATCAGAATATTTCAGTAGAAATCTAACATTTTTTTCTATCGCACAACTTCCTATCTTTTAGAAAATAGCTTTTAAATAAATGTTTTCAATTGTTTTAAAAACATTCTCCGAAAATCCCCTAACTGTAATTTATTAATAGAGGATCACTTATTGCCTCTATCGATCACTTTTCTTCATATATCAAATCAAACAATTCTCTGCGCGCGAAGATACGTCTCAGCTGCCGGCCTTGTCCTGTAATAAAAAAGCTATTTACAAAAAACGCAATAATTTGCACACATGTTATTGTGCGGGAATTGAAGTCCATAAATCACTCTATATTCTAACTAAAATTTGTACTACTGTTTAGAACCGTTTTTTGTAGCTCAATTTAAAATAAAATGATTGTGTAATTTTTTTAGTGTTTCGAAGGTATGACTCCACGTGTATTTAACACAATATCTGGTTGTATAGAAACATGTTAAATATATCAATGAAAAGTACAAACCTTGAGGTAAAGTATCCATATATAATAAGAAGAATAACTCACTGAACTATAAAGCAAAACATATTTATTTCTACAGCTCGGTACACAACTGGGATGCGGACCAGATGAGTTCTTAACTATCGGCAACTTCCTATGTTTATATTGTCTACATAAATTTTAGAATTCTACCCTCCTTTGCAGATAAGTGAAGAGCAGTCATCTGGCAATAATTTTAGAGCGATGAAAGATGAATTCGCGAGAGTTAGTAAAATACTTTTTTTTCCAGCTAGATTTCGTATCTGGACCACTGTGTGGTGCCCACCCAACATCGTCAGCCATTTGGGTAGCGACAATAAGTAGCGACTCCAGGTTGAGAATACCAGCTATAACGGCTGAAGGATCCGACATACTGACCACATGTCACCCTACACTGACTAGATGATCGTCTACCTTTGTGATTAGCACATGTGGATGTGAGGCCAACAGACGGCTGGTCAGCCAAAAGCCTTCTAGACCTGTCGCGCTTTGAGTTTTTCTTTATACCAAGAAGATCGAGATAAGTAGATTCCCAGGCAAGCGTCCTCTGCCATACCGTTCATCCGATTGAGATGGAGCTTTTTGAAAAATGTTCAGAAGAATCCGGGAATGAACATAGGCTATAAGAGAGTTGTAATAATCAACCACTCCACCCATAGAAATCACCCTTTGTAGTGAAAAACGTGAAATAAAATCCCTATTTGACGCATAAGTGGCTTACGCTGCCTAACCCATAACAAATAACACAAATTGATGTACACAGGAATTGAACATCTAAGAAAACTCCACAAAAAAGTAGAGTATAACAGTGCACGACTGGTGTCAAAAACACAAAAACACATAAACATTTATTTATGTGTAGCACCGCACGCTAATGTAGCTTATGTGTATATGTATATATATATAAATATATATGAATGAAAGTCTGTCTGTCCTTTATGCGCTGCCATATCGTTCATCCGATTGAGATGGTGCTTTTTGCAAAATGTTCAGGAGTTTCCCTGGAAGGTTATAGTCTATAAGCGAGTTGTAAACCCCTTCGCCCTTTGTAGGGAAACAGTGTTTTTCGGGACATTTTGGACTGTTAAATGGCTTACGCTGTCTAAACCATAACATACACCAAACTAATGTGAACAGAATTGAACATCTCAGAAAAGTCTACAAAAAAGTCCGCAACAGCATCTAACTTATTTATCTTTTACGGATAACTCACACAATAACCATTTTTATCTTTCGGCTCATTGATACCAACAAGATCGGGATGACTAGACTCCCGGGCAAGCGTAGCAGTGCACAGGGGGTATTCTTTTACGGATAACTCTCAATAACCATTTTTATCTTTCAGCTCACTTACGCCAAGAAATCGGGAAAATTAGAGTTCCGGGCAACGCCGGGTAATCAGCACGGGGTATCTAAAAATGATTACGATATAAATTTATAATTATTTTCCTTTTCACTTTTTCAACTAAACATAAAAACACATTTAATTATTTTAGGTGCAGCAACGCACGCCGGGTATTATCCAGTAACCTATAATAATAACCTATAATTTAAAATTTTGCACAGATGTATTTTAATATAGAGTTACGATACTTTTACGAGCCAGAAAATCGTCAGACTCAGTGCCCACAGCTTAACGTCCCTGCCGGAGAACTTCTCCCTTTGGATTTTCCCACCCTAATAGTAGCCTATCCAATGGCCTCGGCCAGATTTGAACCCGAGGCCCTCGGGACTAGAGGCAAATGCTCACGATATACTACTCATTTCTTTAAAATAAATTAAAGATGTCTTCAAAATAAAGCTTTTCTATTATAAATTTCATGACAAGAGGGCGTATGAAGACTCATACCCCTCTTGCATTCTTCCTGGATTGCTGAGAATAGAACTTTTATTTGACACGTGAAATATGTTATTGTTTTAATTTTTTGTTCCTAAGTTACAATATTACAAACCGCAGGACTTACTTACTTACTTACTCACTGGCACTATCGAACCCGTAGGTTCATGCCCGCGCGGACATAAGCTCTCCATACATCCCTATCCTGAGCTAATGCTTTCCAATCATTCCCTGTATAATCTACTTCCCTCAAATCATAGTTAATGTTGTTCTCCCACCTCATTCTTGGTCTACCAACTGGGCGTTTTCCTTCTGGCTTTCCTACAAGAAGTTTCCATGCACGTCTTTCATTCCCCATACGCGCAACATGTCCTGCCCATCGCAGTCTACGAGACTTAACTGTTCTTATTATATCTGGTTTCCTATAAAGACCATGTAGTTCATTGTTATGTAGTCTTCTCCATTCACCTGTCTGTTCATCTCTCTTTGGTCCAAAAATTTCCCTAAGAACTTTTTTCTCTAATACTCGCAATCTCCTTTCCTCCCTTAAAGTAAGAGTCCATGTTTCGCACCCATATAATATAACTGGTAGAATAATAGTTTTATATATATTTTCAGCTTAACGTTTTTTGAAAGGAGTTGGGACATCAAAAGTCTCTGTAATGCATAATACCACGCATTTCCAGAATTGAGCCTATGTTTAATTTCTTTGTGCATCTCATTCCTATTTGTGATTATTGTTCCTAGGTATTTGAATTCAGCCACTTCCTCAAAATTTCCCTCATTTGTCCTTAGCTGTCCATTTCCATTATATACTGAATTTCTACGTGTGACCATATATTTAGTTTTACTATTATTTACTTCCAGTCCCAATTTCTTAGTGTTACTCAATAGTGTGTGCGTGTTGGCCTTTAGTATCTCCTCGCTATCGGCCAGTAGTACACACATCATCAGCATAAACTAACAGCTTATTAATACCATTCAGTTGTAAGCCTTCCTCATTTTCTAAAGATTTAATGGCATGCTCTAGTACAAAATTAAATAGTAGAGGAGATAGTGCATCTCCTTGCTTCAACCCATTCTGGATTTCAAAAGTGTCTGAAAACTGTTTGCCTACACGCACCCTACTCTTTGAGCCATTTAGACACATTCGTATAAGTCTAACTAACTTTTTAGGGATTCCGAACTCCAGCAGGATACTATATAACTTCTCCCTCTTAATTGAATCATATGCTTTTTTGAAGTCTAAATATAGTTGATGTACAGTACTATTATATTCCCATTTCTTTTCTAAAACCTGTCTTATACTAAAAATCTGATCTGTTGTAGACCTGTTTCTTCTAAATGCACATTGATGATCTCCTAGAATGTCATCAATATAGGGAGTAAGTCTGCTTACTAATATATTTGTTAGAATTTTGTACGAAGTTGAAAGTAATGAGATGCCCCTGTAGTTGTTGCAATCAGTTTTATCTCGTTTCTTATAAATTGGTAAGATAATTGATTCCTTCCATTCATCTGGAAGAGCTTCTTTTTCCAAAATCATACTAAACAACCAACGTATCTTGTCCATCAATTTTTCTCCCCCTGATTTTATCAGTTCTGCTGGGATCTCATCTGAACCTGATGCTTTATACATCTTCAATTTTTCAATCGCCATTTCAACCTCTAATGCACTTGGCTCTGCGACAAGCATTTCTGTTGTCTGTAACTTATCCTCCTCAATGTCTTGCTCTGTATGTACATTTAATAGTGGATTAAAGTAACTTTTCCATCTATTTAATATACTCCTAGAATCTGCAATCATATCCCCATTTTCATTCCGAATTATGTTTGTTCTAGCCCGAAACCCCTTCTTCTCTATACTAATTCCCTGATATAATTCTCTAACGTTCCTATTTTTTGCATTCATTTCAAGATCATTAATCTTCTCTCTCAAATATTCCCTCTTTTTACTCTTTAGTAACTTGGTGGTTTCCCGTCTAACACTACACAATTGCTCTAAATTTACCACAGGACAGGAAATTAATTGTATTCTGATGCCAATAAAACTGTTAATTTTATACGAAACTTGTTGTCAGACAGTTGCTATGAAACTGAATCTTAAATTGAATATAAATTCTATCAGTTATAAATACTCTCTAAATTCTGTGTAAGTAAATTAAATCAAAAGCAATTAAATTGATATATTCTACAGGTTTAAATTAATAATTATTATTATAACTAAGCATACAGAAACATAAATCGAGAGTGTAAAATCTTACAAATAAATAAACTTGGACAATAAAATAAAACTTTACAGTTAGTTACGTAAAAAGTTAAAATTATCAAAAAAGAGAAAAAAGAATGAAGAAATAGTCTAGATGAATTAAATGGACGAAATCGGCAGCTATAAGTTGAAAATACTTTAATACAATAACAGAAAAAGAATAAGTAATGTCTATTACTTCATGAACGGAGTGTGGGTGTGAATTAATGCAATGTACAAACTAATTTCAGCCTGCGGATAATAAAGAAAATGAAATTCCAATCAGCTACATTAAAAACTGAACATCATCAACAAGGCAAAAATGTGTTTTCTTACAGCGAGAAGCTAAAAAGGAGACATTGAATTAAAAAAATCATAAATCAATATTTGACCAAAAATGTCACTCCAAAAATGCAACACACATGACAGAACAGAGAGTTCAGGAGATATCTAGAGAATATATTCAAAAGGAAATTTAGTTAATTCAGTAGAATAGCAACGCGGAGTAAAATGAAACATTTTGATTGTGTTAATATCCTCCTGATTCCCGAGGGAACAATTATAATTGAGATAAGAAGCGTAGAAGTCCGACAAAATGATATTCGACTTCCTAGAGAGCAACTGTAACCACATCGACATCCTCGAGTGCGAAGAGAATCGAACAAATCTCTGAACATCTTAATATTGGGACCATCCAGTGGAAAAAGAGTCAAAAATATAAGAGAAAATGGACTGCCGAGAGTCCCGAGGGAACAGTTTGAAGAATATAGGAACTTCCAGCAAGAAAAGAAGAGAAAACAACCCACAAAATTTTCCCCGACTCCCGAGGAGAACACCAGAAGAATATCGGGATCCTCTAGTGAGAGAAGAGAAAAATACGTCCCAAAATATTTTCTCCGTCTCCCCAGAGAAAAACATGAAGAATATCTGGGTCCTCCAGTGGGACAAGAGGATAAAACGTCCCACAACATTTTTCCTGACTCCCGAGGGAAAAACCTGAAGAATATCGGGATCCCCCAGTGGGAGAAGAGGAGAAAACGTCCCACAATATTTCCCCGCCTCCCGAGGGAAAAACCTGAAGAGTATCGGGATCCTCCAGTGGGAGTAGAGAAGAAAACGTCCCACAACATTTTTCCCGACTCCCGAGGGAAAAATCTGAAGGATATCGGGATCCTCCATTGGGAGAAGAGGAGAAAACGTCCCACAACTTTTTCCCCGACTCCCGAGGGAACAACCTGAAGAATATCGGGATCCTCCAGTGGGAGAAGAGGAGAAAACTTCCCACAACATTTTCCCCGACTCCCGAGGGTAAAATCCGAAGAATATCGGGATCCTCCAGTGGGAGAAGAGGAGAAAACGTCCCACATCCCTTTCCCCGACTCGCGAGGGAACAACCTGAAGAATATCGGGATCCTCCTGAGGGAGAAGAGGAGAAAACGTCCCAAAATTGTTCCCCGACTCCCGAGGTAAAAATCAGAAGAATATCTGGGTCCTCCAGTGGGAGAAGAGGATAAAACGTCCCACAACATTTTTCCCGACTCCCGAGGGAAAAACCTGAAGAATATCGGGATCCCCCAGTGGGAGAAGAGGAGAAAACGTCCCACAATATTTCCCCGCCTCCCGAGGGAAAAACCTGAAGAGTATCGGGATCCTCCAGTGGGAGTAGAGAAGAAAACGTCCCACAACATTTTTCCCGACTCCCGAGGGAAAAATCTGAAGGATATCGGAATCCTCCATTGGGAGAAGAGGAGAAAACGTCCCACAACTTTTTCCCCGACTCCCGAGGGAATAACCTGAAGAATATCGGGATCCTCCAGTGGGAGAAGAGGAGAAAACGTCCCACAACATTTTCCCAGACTCCCGAGGGAACAACCTGAAGAATATCGGGATCCTCCAGTGGGAGAAGAGGAGAAAAGAACCACAAAATTTTCCCCGACTCCCGAGGGAACAACCTGAAGACTATCGGGATCCTCCAGTTGGAGAAGAGGAGAAAACGTCCCACACCATTTTGCCCGACTCCCGAGAAAAAGACCTGAAGAATATTGGGATCCTCCATTGGGAGAAGAGAAGAAAAGTCCCACATTTTCCCCGACTCCCGAGGGTAAAATCCGAAGAATATCGAGATCCTCCAGTGGGAGAAGAGAAAAACGCCCCACTACATTTTCCCCGACTCCCGAGGAACAACCTGAAGAATATCGGGATCCTCCATTGGGAGAAGAGGAGAAAACGTCCCACAAATTTTTCCACGACTCCCGAGGGAACAACCTGAAGAATATCGGGATCATCCAGTGGGAGAAGAGGAGAAAACGTCCCGCAACATTTTCCCCGACTCCCGAGGGAACAACCTGAAGAATATCGGGATCCTCCAGTGGGAGAAGAGGAGAAAACGTGCCACAGCATTTTCCCAGATTCCCGTGGATAAAATCTGAAGAATATCGGGGTCCTCCAGTGGGAGAAGAGGAGAGAACGTCCCACAACATTTTTCCCGACTCCCGAGGGAGAAATCTGAAGAATATCGGGATCCTCCAGTGGGAGACGAGGAGAAAACGTCCCACAACATTTTCCCCGACTCCCGAGGGAACAACCTGAAGAATATCGGTATCCTCCAGTGGGAGAAGAGGAGCAAACATCCCACAACATTTTCCCCGACTCCCGAAGGAAAAGTCTTGAAGAATATCGGGATCCTCCAGTGGGAGAAGAAGAGAAAAAGTCCCACAACATTTTCCCCAACTCCGGAGGGTAAAATCCGAAGAATATCGGGATCCTCCAGTGGGAGAAGAGGGGAAAACGTCCCACAACATTTTCCCGGACTCCCGAGGGAACAACCTGAAGAATATCGGCATCCTCCCCTGGGAGAAGTTGAGAAAATGTTTCAGAACATTTTCCCCGACTCCCGAGGGAAAAATATGAAGAATATCGGGATCCTCCAGTGGGAGAAGAGGAGAGAACGTCCCACAACATTTTTCCCGACTCCCGAGGGAACAACCTGAAGAATATCACGATCCTCCAGTGGGAGAAGAGGAGAAAACGTCCCACAACATTTTCCCCGACTCCCGGGGTAAAACCTGAAGAATATCGGGATCCTCCAGTGGGAGAAGAGGAGAAAACGTCCGACAACATTTTCCCCGAATCCCGAGGGACAAATCTTAAGAATATCGGGATCGTCCAGTGGGAGAAGAGGAGAAACCGTCCCAAAACATTTTCCATGACTCCCGAGGGTAAAATGTGAAGAATATCTGGATCCTCCAGTGGGAGAAGAGAAAACGTCCCACATTTTCCCGGACTCCCGAGGGAACCACCTGAAGAATATCGGGATCCTCCAGTGGGAGAAGAGGAGAAAACCTCCCACAACACATTCCCCGACTTCCGAGGGAAAAACATGATAAATATCGGGATCCTCCATCGGGAGAGAAGTCTCAGCGTATCACAGTATTTTCTCCCACACACGAGCGTTCTGACTGAACAATTCTGGACTCCTGTGGATGAGAGGTTAAAATGTTACTAAAGACGCCTAAGGCCTTCACAATAATCTGGTTACTTCCACATCACCAGTGTACAGTATTTGCAATACCTGTGTTATATTCCTAATATTTTACATGTGTCAACGTTATACACATTTTCTGCAACAGTGATTATGTTATGTTGACGTCAGTTCATTCTTGTATTAGAATTATCAGTATTATCACTATCATTAGGTCAATGAATAATTTTATGAGACGTCTTAGAATATGTAAATATATATTTTTTAGGTGAACTGTTACTACTGTCTGCCTTAAACTTAATGTTAATAATTGTAAATAGTAATTTGACCTAATGTAAATATATGTTAATGTGGTGTATAGTTAGATTTAATTGTGTTACTTTATCGTAATTAATGTAGAAAAAGTAGATTAATTTTAATGTTAATTTAGCTCCTGTAATAAATGAATATTATAAAATAAATTTGTGTATTCTTTTTTTGTTAAATGTTTTAATTATCGTAATGTTTATAGATAGGAATGTATAATAGCCGAAATTTTCTCAAGCAATTTTATTGAATGCGATGTTTGTAGATTTTTATATTAGTTTAGGTACAGAAAATAATGATTGTGAATGTATTTTTAAATTTTCAGAAGTGGATCTCTTTATTAACTCTGTAACTGTTGGCCATTTTGAATTTTCATAGCATAACTATATTGGAGAGGTAGTTATTTACGCAGTTAAATTTAAGTTCCCATTATTCTTAGAATATTTCAATAAAATAATTTTATAATGATTAGTAGAATATAAAATGAGTTACAATTTAATGAAATTTCGACGTAAACTGCAAAAGACATTTAAAATATATTCACAATCATTATTTTCCGAGCCTAAATAACTAAAATATAAAAAGTTTGTTTGTTTGTTCGTACTTTATGCGCGACCATACTGTTGAACCGATTGTGATGGACCTTTTTGCAAAATGTTCAGGAGATTCTCAGGATGAACATAGGAAGTATGAGAGTTGAGATACTCAACTCCTACATCCTTAAAAAGTACCATTTATAGTGAAAAAACGCGAAAAATAATATTTTTTTTACTCTTCAATATCTAACACTGTCTAAACCATAAAAATACGCAAAATTAATGTATGCAGAATTGAATATCTAAAAAAAAAAACTACAAAGAAGTCCGCGACAGCATATGCTTATCTTTTACAGATAACACACAATAGCCATTTTTGTCTTTCATTGATGCCAAGGAGATCGGGATAAGTAGATTCCCGGGCAAACATGTGTTGCCAAAACCATTCATCCGATTGTCACGGGTTTTTTCCCGGGAAGGTTATAGGTTATAAGGGAGTTTAAATGCTCAAGTCCTTAACCCTTAAAAATCATCTTCTGTAGTGAAAAAAAAACGTCGCTTTTTGTAAGCTAAAATGGCTTACGCTGCCTAAACCATAACAAACACACAAAATTATTGTACACAGAATTGAATATCTCAAAAACCTGTACAGAGAAGTCCACGACAGCAAATGTTTATCTTTTAAGGATAACTCACAATAACCATTTTTGTCTTTCATTGATGCCAAGAAGATCGGGATAAGTAGATTCCCGGGCAAGCATAGCAGCGCATGGCGGGTATTCTTTCATGGATATCTAAAAAATAACAAATTTTGTCTTTCAGCTCATTTATGCCAAGTACATTGGGATGCGTAGATTCCCGGGCAACGCCGAGTAATCAGCAGGGGGATGTAAAAATAATAACAATATAAATTTATATTTATTTTTCCCTTTACTTATTCAACTAAATGCAAAAACACATAATTTATTTAGGTGTAGCAGCGCACGCCGGGTATTAGTAAAGAATAAAGAAAAAATATTGGAGAATGGTGGAAGTAAAAAACACTTAAGAGAAGGCGAATTTCCTAAAGTTGATGAGTATGTGTTCAAATGGTTCAAACAATCGTGTGATCGTAACATACCATTGATTGGTCCATTAGTGTGTGCTAAGGTCAAAGAATTTGCAGAAAATTTGGGCGTTAAAATTTTTAAAGCAAGTGGAGTTTGGTTCAATGTTTTTCAGCAAAGAAATGGCATTTCATTTAAAAACGTGAGCAGTGAGAGTGCTTCAGTTAATAGGGAAACAACTGAGTGGATTGCTTGAATAAAAATACATCTTTACTGTTGATGAAATTGGACTTCATGTCTAACAAAACATTTACATTTAAGGGGGAGCAGTCTTGTACTGAAGTGCTTTAAACTTGTGTCAAGCTACTAGGACTACACATTTTATGATAAAATATGGAGTTACAAAGCATGTTAATTGCAGTATTTGCATGAAATAAATTTATTTCAGGGTACAATACTATGTAAAATAATGTGTCTTTTGTTAATTTGAAGTTTCAATAATTCAATTTTTTTATAATTCCCCCTTGAGTTCAAATCAAAAAGTATCCACTATATAACAAATAGAAAAACCTAAAGAATTCATAGTTTGGTGGGAAAGAAAAAAATTACATTAAAAAAAGAGGAGAAATTAATGAATTTTGAAATTCCTGGGAATGGGATTTGGAGGTTCTTCAATCTACCAATAGACGGAGGAAGAAGCAATGCATCACACAACAGAACAATTACCATGAAAACTCTTTAAATGAATAAATTATTCCAAAACCAGTCTAAAAAGAAGACAAAATATGAGGTGAGTTTATGGGTCGAATCTATGAACGCATTAGACCGTAAAAGGCGTTCTCTGCTGAGAAAGTTGTATCCTAATACGACTTTTTTTACTCAGAAATCTGTTCATGCGATAATAACTGTTGAAATTCGTAAGCTACCTTTCGAGTTAACTTAAGAGAGAAACGGATCGTGAGAATCCCGAAGGGAACCGATGTAGTTTGAAACTTTGCCGCGTACCTTGCTGCTTTATCCAAGATGTCGGACCTTGAAGACTTCGATCATGTTTTCGGTATACGCGGAGAAGAGGAATTTGATAGAGTCTACCAAAGAATTCAACTGAAAGAACAGGAGAATCGGCGTAATATTGCGCCACGCAGACGTCGTTGTATATGGTATTATTTGCGGGACGCAAGCGTAAAAATGCATTCCTCTAGCAGACGAAAATAACGGAAGTGGTTTTATCGCTGAGAATTCTGGGTAATTTCTTGCCAATATTACGAAAACGACGACTTTCATGCATGACCTGTAAGTGGGTAGCTAATTCGATCTTTGCACTTGCTCACGGTGAGTCAGCTCACCAGTGATTGGAAGTAATTTGAGTAGAGATTAATGTATTTGCATGCGGCCCTATATTTTTAATAACCTATTTAATTACTAAACTTCATAATGCTACTTTATACCTCAACACATGTAGCATTTTCTCTTTTAAGATTATAAACATGTATAATTCAATAAAATCATTTGAATCTCCCCATTGTAATGTCTGGGTTATTTGTCTGCATTATTTTATATTATGGATAATAAATTATAATTTATTTTTAATGATATTAGTTTATTACACTGATCACATTAATTGACTAACAATCATTGTTAAAGATATGGGAAATACTTTACATCATGTGACAAGATTTTTTTTTAATTCTAACTATACACCATGTGCATGTGCCAACAGATGCAATTCAGTTTACACTATCATGGGATGCAGCCAACATTTACAAGATATTTGAACTTGCGTTGCCAATGCACCTAAAAACTACCCTAATGCAATATAAGTATTTAAGAATGCATGCTGATTTTATTTAGTTTAAGTTAATTAGTACAGACTCCTATGTTACTGCACTAGAACAGAAAATATTTGTTCAAATCAATATAGCTGCCATGTCTTCTTGTAGTTCAATATCATGAAAAAATATATTCTAATAATCATTAGAAAAAATTAAAAAAATCATTGTAAATGGTGAGAAATAATTTGAAAAGTGTAACCCTAAGAATAAAATTTGACAGGAGTTTATAAATTTATTTAAAAAGTCATGCCACATGTTGTAAAGTTTAGCCGAAATATGTTTGGCAATAGAAGAAAACCATAAAGGGGGTACACATATTCAAGTATGCCTGTACCCACCCTAATATAAAATGAGGTTTTCAGTTAGATTTTAGTCTTTAATTGCATGAACAAGATTAGGTTTTAGTTGTATCATCTGCTTGCAACATTAGTAACAAACTACTACCAATTTTATTGATATATTATATACGGGAGCTATTGTAAAATTGTAGAAGTTCAAATTTTAAAAATCAATTGCTTGCAAATCAGTAGGCTTAAGGTATTGTAGTTTGTTGGGAAGGAAAAGTATACTATTTGTCTCACATGAATTCTATCAAGTTCTACAGAATCGCAATGCGCATGCACGAACTGCTGTAATGGTTAACGTAGCTTCCGGTAGATGGCTCTGAAGTTTGCATAATAAATTCCCAAATGCTAAAAAAATGGACTTAAACTAATTTCCCATTTCCTAACAAAACAAATTACATGCATATTATTTAATAAACTATAAACTAATTTTATGTACACTAGCTTGTCCCATTGGAATCTAACAAAATGAAGTTAACTTCTTGAAATATGGTTTGGAATTATTTGCGAATGTTGATAACACCGATTTGAGAGCCATCTAGCAGATGTAACATTAAACATTTGCACATCTCTAGAAATTGATTCACAATATTCGCATAATTATATAAATATTTAAAAATCATAAGAACTGTTTATAAAATGGTTCCAAAATGTTTAAAATAGTACAAAACATGTTTAAAATTGTCTGGTACAACAGTAGTATAAGGATGTTGTATGGAAAATCGTGAGAGACAAATAGGTAAACTCAGCCATTTGTTGTTAATTGTATTTATGAAAGTTACACGAAGGCATATTTGTGGACAAAATTTATTGAAATACATAGAGACATCAAAATAAAGAATACATTTTATAGGTCTATGAAATTATTTTCATGATCTCAAAGTTTTTACATTTCTCTCTTACCCTCCACGTGGGGGTAAATGGTTCAAAATCAGGGGAAAAAAAATTATATATATTTGTACATTCATTAATTTCTGGGCCATTTTGAAGAGCTTTAACTGGACACTTTTGCACATAGTTACAAACAATTCTTTATGTTTGTAGAGAGTATACTTTATTAATTTTTTTTAAAGTCATTAGGAAGTTACATTATGAGGTTTAATTTAATATTTGAGTTTGTATTTTTTAACATTCTTACCTCATATGATCCAGGGCCGACAACCTGAAGAAAAGAAAAAACCAGTTTGTGGCAAGCTGAAGATGGAGCAATTGCTTTGAAACGATTGTCCAACAAAATAAACATATGAGGTAAGAATGTTAAAAAATACAAATTCAAATGTTAATACTTTATTTTGTTTGTAAATCAACGCCCTGGGGTCGAATCAGCCTCTAACAGAAATGAGTACCAGACTCTTGTTCTGGGGGTAAAGGTGGTCGTCATGCAGGGCTGACATTAAGTAATGACTGTCTAGAAATAGTGGGAGCCTTAACCTCCTACTACCCCCAAGGACATCCTGAGACCTGTAGTGGGATCACTTCCACATTAAATCAATAAGCTACATTTTGTGTAACTATTCACTCATATCTCTTCCTAAGTTTATTCAAAATTAAACTATTTACATTTATCCCACACTACACAATTTAATGAGTAGAATGAACCTTCAGTTTTTGAGAACTAATGAAAAAATATGTATGGTTCTTTTGAACTGATATTTTAATGAAAGTTAGGGCTTAACTGCACTTTTACTTATGCTTGATTTTTCAGCTTATTGTTGCAAACTATAGCTCTTCTTCTGTATTTACTAACATTTTAAACTTTTTCATACAATTTTTGTAACATTATTAGACAATTTTCAAGTATTTATTTAAATACACAAATCACAATATTGTGACACTGTTAGACAATATTGTGATGCTAACTGCTATTTTCTCCACAGAGTATATTACTTAGTCAATGATTTTTCTATCACTGTTTTGGGTTATTGCTAGTTGGATCGGCGTTAGGGAGTGATAAGTAAGTGTACACCTATTTTTAATAAACATTTGGTAATTTTAATATTAATATATTTTTTTAACATAGATTTGGGGATTTATTGCAAAGATTGGTCATTTAAATTTCATAGCGACATGCTGCCATCTAGTATAAGATTTTATAAGTTTAGTACGATTTCGATAGTAATCAAGGATGATAATCAAAATGTGATTCAATGGTGGGTTATCATTGGCTCTATAAACTCTGGCGCAACTGCACTGTCGTTCTATAGGACTTTAAAAAAATTCACGTTTAAAAGCAGTTTTCCCAAAGTTAGAATTATAGCCATAATTACTATTATGCTCGTGGTTTTTTTGGAAGTGACCCAAATGCAGATATAACTGTTCCTTTTGTACCTGTGACACTTGAAGTGAGTGATGGCTGCTGAAGTAGTCCAGCAGGTTTTAAAATATGACCAGCTTGTCCACTTCCAGCAATATTTGTCGTTCCCATTGTTCCAACTTGATCCCATTTTGATTTACGGCGTTTTGCATCATCTTCTGCTCCTGACCCACTACCTGTCCTCTTAGTGCCAGACATAAACTCCACTTTAGTTTTATCTTTACGCTCTTTCTCTCTTCTATCCATTTCAGCTTTCTGCACACGGGCCAATTCTTCATAATATGACTCCTTTCCCCATCGTAATGGATCATATACTTGGGCTGGATAATTAGTTCCAAATTCATTAATACTGCAAAAACTGAATAAGTTTCTCATAAATGCTGGGATTTCGAAAGTCCTTACGTTGCTGTATAACATGATTCATATCCAATCCATTAGATTCCATTTTTTCATAAAGGCGAGCAATTTTTTCTTGCAACAGGTTTGAGCACAATCCTGTTGGTTCTGGAGGAAGACGGACTCCATCTGGAAGTTCTCCTTCTGTTCCAGAAGACTTCTGTTTATCCTTTTCTGTGCCTTCACCTGGAACACCTTCGTCATCAGATATAACTGTGTCATCATGATATGATACTAAACGAGGTGGTAGAGTCTGAACAGGGGGAGTGGCTATATTTGAAGCATTTGAATTGACACTGCTATCATCATTCGCCAATTTTTCATTGAATTCTTCAACACCATCTTCCTCGCCCTCAGAATCTGTATAGGTTGCAGTAAGAGAGGCTAGAGCCAAACTCTGGCTGGACATTTTGACAAATGTTACCAAATGAACATTAAAATTCCACAGAGCAATATGCTTGCACAAGTCTTCTCCAAATTTCGATAAACTCAGTAATCACCTGAAACACAAAAGAAAACAATTTAAAACATTATAAAACCATAACCTAATTTATAAGATTAGAGTTTTCGATATTGTAGCATGACTAGGATTATAAGCTTATACTTACTATCCCATCCTGGATTCTTGTGATTTATTATTATTGACAATGTTTATCCTGCTCCGTATTATGAAGCCAACATTTTCTTGTCAAAATCTTCATTACTATTCATCGTTATTCATATATAGAATATTTCAGTGTACGCACCATAGAGAACCGGTACGCACAGTGCAGTCAATTGTTATCATAGAGAATTGTTATTAGTCGATGCCAGCGATAACCCATGTTCGAAGCCGGTGAAGCAGCGATGATCCACAAAGCATGATTTATCAATGTTGGTCATAAAAGCCACCCCAGGCAACGCAAATGGAAGAGAGTGATACCAGGCCTAGTTTTTTCTATCAACGCTTGGAGCGCGGCAGTCGCTATGTCCAAAAGTAAATTCTTCTGCAGTGAGAGTGCAGCCAACAGATTTCCTGAATTAAATATTTATTATTATTATTTGAAATGAGCTGTCCTACTCTTAATTTAAGTAGAAACATTATCGTGATGAAACGTTTGTTTAAATTATTCCATGTAACATTAGCTTTGAAAAATTTTTACACCTAGTTTTTTTTATTTATATCATAATAAACTGCATATTTTATTATATTATGTTGGCTGCGTATTTTAAAATGTGGGAACATCGTGCATCAATTTTATTTTGTTTAATTAGAAGGAATTAATTTTCTGTTAACAGAATATTTTCTAGTAAGTATTATTAATACGTCTATGCATTAAAATAAATATTAAAATATATGAATTGGCTCATTTTTCCATTAGGTCACGGAATTTTTAAAATTACTTTTACGGAATTATTAGGTTATGGTTTTGTTTTTACTTATATTTCCTACTTTCATAAAAACATTTTAAAATGCTTGTTAAAATTCTTAATATTTTTCCTGCGCAAAATACAAGATTCTTATGCGACTGTTCCATTATTTAGTGATCTAGTGGAAAATCTTCCTATTGTTAGTCTATATGGTGCGTATAGAAATTTTAGGGAGCAAAATGCTTTTGTATAGTGTTAAAAAATAATACGAATTTAAGTAACTTATTCTTTTCTGGTGATAGGTATATAGACGCCTTATCTTTGACGTAATTATATTGAATTATTATTCTTCATCTAGCCACCTGTCATTGTTCTGGGGGTCAAGTTTTGGATAAGATTCTCTATCTATCTTGGTTATTCCATGTCTACTCTTCCATAATATCTATTCATTGAATTACCCTTTTCTACACATTCTCCATAACTTATTGTACAGACTTTGTCTGTATCTTGGTCAACCTCTGAAAAGACGGTGTTAATGGAGCCAGTAAAGTTACGTAAGACATAGCAAGCCATAATAGATAACTGTTTGCTATCGAAGGATAACCATATATTGAATTTATATATATATATATATATATATATATTACACATCCAAGTTAACTGTTCACGGGAGGAGGGGAAGAGTTTTAGCGCTAGTGTCGCCGATCTACTGAATCTGTGGAAGGGATGTAGGAGAAAACTGTGCATCTGATCACGTATTGAAATTTTTCAACTTCAAATGTGGGAGAAGAATCTCTAAACACGTGTGAAAGCTCTTAACATGGTTGTCAAATTAGTCATTTAAGCACGGAACGCTCAAGCGGTCGGATCATTTAAAATCACAGTATTTGTCGTCTCTCTCTTACCAGCCTCACAATAAATCACAAGTGGCAACGTGTAATGAGAAGGGCAAGGAAGGGACAGCTCATTCCTAGGCGTAACCCCAAAAGTAACAGGGTTGTCAAGTTAGTCATTCTGCCACTGACCGCGCAGAAAGACGGATCATTAAAATACACAGTATTTGTCACCTCTCTACCTGTCAGTCAATCAACATAATACAGAGGACAGGAAGTGGCAACATAGTAAGAAATAGACACAGAAAGACAGTTTGTTAGTTAACATATTTTCCGCCTGCACAAAACAGGCGAGTGAGTCGTTTAAAAAGAACGCTTCACTACAGTGAAGTGTAATGCTACGGTTTATTATACAGCGTGTCGCGCCCGACGTGACGCGAATTCGCGTTTCGCTCGGCGTGATGCTGGTTCAGCATGGAGCGCATACGTTACAGCGCATATGTTTATGGAATTGTCGCCAGATGGCACCACATATATGGAAAATCAAAATGACCAACGTTCATAATAAATTTCCAAATGTGTTTACAAAAACTAATGTATACAAACCTGTCCCTGCATAACCTAATAAAATAAATTACATACATACTATTTAGTAAACTATAAATTAATCTGATGTACACTAAACTGAACCATCGGAATCTAACAAATGAAGTGATTGAACATTTATTTCTTAAAATATGGTTTGGAATTAAATGCAAATGTTGGTCATTCACACATATGTCCTGCCATCTGGTGGATTTAATTTTATGAGCGTTCACGTATGCCAACTTCAATTCTAATAAAGAACTTTGAAAATAAATTGAGAGGAAAAATCATAATTTGTGTACATAGATAAACATATTAAAATTCTTCATTTAAAAAGTTTCAAGTGTCGTTGCAAAACGATTAAAATAGTTCGAAATATTAGTAAAGACAGAAAAAGTAACCGCTTTTATTTATCTCTTGACTAAGTTCAAGCCACAATAACTTTTTTCTGTACATCTCTGTACTCCTTCATGCTCATATTGTATAAAACATATATAGAACTCGATGATTTGCAACAAAACTATCTAACTTTCGTCGTTAAAATTGGAAAGTTATAAAACAAGTACTGTATTTCCGACATTTTGTTATAAAATCTTAATTTGTTTTTAGCAATTACACCAATGAGTACGGGTAATATCTTCTATATTCTTTGTTTGCGCTGGCAAATTGCGTCCTGGATTCAAGAGATTCCAAAACACGACGCGACATGTCAGCGCAAATTTTTTTGCGCCAGCAATTTGCGTTGTAGATAAACCACCTCCATTTAAATACATGGGGAGCAATTTTTGCGCTGGCGCGTTGCGTCGTAGATAAACCACAGCATAAAAAAGTTACTCGCTTTTAGTGAACTGCCAGTTCAGAGTTTACTACTGCTACTTAAAATTAAAATTTACTTTTTATTTCTAGCTCTAGATCATAGATGTCTCACTCCAAATCAACTTTCGCTCATTCGTTGATTACTCTACATTTCTCCGCCCATCGACCTTGCATGTTCCCGCCTCTTTCCTACGTCATCCATATCGCTCGTACCGCAGTGAGTGTCTGAGAAGAACGAACTATCTTGCCAGAGTGAACTGTCATAGAGGAACGAACTATCTCGCCTGAGTGAAGTTATGCTGTGGTTTATCTACGACGCAACGCGCCAGCGCAAAAATTGCTCCCCATGTATTTAAATGGAAGTGGTTTATCTACAACGCAAATTGCTGGCGCAAAAAAATTTGCGCTGACATGTCGCGTCGTGTTTTGGAATCTCTTGAATCCAGGACGCAATTTGCCAGCGTAAACAAAGAATATAGAAGACGTTACCCGTACTCATTGGTGTAATTGCTAAAAACAAACTAAGATTTTATAACAAAATGTCGGAAATACAGTACTTGTTTTATAACTTTCCAATTTTAACGACGAAAGTTAGATAGTTTTGTTGCAAATCATCGAGTTCTATACATGTTTTATACCATTTTTATACAATATGAGCATGAAGGAGTACAGAGATGTACAGAAAAATGTTATTGTGGCTTTGTGGCTTAAACTCAGTCAAGAGATAAATAAAAGCTGTAAATATTGTATCTCGGGGATATCATGGATGTGCATAAATTTCGTCTTCTATTAAATTCAAAACCTGATAAAACTGCTCAGGCGAAAATCTGAAGTATTCTAAAATTTGGTATATTCATCAACCATATGTTTATTTAAGAACTAAAGAATAATTTATTCTATAATTTTCCATACAACATTCATATGATGCTGTTGCTCTAGGTACTTTTTCTGTCTTTACTAATATTTCGAACTATTTTAATCGTTTTGCAACGACACTTGAAACTTTTTTTAATGAAGAATTTTAATATGTTTATCTATGTAGACAAATTATGACTATTCCTCTCAATTTATTTTCAAAGTTCTTTATTAGAATTGAAGTTAACATACGTGAACGCTCATAAAATTAAATCCACCAGATGGCAGGACATATGTGTGAATGACCAACATTTGCATTTAATTCAAAACCATATTTTAAGAAATAAATGTTCAATCACTTCATTTTGTTAGATTCCGATGGGTCAGTTTAGTGTACAGCAGATTAGTTTATAGTTTACTAAATAGTATATATGTAATTAATTTTATTAGGTTATGCAGGGACAGGTTTGTATACATTAGTTTTTGTAAACACATTTGGAAATTTATTATGAACGTTGGTGATTTTGATTTTCCATATATGTGGTGCCATCTGGCGACAATTCCATAAACATATGCGCTGTAGCGTATGCGCTCCATGCGAAACCAGCATCACGCCGAGCGAAACGCGAATTCGCGTCACGTCGGGCGCGACACGCTGTATAATAAACCGTAGCATTACATAGAAGAACGAACTACCTTGGAAGAACGAAGTGATATAAAAGGACGAACTATCTTAGAAGATTAAAGTGTTTTAGATGAACGAAGTGGTATAAAAGAACGAACTACCTTGGAACGAAGTGGTATAAAAGAACGAACTATCTTAGAAGAGTAAAGTGTTTTTGATGAACGAAGTGGTATCAAAGAACGAACTACCTTGGAAGAGTGAAGTGTCTTAGAGGAACGAACTAACTTGGAAGAGTGAAGTGTCTTAGAGGAACGAACTACCTTGACAGAGTGAACTGGCTTTAAACACTTCTGTACTTCAAACTCTCAACATTCGACACGCTCCTTCATTCAGTACATGTACATTACGGCACCTTCCCGCTCTTGCTTACGTCATCACTCATACGCAGCATTACTCAGGGATTACTCCTTTTGATCTACGTCATTACTAACGCTACAAATCTAATGTAGTCTAATATTACAATCACTTTACATTTTATTTACTGGAATTCCGAAAGTATTTAATAAAAAATCCATTTTATCCAAGTTTTAAAACAACATATTTTACTAGGTTTACAAAAAGCTGTTGCAAAATTTAGTAAAAATCTTACCTTGCTAAACATTTAGGGCAAATATGCCGTGCAAGTTTAAAAGCATCTCGCCCCCTGAATGAAACTGTGTTTAGAACAAAAGTTACATTTTGCTTTACCATCGCCTAAATCGGCGAAGAAACCCCAAATTTCACAACTTTTTCTTGATCGCGAATTAGAAGCCATTCTGTAAAAGTGCACACACAAGGCTAAATTTTGTTGGCCTACCCAGTATTCACCCTCTTTATATTTTTAGTTTAGGGGTTGTAAAGATTAAGATCAAGTAATTGCAACAGTACGATTTTGCATATGTCTTTCTATTTAAAGAGCTATTATGCAAATAATATGTGTAAATAATAATACATATATAAATAAAATAAAATATATCTTCCTTAAAAGTTTTAAACTACTCCACACCTTATTTTTTCTTCAAATCATAGAGTTACGATTTTGTTTTTTATTAACATTTACAACTTGAAATAAAATATGTAAACAATTGAAAATCTGCATATAAATACAATTATGCAAATAATACAGTTATAACAGAAATAAAAAAGGAGGTATAAATAATTATAAAATAAATAAAAGTATGGTAGCAGTCATATTAGAATTTTTCTTTTACTCAAATAAATTAAAATAGAATTTACAGAATTATTTACGTTTATCTTTAAAATCCACAGCTACCACGTGGTTGGTTAACGCCAAGTCACCCCATGCTCTTGTCTTCGTGCTTCCCCCTCCACCAGCCCGTTTATTTTATTTTTTTTTTTTTTTTGCTTGGCGAATGAAGGGCTTCGCTAAATTTTTGTGAACGGACTAGTTCAATTAAATGGCTCATAAAAGTGAGTGCGAGCGAACGAACTACTTCTCGAAATGAACTGGTTGGGCACTACGCTATTAGCGATGGGTAATTCGAGAGTGAGTCGTTTAAAAAGAACGCTTCTCTACTGTGAAGTGTCAAAAAGTTACTCACTTTTAGTGAACTGCCAGTTCAGAGTTCACTACTACTACTTGAAGTTGAAATTAATATTTAGTCATGATCAATGTACTTTTCATTTCAAGCTCTGAACGTCTCAAACCAAATTAACTTTCCCTCATTCGTTGATTACTCTACATTTCTCCGCCCATCGACCTTGTATGTCCCCACCTCTTTCCTACGTCATCCATATCTATCGTACTGCCTGGCGGGAGTGAAGTGAGATGCATGAGAGGAACGAACTATCTTGCCAGAGTGAACTGACATAGAAGAACGAACTATCTGGCCAGAGTGAAGTGTATTAGAGGAACGAACTATCTTGACTGAGTGAAGTACCCTAGAAGAACGAACTGGTATCAAAAAACGAACTATCTGGCCAGAGTGAAGTGTATTAGAGGAATGAACTATCTTGACTGAATGAACTGGCTTCAAACACCTCAGTACTTTAAACTCTCAACATTCGACACGCTCATTCATCCATTACGATTTACGACACACTTCCGCCTCTTGCTTGCGTCATCACTCATACGCAAGTGTTACCAACGCTACAAATCTAATGTAGTCTAATATTACAATCACTTTACATTTCATTTACCAGAACTCGGAGAATATTGAACGAAAATTAATTTTAACCAAGTTTTAAAACAACTTAATTTACTAGGTTTTAAGAAAGCTATTGCAAAATTTAGTAAAAAATCTTAAAGTAAAGATGGTACAAAGCAGAAACAGCAACAGGTGACAAGAAATGCATTAACAACCACAATGTTTAAGTAAAATAATATAATAAATAGTTTTGAAATATTGACACAAATAGTTCTTTTTCTACTCTTTTGCCTGTGAGGCGATTTCTCGTTTCCGTTATTACATGTCCAGCCTTAGAAAACACTCTTTCACAGGGTGTTGAAGTAGCAACAATAAATAGCCGCTTCATTGCTAGTTCGTACAATCCTGGGTAAATTAAATGTCGCTGTCGCCACCATTTAATAGGATTCTCTTGTCTTTGAAGTAACGGTTCCTGCATGTATTTTCCACTTCTACTATTGCAGCAGCTTTTGGTTGCGTACGACACTCTAATCTGGAAACAATAATGTCGAATTCGCCAAAAAAACTTGAAGAAGATTCGCAGACTGCTGCTGGGGTTTCTGCAGTGGCCGAGGATCCCTGCGAAATATGAAATTTTTCACAGTGTCTTATTAAATTTTGTTTTGTTTTCAGCAAACTTCTTATCGAAAAATCCGTGATGTTTGAACCGAGGATCCAATAAAGTTGATTCCGCTAAGATGCTGTTCTCTTCAATTCCCTGGAATGGAAGGTTCAGCGATTCTAACAATTTTTCCGCCATCTGCTGTACACAGTCATTAATATCATTATTTCATATGAATTTAGCACACCACCTTTTCAATGACTGATTAAGTAGAATTACTTTCGAGGCAGTGACTAGACTGTCACTGCTCATTTCTTCGGTACAGTCTTTGAAAATCATCAGAACTTCACAGACCTGTTGAATTGTTGATATGTCATCACTCGTAACATTTTCAATGTTAGACTAATTTATTGTGAGGACAGACATGATTGAGTTTTTAACTTTAATAAATATTTCCAACATGTCATTCGTGGAATTCCACCGAGTGATGACATCTTGTTTCAACATTAGTGTTGGTTCACCTAATTGGTGTTGCATTTTTTTTTAGTTTTATGGAAGCCTGACTACTTCTTCTAAAGAATTCGACTATATTTTTAATTTTTTGAGTAAGGGGCTGAATAATCTGTAGCCCGCTCTGTACAATTAAATTCATTGTGTCCGCAAAGCACGGGATATGCTTCCAGCCAGCGTGTCTTACAGCTGCCACAATATTAGCTGCTTTGTCACTAATAACACATACTACTTTGTCCTGAATGTGCCACTCCCGAACAACACGCCGCAATTCCTCAGCGAGGTTTTCTGCTGTGTGCTTCTCTTCATATTTAAAGCACTCTAGGAGGGAACATTGCAATTCAGTTTCATTCACGTAGTGTGCTGTCACCGACAAATAGCTGTCATTTGTATAGAAATCCATCCATCAGTGGACAAGACAACTGAGTCTGCAGATTGAATTTTTTTCTGTGACGTTTCCTTTGCCATTTCAAATTTTTGATCCAAAAGTGCACTGGAAAGTGTTTTTCTTGTTGGCATTTTATAATTGCCATTCAGTTTTTCTATAAACCTTTGGAAGTGTTTATTTTCTACTATTGAAAACGGTATATAACTTTTTACTATTGCTTATAAAAGCAGAAAATCCAATTCTTTATTTTTTTGGTCCGAAAGAGGATTTTGAAAATATATACCTAAAGTTGATTGATTATGTGACCTTCTGGATGACGTTGTACTTGACTGTCAATTGATAAGGATGAATATTGGAACTGGAAGTCGGAACACTTTGTAGGAATGTACCTGGATCATCCGGATTATTTTCTGGCATATCTGATGATGGTGGTGCTAACCGGCGAGTAGACAAAGACACCGTCGGATGTTTGGAGCGAATATGCCGTGCATGATTAAAGTATCCCCCCCTGAATGAAAATTGATTCGAACAAAAGTTACACTTTGCTTTACTATCGCCTAAATCGACGAAGAAATCCCAAATTTCACTACTTTTTCTTGATCGCGTATTAGAAGCCATGCTGTAAAAGTGCGCACACAAGACTGAATTTTGTTCCTGTATTCGCGGCTAAAAAGTCCTTTATTGACCATCAGCAGTTTTTTTTTTACTACAGACAGGTGCCAAGGCGGCTTTTACTTACAAATAGTGATTGAAACCAAATGGACAAATAAATATCAAAACGAACCTATTAAGTTCATTGTTAAAATCTGTTGTCGTATTTCACGTGCTGATATGTACTTCGATAAATGCCTCCATCGCCATGATCGGTATATTATTGTTCTTGTCATTTCTTCATGAAAATTGATCCGTCTACGGAAATAAGTCTTATTTTTAAAAGGCAAATTGTTAATGCTACGGCTGAATATCGATCTAAATTGCAAGACCTTTTAAAAGGCGCAAAACAGGAAAAAAATTACTAAGTTCTTTAAGCCCTTGTTTAAAACTGGCAGTTGTTCAAAATCTCTCAATAAATTAATTTTATTTTTTATCATTTTATTGTATTTTGTAACATTGGAACATATACCCTATATACCCATACAAATTACCATTCCATATTCGCGGCATATTTTCGGAACATCATATCCCCGCGAATAAGGAGCTTTTATTGTGCTCACTCTCTTTATATTTTTAATTTAGGGATTGTAAAGATTTAACATCAAGTAATTTTCAATAGTACGATAAAGTTTTTAAATATACTTTTTTTTTTTTTGCTTCTTGGCGAATGAATGAAGAAGTGCTTCGCTAAATTTTGTGAACGAACTAGTTGAATTGAACGGTTCACAAAAGTGAGTGCGAGTGAACGAACTACTTCTCCAAATGAACTGGTTGGGCACACAACGCTAATGCTACGATTTGTTATACAGCGTGTCGCGCCCGACGTGACGCGAATTCGCGTTTCGCTCGGCGTGATGCTGGTTTAGCACAGGGATTATTATTATAACGGGATGCCACGGTGAGTGAGTTTTGCGTATGTGCCACAAGCGGCGCTAGTGTAGAAGTAGCATAGTGACATCTAATATCATGTACTGGTACTAAACGGAAAAAGAAGAAGAAGAACTATACTACTACAGCACCTCTGGTGTCAGAAATTACGAAACAGGTAGATGAAAAACAGCGCCATCTGGTGTCAGAAACTATGAAGCAGGTAGATGAAAAACAGCGCCATCTGTTAGCCAAATTTGAAATTACATTGTACAACAGCGCCCCCAAACGTCGAATTATGAAATTACATGTAACCAGCCACTTTTTTATTATTTTTATTATATATATATATATATATATACACATATATATACACACACATATATATACATATATTTATACATATGCATTTATATTACAGGGAAAATGGAATGGGAAATGATGGAGAATGAAATGTAAAGAAATGTGTTAAATTATATTTATTCATTTCAAATTAAGAAAATGCATAATCCCTGGGTTTAGCATGGAGCGCATACGCTACAGCGCATATGTTTATAGATTTGTCACCAGATGGCATCACATATATGGAAAATCAAGAGATTCCAAAACACGACGCGACATGTCAGCGCAAATTCTTTTTGCGCCAGCAATTTGCGTTGTAGATAAACCACTTCCATTTAAATACATGGGAAGCAATTTTTGCGCTGGCGCGTTGCGTCGTAGATAAACCACAGCATAATACTGGTTTCACATGGAGCGCTTACCATCTATCGCTTTGTTTATGAAATTGTCGCCAGATGGCATTACATGTATGGGAATCTAAATAACCAACGTTCATAATATTCCCAAACGTGTTTATGAAATAAGTGTATACAAACTTGTCCTTACATAACCTAATAAAATTAATTATATACATTATTTAAGTAAATTATATTGATATAATGCCAGAACGAAGATTTCCAATATTATTGCTAAATTATAAACCGCACGGATAGAGAAATGTTGGACGCCCACACAAAAGATAGTCTGAACAATTTTAACAATTCTGGCTTTCATGAATCCGGAACGAGCCATCAGTCTTAATCCCTGGGATGATGATGATGATGATGATAAACTAACTTTATGTACACTAAACTGACTTATAGGAATACGAAAAATGAAGTGATTGAACATTTATTTCTTAAAATATGTTTTGGAATTAAAAGCGGGTTGTAAGGGGTAGTGACGTGTGTATAACCTCTCCTACCCAATTCTCATCCTCACCTTCTCGTGGTACAACCTGTTTTCACAAACGAGGCTCTGAGGACCGAGTCACGGCGGTATAACCGTTCCATCAGGTACTGAGTAAATGCGGTATCCTAATGTCTGTCCAGAGACTAAAAGGTAGCAGCCCTACCACTGGACTACTTAGCGTCGGGCCAGTAACCTGTCCTAAGGAACTTCAAAACTACTTTCAAGTCTCAACACGAAAAAAGCCAGAAGGAAAAGCATCAACCTGCAGGAAGAAGAAGACCAGGACGTCCACTCAAAAGACTTCTGGATGGTGTTTCTCTTGAGGCCGAAACAGGTCAACAAATGGCCTAAATTCGTGAATGTACTATGATGATGATGATGAATTAAAAGCGAATGTTGGTCATCCACACATATGTCCTGCCATCTGGTGAATTAAATTTTATAAGCGTTCGCACATGCGCACTTCAATTCTAATGGACTTAGAAAAATCATTGAGAAGAAAAGTCATAATTTGTGTAGATAGATAAACATATAAAAAAGTTATAAAAAAGTTTCAAGTATCGTTGCAGAACTTTTAAAATAGTACGAAATATTAGTAAAGACGGAAAAAGTACTTAGAGTAAGAGCATCGTATGAATATTGTATGGATAATAAGACAAATTATTCTTAAGTTTTTAACCCATTCGCTTCAGGTTTAAGTGCTCAATTCATTTCCCCAGAAACCGAATTTAAGTTATCGTAAATTATATTGTCTATTTTCAGACATTCAAACAAACAAAAGATAACGGTACATGAGATCACAATAAGGGTGAACACCAAAACACATTCCTCTACTATTCATAAATGTTAACAAAACCCTTACTCTGCCAATGAATGTACAAAATATTGCAAAATATATAACAGCAGAATTATGCGAGTGTACCTCGTCTTCTGAGTTGAAGGTCATTTAACTGGCGGCGAGTCTACCTCGTCTTTTGAGGCGAATGGGTTAAGTAAACGTATGGTTGATTATAATACCAAATGAAGGGTACAAGCAAATAAAAATCTAAGTCAGTTTTACAATATTTTGAGATAATGACTTTTTAATATTCAAAACCTTGTACATTTTATAGTGTTGTTATTCAACATTCCTTTTTTTCTATATTTAATAGGTAAATTATTTCCCTACAACAATGGCAATTCAAAATCCGGAAAAAAAATTGCAAGGCTTCCGAAGGCAACAATGCATATGACTGTAAGATTGTTGAATAGAGTATACTAATGAAAGTAGTGTTTTGAACTTATCATGTATAAAATTAATGTCCACTGAGTACAGAATAATAACAAAACTTATAACTAAAACAATAACCTCCAGTGAGAGCTTCATTTTTGTCGTAATGAAGTTTCAATCAACTTCAATATCCTCTTGTGTGGTGAGAGATTCGTAAAATGCTCTGGCACCTGGCTGTTGACAGAACTGGCTTAGAACCTGCAGATCGTTGTATTTCAATGTGGATATTGGTAATAAGCTGGCATGGGCTTGCTGTGGTCCCATTTCTTGTTCAATTAAGGTGTCAAATGACGTCCTAGCAATGATGTAAGATTCCCAGGCTCCATTATAGGAAGTTCTTACATTGATTGTTCGGATAGTACTTTTGTCAATGAGAATTTCAGTAATTGGACATGTGGCAAAAGGGCAGTTTTGTTTATAATATGCGGCTAAAAATGATCCCCATTTGGAGAACATGTGAGGCTCAGCTTCTACCACAGTGAAAGGACTTGGCTTACTCCTGGAGTTCCTTACATGTTCATTCCAATCTTGTGGCACTTCAATGTGAACATTTTGCTGTCCTTATCACACTCCATTTAAAAATGACCTCTTTGCGGAAAGGTGACTTTTATGGAGTCAAAGCGATCAAATTTATGCACCATGAGATGAAGTAATCTCAAAATTGTATAATTTTTGTTTTGGCCTGCGCTTGAATCGTAGAAGAGCACAATGTGTCTCACATTTTGATCTAGGACTATAGGAAAAAGTGGTAAAGGAGGGAGGCAACGTCGTCTGCGCCTCTTTTGGATGTAGTTTCGTTGTATGTGTAAAATATCACTTCAATTGTAGACAACACATGGACATTGAACACAAAAAATCCCAATTCACGTCTATAGTAGACATCATTTGTTGTACTGTTAGGGCAAGGAAGATGTTTCATATAGTCAAAGCACACACTTTCAATATTATTGTTTTGTCGAGATTTCTTCTTAGCAATACTTTTCCTACGATAAAATGTGTCAACTTTTCTTCTGTGAAGTTTGTTTTCAAGCTTCAGAGATCTGACTTGTTTTTCAATATCTAAAACTTTAGTCTGGTCTTTGATATCAGATATAGTGTGCTCCAGAGCTTTCACTTTCGCCTGATAACTGTCACAATTGGCATGTGTCTGATCTAGGGTATCCAAATGAGATGTTTAATTTAGTTGTGAAGATTAACCTGTGATATTCATGGGTTGTTAGGATTCATTTCTTGGTACATACTGTGAAGACGTTTGACTTCGGGTAAATAAATTTTACTGCTTTCATGTAGGCTGTAGTGAGGCTTTAGATCTTAAAGGGACTTAATGTGAGCATAACTTTTTCAATAGTTTCTGGATGTATTGCATGTTTCTGATTTTCGTGTTCCCCCTTCTGATCGATTGAAGAATGTCCGGTGGAACTGAAGGATTTTTTTAAAGTACATATACTTTGGTTTATAATGCCATGGATAGAAATAAATGCATTTTGACAGATACGAATTTCATTCAGGATCCCATCCCTTACAACTCCCAATTTATAGGAATAACTATGAGCCTGTAAAGCACTTTCGTCATTGTTACGTGGACGCCTTTGTTTTATGGGGTTAACTGAAATTAAACCACACAAGTAACTGGACTTTTCGTCTCTGGATACCAATAAATTGAATTCCTTACTTATTTTATTTCTTTCACTTTCTGTAACATTTCTGAAACAGTTAAAACGTTTACAATTACAGTTCTCCCCTTGTATATGGCTCATGGCACCAATTCGTTTATTAGCATCTGTTATTTTTCCTACCTTAGGTCTCTTTTTCGATGTAGTTGTAGTTGTAGATGTTCCTTCATCTTCATGTTCTGACTCACACATGATATAATCCATTCTTCTACTAATGATACACAATAAATTGGTTAATATGGTACTGTTTGCTTGTTTCTGTTAACCTGAAAAAAGAATCAACAATGCAAAGTTTAGAAAGAATCATTATTGCGAACTTAATAAAATGAAAAAAATGTAGAGCTTTGTTTTTTAATGACATTACTAAAAGTTGACTTGGATTGTTCTTTCATTGGAAACCAGATGTTCAAAGCCATTTTTCATTGACTTGGAATGTTATTTGCAAGTTTTTATGTTGTGCATATTGTAGAACATAGCCTAATCTAAGAGATGGCGTCAAAATCTCAATTTCAATTTTTCTTGACTTGATTGTTATTTGCCTGTACCCTTCAAATTTTAGAACACTTCGGATTTTCGACTGAGCAGTTCTATAAGGTTTAGAATTTAATAGAAGATGAAATTATGTACATCTATAATACCCTTAAGATAGAATACAATATTTACAGTTTTTATTTATTTATTGACTAATTTTAAGCCACAGTAACTCTTTTTTCTATACATCTCTGTACTCCTTCGTGCTCATATTGTACAGATCTCGATGATTTGCAACAAAACTATCAAAATTTCGTCATAAATTTGTTTAAGTTACAAAATAAGCGCTGTTTTACAGACATATCATAAAATCTTCGTTTGTTTGTAGCAATTACACCAGTGAGTATGGATAATAGCTTCGGTATTCTTTGTTTGCGCCGGCAAATTGCGTCCGGAATTCAAATGATTGAAATCACGACGCGTCATGTCAACGTAAAATTTTTCGCAGAGAAACACGTCAATTCGAAAACACGGTGAGCAATTTTTGCGCTGGCGTGTTGCGTCTATAATGCTGTGGTTTATCTACGACGCAACGCGCCAGCGCAAAAATTGCTCCCCATGTATTTAAATGGAAGTGGTTTATCTACAACGCAAATTGCTGGCGCAAAAAAAAAATTGCGCTGACATGTCGCGTCGTGTTTTGGAATCTCTTGAATCCATGACGCAATTTGCCAGCGCCAACAAAGAATATAGAAGATATTACCCGTACTCATTGGTGTAATTGCTAAAAACAAACTAAGATTTTGTAACAAAATGTCGGAAATACAGTACTTGTTTTATAACTTTCCAATTTTAACGACGAAAGTTAGATGATTTTGTTGCAAATCATTGAGTTCTATACATATTTTATACAATATGAGCACGAAGGAGTACACAGATGTATAAAAAAAAAGTTATTGTGGCTTGAACTTAGTCAAGAGATAAATAAAAGCTGTAAATATTGTATCTCGTCTTCTATTAAATTCAAAACCTGATAAAACTGCTCAGGCGAAAATCTAAAGTATTCTAAAATTTGGTATATTCATCAACCATCTGTTTATTTAAGAACTAAAGAATAATTTATTCTATAATTTTCCATACAACGTTCATATGATTCTGTTGCTCTAGGTACTTTTTCTGTCTTTACTAATATTTCGAACTATTTTAATCGTTTTGCAACGACACTTGAAACTTTTTTAATGAAGAATTTTAATATGTTTATATCTATATACACAAATTATGACTTTTCCTCTCAATTTATTATCAAAAGTTCTTTATTAGAATTGAAGTTGGCATACGTGAACGCTCATAAAATTAAATCCACCAGATGGCAGGACATATGTGTGAATGACCAACATTTGCATCTAATTCCAAACCATATTTTAAGAAATAAATGTTCAATCAGTTCATTTTGTTAGATTCCGATGGGTCAGTTTAGTGTTTAGTTTATATTTTAGATTAGTTTATATTTTACTAAATAGTATGTATGTAATTTATTTTATTAGGTTATGCAGGGACAGGTTTGTATACATTAGTTTTTGTAAATACATTTGGAAATTTATTATGAACGTTGGTCATTTTGATTTTCCATATATGTGGTGCCATCTGGCGACTATTCCTTAAATATATCCGCTGTAGCGTATGCGCTTCATGCGAAACCAGCATCACGCCGAGCGAAACGCGAATTCGCGTCACGTCGGGCGTGACACGCTGTATAATAAACCGTAGCATTAAGGTAAACCACAGTTTTAAATCTCGACCCAGCGATAACCCACTAATATTATAAAATATAGAAAAATTACGGAATTAACTTCGTGCAATAAATGTGATTTACATTCAATCGTGAACTCTTTACCATGCACGCCAGCAGCATTCGTGAAGAATTCAAATTTCAATTATTCAATTAGAAACACACCATAAGACGATCTGCGCTATCCACTTTTATTGCTACGGTTTATTATACAGCGTGTCGCGCCCGACGTGACGCGAATTCGCGTTTCGCTCGGCGTGATGCTGGTTCAGCATGGAGCGCATACGTTACAGCGCATATGTTTACGGAATTGTCGCCAGATGGCACCACATATATGGAAAATCAAAATGACCAACGTTCATAATAAATTTCCAAATGTGTTTACAAAAAGTAATGTATACAAACCTGTCCCTGCATAACCTAATACAATAAATTACATACATACTATTCAGTACACTATAAATTAATCTGATGTACACTAAACTGACCCATCGGAATCTAACAAAATGAAGTGATTGAACATTTATTTCTTAAAATATGGTTTGGAATTAAATGCTAATGTTGGTCATTCACACATATGTCCTGCCATCTGGTGGATTTAATTTTATGAGCGTTCACGTATGCCAACTTCAATTCTAATAAAGAACTTTGAAAATAAATTGAGAGGAAAAATCATAATTTGTGTACATAGACCAGGACGTCCACTCAAAAGACTTCTGGATGGTGTTTCTCTTGAGGCCGAAACAGGTCAACAAATGGCCTAAATTCGTGAATGTACTATGATGATGATGATGAGATAAACATATTAAAATTCTTCATTAAAAAAGTTTCAAGTGTCGTTGCAAAACGATTAAAATAGTTCGAAATATTAGTAAAGACAGAAAAAGTAACAGCTTTTATTTATCTCTTGACTAAGTTCAAGCCACAATAATTTTTTCTGTACATCTCTGTACTCCTTAATGCTCATATTGTATAAAACATATATAGAACTCGTTGATTTGCAACAAAACTATCTAACTTTCGTCGTTAAAATTGGAAAGTTATAAAACAAGTACTGTATTTCCGACATTTTGTTATAAAATCTTAGTTTGTTTTTAGCAATTACACCAATGAGTACGGGTAATATCTTCTATATTCTTTGTTTGCGCTGGCAAATTGCGTCCTGGATTCAAGAGATTCCAAAACACGACGCGACATGTCAGCGCAATTTTTTTGCGCCAGCAATTTGCGTTGTAGATAAACCACCTCCATTTAAATACATGGGGAGCAATTTTTGCGCTGGCGCGTTGCGTCGTAGATAAACCACAGCATATAAGGTTCATGATGTGTTCCGTTGAGGTATTCAAAATTAAAATATAAAATTGTGGAAATTCACCTGAAAGGTCCGTCTCCTCAACTTAATTAACTGTACAGTTAAATAATTAATTAAGTTGAGGAGACGGACCTTTCAGGTGAATATTTCATAATTTTATATTTTGATCTTTGTTTTATTATAATAACTGGAAAGCGCACAGATGTGCATATGATCTATTATATCATAGAGGTGTAGATCCAAGTTTCTCTATGGTGTAGATCGGTAAAATGGTTTTCGGTATTCTCAAGGAATTACGCATGCGCATTGCATATAATTCGGATTTCTTGTGACTTCAATGGTTGTTTAATATCAGATGTTAAGTGTGACAAAGTTGACACATTGATATACATTTACGTTTTTCTTACCTTATTGTGAATTATTGACAATTAAAAATTATGGAAGCAGTACCAAGGTTGCCAATGTTAAGCTTCGATTTAAAAGTTAGCCCTGAAAGTACATCATTTGGGCCGAAGCTGAAACAAGTAAGTCAGACTTTTCGGTGTTAATTATACGTTATTATTTGTATATATATAACATTAAGTATATAACTATACTTTGTATTATCCTTAGAAATTGCTTATCAGTGTTATGGAAGTTGACGTCATGCATGATCTGTTTTAGTATGTTGTTTTGAGACCTGATTTCCACGAATAAGAGAATAATTCTGTCATGCAGTTAGTTTGTTTGGAATTGCGACAGTGTACACGAAAAAAAAAAAAAACTAAATTATAGTTCATATCTCACAGTGTTATACCATACAACATTCGTATGACATTGTTACACTATTTACTTTTCCATTTCTGGTAACATTTCCTACTATTTTAACGTTTCGTGACGTTTCTTAAAACATTATTTATAGTATTTGACAGTTTAGTAGTTTACGGGTATCTCTCGTAAAGATTCTTTTCATTTTTTTATTTATATGTGGGCAAATTAATGATCATTATGATTTAGGGTTTTAATAATCTGAAAGCTGCTTTTATGTCAGCACCAGATTAATTTAAATTAGGCCTACTGACGGAAGCCAATTACTGATCCTGTGAATTTGGAACGAAAGTAAGGATTGGAAAATAAGATAATTATTCAGTTTATGGTCCTCATTCAATGGCCACACCTACTAAGACACTAATGGGAGATGAGGAATGAAAATATTTGAGATTGGGGATAACACATAAATGGATATGTTTAGATAATGCTCACATAAATTAGTAAAATGTAACCAGTTGTTACATTTTAGGCCTTCTTTCGATTGTTTAATTAAATGAAAATAAACTTAGTTTTATGTGATTTTCATATTTATTAAAATATAAATTAGTTACAGCTGTTTCGGTACTTTGTACCTTCTTCAGACATGATGAGAAATGAATGAATTTTGTTATTATAGTACATAACAACTGTAACTATGCAACATTTTTTTACAGTCTCTATTATAAATTTAAAAGAGGCAATTCATTCAAATCTAGTTGGGAATTTAACAGCTTATTACCACTTTTCAATTTATTTATCTCTACAACTTCTAAAAGGTCCAACTTCTTTCCGATGTCAGAAACGTGTAAAATTTAAAAATTTGAATCAAAACAGTGATCATATTGGAGTAGATGGTTAGCATGCTTTGGATTATCTAAATTTCTGTTATATGCTCTCATATGTTCCTTTATATGAGAAATGAAAGGTCTGCCAGTTTGTCCTATATAGATATTGTCACATGTGCCACACTTCAATTTATATACACCTGATAATTGTTCCTTTTTTACTTTGGTTTTATTATTTTTCATTATATTTTGTAAAGTTTTATTGGTTTTAAATGCCACATTAATGTTCAACTTTTTTAAGTATTAAGAATGCATTAGCAAAAAATGTTTTATTTTTGTATCATTATGTAGATGTCATAGCAGGCTTCACAGGAACTAAAAGACAATTGAATTCCTTTTTAAATTTTATTAATAACATTCACAAAAGTATTAATTTCACAATGGAATTAGAAATAAATAATAGTATAAATTTCCTGGATGTATGAGTAAAACACATTGATAATAAGTTTGAGTTTGGTATCTTTCACAAACCATCTCAAACTGATGCCACTATCCATGGTTCTTCTCTTCACCCATATACTCATAAGATAGCAGCCTTTAATAGTTACATTCATAGACTTTTAAATATCCCTCTTTCACCCTTGGAATATAATAATGAACTGAATATTATTAAACATTTAGCTATCAATAATAACTATGACCCTAAAATTATAGACAATTTAATTATGAAAATTCATTACAAAAAGCAATTAACAAAGTTTTTCCTTTACCCAAGAAAGACATAAATAAATATGTCATAATGTCATACATAGGCCCAATTTTTCAATAAAATATCTAAATACTTAAAAAAGTTGAACATTAATGTTGCATTTAAAAATAATAAAACTTTACAAAATATAATAAAAAACAACAAAACCAAAGTAAAAAAGGAACAATTATCAGGTGTATATAAATTGAAGTGTGGCACATGTGACAATGCCTATATAGGGCAAACTGGCAGACCTTTTAGGCTCAACTGCACTTCTACTATCTCAAAATTTTTCTGTTATATTGTTGTAAACTATAGCTTTTGTTCTGTACTTACCATCATTTTCTAATATTTTAAAACGTTTTAAAACAATTTTTATAACATTATTAGACAATTTTAAAGTATTTATTTAAATATGCAAATCACAATATTATGAGACTGTTAGACTGTTGATGCTAACTGCTATTTTCTCCACAGAGTATATTACTTAGTCTATGATTTTTCTATCGTTGTTTTGGGTTATCGCTGGTTGGATCAGTGTTAGGGAGTGATAAGTAAGTGTACACCCATTTTTAATAAACATTTGGTAACTCACTATGATGTTTGTGGGTTATCATTCAATGATAATGTTATCGCTGCAACTTCTAACTGCTACCGTGTATTCACAGTTCTTTGCAGTTTTGAGATAGTGTAAGTGCAGTTTTTCCGACCTTTTATTTCTCGTAGGGTCTCCTGAGGCCTGTAGTGGGACTACTTTACTTTACTATAAAGGAACATATGAGAGCATATAACACAAATTTAGATAATTCAAAGTATGCTAACCATCTACTCCAATTAGATCATTGTTTTGATTCAAATTTTAAAAAAATTACATGTTTGTGACAAAGGAAAGAAGTTGGACCTTTTAGAAGTTGTAGAGATAAATAAATTGAAAAGTGGTAATAAGCTGTTAAATTCCCAACTAGATTCGAATGAATCACCTCTTTTAAATTTATAATAGAGATTGTAAAAAAAATGTTGCATAGTTACAGTTATGTACTATAATAACAAAATTCATTTATTTGTAATCATGTCTGAAGAAGGTACAAAGTAACTAATTTATATTTTAATAAATATGAAAATCACATAAAACTTTAAGTTTTAATGTCATATAATTAAATGAATTATGGATTTTCATCAAGTAAATGCCAATTCAATTGATTCCTTCTTTCATTTGTTATTTTTTTCCCTTCCAAGTTCTGATGGGGAAAAAGAAAATTGAAGTTGATTGAGTTGGCTCATTAGTATTGATGATCACCTATGAATCTTGAAATGTACCAATAGTTATTAGCCATATTCATAGTTATTGTTTGTTACCAACATGACTTACATTTCCATTATAGCAAAATCTTTACATAAAATGGAAAAACTGCACTTAAACTGACGTGAAATATTTTCAAGGTCCTATTGAACAAAAGTGCGCATGTGCCAGATTTTATAGAGCCAGCAATAACCCACCATCGAATCACATCGATTATCATCCTCGATTACTATCAATATCTTACTAATGTTCAAAATTCTTATGCTAGATGGCAGCATCTCGCTATGATATTTAAATGACCAATCTTTGCAATAAATCCCCAAATCTACGTTAAAAAATATATATAATGTTAAAATTACAAAACGTTTATTAAAACTGGTTGTACACTTACTTATCACTCCCTAACGCCGATCCAACCAGCGATAACCCAAAACAGCGGTAGAAAAATCATAGACTAAGTAATATACTCTGTGGAGAAAATAGCAGTTAGCATTACAATATTGTCTAACAGTGTCATAATATTGTGATTTGTATATTTAAATTTTTTTTTGTAAGCCCATGTTTCCCTTAACAGAGATTTAGGTGCTCTCCCCCTATAGGGAAGAATTTGAACCATACTAATTTTGTTACACTTGTTTTCGTATAGATGTCATTTGAGTGGTCCGTGGTCAGCATTCCACCTCATACTACATTTAGGAAACCAAGGTAGTACTAGGACGGGAAAATTCAGTAAATTTTGCTTAGAGGCCTTTTCTTCATTTAGGCTTAAGGATCTTTTACGAGCCTGAAAATCTTCAGACTCGGGACCCACGGCTTGAAGTCCGTCCCGGAGGACTTGCTCCTTGGATTTTTCCATCCTAAAAAAATCCATCGACCCCGGCTGGGTTTGAACTCGGGACCAGAGGCAAGGAGCATAACCACTACTCCACCGCGGCATATTTAAATAAATACATTAAAATTGTCTAATAATGTTATAAAAATTGTTTAAAAAAGTTTAAAATGTTAAAAAATGTTAGTAAATACAGAAGAAGAGCTATAGTTTACAACAATAAACTGAAAAATCAAAAAGCAGTAAAAGTGCAGTTGAGCCCATAAAACATTCTTATCATCTATTGCCACTAAGTACAGTTATCATTTGTACATTTCCTATTATAAACATTTCTTACAATTTTTTACACATTGAAAATATTTATATAATTACGCGAATATTGTGAATTGAATTCTACAGATGCGCAAATGCTTAATGTAACATCCGCTACATGGTTCTCAAATTGGTGTTACCAACATTTGCAAGTATTTCCAAACCATATTTCAGGAAATTAACTTCATTTTGTTAGATTCTGATGGGACAAGTTAGTGTACATAAAATTAGTTTATCCATCTATAGTAATTCTGCCCAAGGGCAGGTCTTTCACTGCAATCACAGCAGGTAGCTTCCTGTTGCTTTCTACACCGGTTAATGATGATGATGCTGATAATAAGGATGATAATGATGACCGGATGATTTTTGGGGACCATTGGGCCCTAAGCGTCGTGACATTTGTCTTACAGGTAAGGAAAAAAACTGAAAAAACCTCACCGGGCCTGCTGTGTGACAAGGCAGCATGCTATCCCGAGACCACAGTGGTGGACACAGTTAGTTTATAGTTTATTAAATAGTATGCATGTAATTTGTTTTGTTAGGTTAGGAAATGGGTAGTCAGTTTATGTACATTTTTTTTTTTAGCATTTGGGAGTTTGCTCTGAAAGTTGGTAATGCCGGCTTCAGAGCCATCTACTGGAAGCTACATTAACCATTACAGCAACTCCCGCAACTTGCGCATGCGCACTGTGATTCTGTAGAACAGAAGGGGGATTCAGCACTTTTACTTACCAATATATTTTCAAAGTCCTATAGAACAACAGTGCGCATGCGCCAGAGTTTATGGAGCCAGCAATAACCCACCATTGAACCATGTATCGATTATAATCCTTGCTCAGAGGGTTATCGCTTCTTGCCACGTATCAATTATTATCGTTATCGTATTAAAGTTTATACAGCTTACGCTAGATGGCAGCATGTCGCTGTGAAATTTGAATGACCAATCTTTGCAATAAATCCCAAAATCTATATTAAAGAAATATATTTATAATATTAAAATTACCAAACGTTTATTAAAAATGGGTGTATGCTTACTTATCACTTCCTAACGCAGTTCCAACCAGCGATAACCCAAACCCAGCGATAGAAAAATCATAGACTAGTAATATACACTATGGAGAAAATAGCAGTTAGCATCACACTATTGTCTAACAGTGTCATAATATTGTGATTTGCATATTTAAATACTTACTTACTCACTGGCACTATCGAACCCATAGGTTCATGGCCGCGCGGACATAAGAGACATAAGTACATAGGGGCGTTTTCCTTCTGGCTTTCCTACAAGAAGTTTCCATGCATGTCTTTCATTCCCCATACGTGCAACATGTCCTGCCCATCGCAGTCTACGAGACTTAACTGTTCTTATTATATCTGGCTTCCTATAAAGACCATGTAGTTCATTATTATGTAATCTTCTCCATTCACCTGTCTGTTCATCTCTCTTTGGTCCAGAAATCCTCCTAAGAACTTTATTCTCAAATACTCGCAATCTCCCTTCCTCCCCTAAAGTAAGAGTCCATGTTTCGCACCCATATAATATAACTGGTAGAATAATAGTTTTATATATTTTCAGCTTAAAGTTTTTTGAAAGGAGTTGGGGCATCAAAAGTCTCTGCAATGCATAATAGCATGCATTTCCAGAATTGAGCCTATGTTTAATTTCTTTGTGCATCTCATTACTATTTGTGATTATTGTTCCTAGGTATTTGAATTCAACCACTTCCTCAAAATTTCCCTCATTTGTCATTAGCTGTCCATTTCCATTATATACTGAATTTCTACGTGTGACCATATATTTAGTTTTACTGATATTTACTTCCAGTCCTAATTTCTTAGTGGTTGCTCAATAGTGTGTGCGTGTTGGCCCCTGAGATATCTCCTCGCTATCTGGCCAGTAGTACGATCAGCATCAGCATAAACTAACAGCTTATTAATACCATTCAGTTGTAAGCCTTCCTCATTCTCTAAAGATTTAATGGCATGCTCTAGTACAAAATTAAATAGTAGAGGAGATAGTGCATCTCCTTGCTTCAATCCATTCTGGATTTCAAAAGTGTCTGAAAACTGTTTGCCTACACGCACCCTACTCTTTGAGCCATTTAGACACATTCGTATAAGTCTAACTTTTTAGGAATTCTGAACTCCAGCAGGATACTATATAACTTCTCCCTTTTAATTGAATCATATGCTTTTTTGAAGTCTACATATAGTTGATGTACAGTACCATTATATTCCCATTTCTTTTCTAAAATCTGTCTTATACTAAAAATCTGATCTGTTGTAGACCTGTTTCTTCTAAGTGCACATTGATGATCTCCTAGAATGTCATCAATATAGGGAGTAAGTCTGCTTACTAATATATTTGTTAGAATTTTGTACGAAGGTGAAAGTAATGAGATGTCCCTGTAGTTGTTGCAATCAGTTTTATCTCCTTTCTTATAAATTGGTACGATAATTGGTTCTTTCCATTCATATGGAAGAGATTCTTTTTCCCAAATCATACTAAGCAACCAGCGTATCTTGTCCATCAATTTTTCTCCCCCTGATTTTATCAGTTCTGCTGGGATCTCATCTGAACCTGATGCTTTATACATCTTCAATTTTTCAATCGCCATTTCAACCTCTAATGCACTTGGCATTTCTGCTGTCTGTAACTTCTCCTCCTCAATGTCCTGTTCTGTATGTACATTTAATAGCTGATTAAAGTAACTTTTCCATCTATTTAAGATACTCCTAGAATCTGCAATCATATCCCCATTTATTCCGAATTATGTTTGCCTGAAACCCTTTCTTCTCTATACTAATTCCCTGATATAATTCTCTAATGTTCCTATTTTTGCATTCATTTCAAGACCATTAATCTTCTCTCTCAAATATTCCCTCTTTTTACTCTTTAGTAACTTGGTGGTTTCCCGTCTAACACTACCCAATTGCTCTAAATTTACCTCATTTGGCTTGTGTAATCATTTAATTTTTGCTAGCTTTCTTTTCTTTACAATGTCGGCACATTCCTCATCAAACCATTTCTTGTTTTGTCTCTTTTTTAAACAACCAATGCTTTCTGATGCTGACAATTTAATAGTATCTTATAGCCTTCCATTCTTCATTTATATCAGTTTCTTCTTCGTTTGCCACATTGTCATCTGAAGATTCCAGTACTTCAAATCTATTAGCAATTTTGATTTGGTATTCTTCCTGCATTTCATCATTTTTCAAGTTTTTTAATTCATATTTTACAGAATCATCTTTAGCGTTTGTTCCTCTCATAAGCGATAGCCGTTGTCTGATTTTCACTCTGACCGATGATGATCCGAATTGCAGTCTGTCCCTCTAACTGATCTAACATCAATGATGCTACTGTGCCAGTGTTTATCCACTAATACATGATCTATCTGGTTCCGAGTTTCTCCATCTGGAGACGTCCAGGTGTATTTATGAATATCCTTATGCTGAAATGTTGTGCTCTTAACAATGAGATTCTTTGATGTGGCAAATGTGACTAATCTAACCCCGTTGTCGTTACTCTCTTCATGAAGACTGAATTTGCCTATTGTTGGTTTGAATATATCTTCCCGCCCCACTTTTGCATTAAAATCTCCTAAGACAATTTTCATATGATATCGTGAAAGGTTATCAAATAAGCATTCTAATTCTTCATAGAACTCATCCTTGATCTTGTCATCTTTATCTTCTGTGGGGGCATGTACATTTACAATTATAAAATAATGTCGTTTACCCTTTAGAATTATGTATGATATCCTATCACTAACAAACTTAATATCTCGGATAGTGGATAGGATCCTCCTTCTGACTAAAAACCCGTTCCAAATGCAGGTCTTTCTGCACCCTCATAGTATAATTCAAAACTTCCTGATTCCTGACTACCTACTCCTGGCCACCTAATTTCCTGTAAAGCGACTATATCCAAGGGCGATTTATCTAATTCCCGCATTAATATCTCTAGTGCCCCGCTATTGTATAAAGTCCTAACATTCCATGTTCTTAGGAACATGTCCCTGTGTTTGAGCCTTTGGCATGGGTTCCCTGAAGTAGTCCCCGCCCGGAGAACCGAATGGGGGACTATTTGACCTCCGGAAAATTTTACCCCAGATGTCCGCATTTCTTGACGGTTGTATTTTTACGGTGAAAGATCGTCACTCTTTCGCCCAAGGTACTTTTTTCGTCTGGCTTATCACCTTCAACCAGTCCGGCATGGGTAACCCTATCGGCAGCAATGCTACCGCCGGCGTAGCTCTCAGGATCATTTAAGCATGCAAGCCACTCCACCACAACAAGGTAAAGATACCATGGAGGGGCATATTTAAATAAATACTTAAAAATTGTCAAATGTATAAAAATTGTTTCCGATTGAGGGTCTTTCCACTTTTCAGCGGTTGCCCTTTTACCAGCCGGCTGCTGGCCCTTCACATCCACATGTGTCAATCACAGAGGTAGATGATCAACAGCCAGTGTAGGGGTGACATGTGGTTAGCATGTCGAGTCCCCCAGCCGTTATAGCTGGTTCCTCAACCTGGAGCCGTTACTTATTGTAGCTACCCAATTGCCTCACGATGCTGGGTGGGCACCGGTCCCATACCGGCCGAAATACCATGAGAAAATTTCTTTCCCCATGGAGACTCGAACCAGCGCAAGTCCCGTAGCTCTGCGCCAAGGCTTTCTACCTTAACCGCTCGGCTACGGCGCGGGACTAAAAATTGTTTGAAAAGTTTAAAATATTAAAAAAAGTTAGTAAATATAGAAGGAGAGTTATAGTTTAAACAATAAACTGAAAAGTAGAACTGCTGTTCAGCCCTTCAGAATAGCCGTACATGTGAGATAAAGAGTACACTTTATCCAACATTTTATGATGATTCTTAAAACTTTTTTTTTACAATTCTTAAATATTTATCTATGTATACAAAATGTAATTATCTGTTATTGATTTTTTTTCCCCCCCCAAAGTTCAATATTATCGTAGTGCACTAGTGCAAGTCTTTGCCCAAAGATGGAAGCACTTTCTATGCAACTGGTAGGCCAACTTTCATAATAAATTCCCAAACATTTTTTTAGGAAATTGATGTGTTCACTTCATTTCATTAGTTTAGGAAGAAACAAGTTAGTGTTTCCAACATTCTGTTCATTTTTGTTTATAAAAATTTGATGGTGTTATGCAGCATCTGGCTATGTGCCCTTATGTAAGTTTCGAGAAAAATAAGTTTAAAGTTTAAGTCAGTCTTCACCATTTATTGTAGTGCTAAACCAACAATATTGGATAAATTATTTTCCTTGTTTTATTAGTTATGCATCAACAATTTAAGAATGGAAAATTTGGCACTTAGCTGCATGATGCAAAATTTATATTACCTTTTATGAAGATCTAGTTTCATACCCTTTGTTGCAAAACACAGAATATCCGAAGGCACTTACATTTTCTTTAATAATAAGGCTATATTTAAAGATTTGGTGCTAAAACTGTGCATACATTTACTTCATGAGCCAGTGCAACAGATGGCATCAAAATATAATTTAAAAAATGGCGCTTAGCCAGTTGATGCATAACATCGTCCAATTTTACAGTGGCTCCTGACCATGATAATTTCTACTAATTTATTTGTAGGTGGAGATCCTAAATGTCTTTCAGCTTCCCTTTCCCATGTCCTTCCCCATATTTGACAACCTGGAATTTATAACTTGTAGAATATGAATGTCACCTGCTTTTCTTGCTTCTAAAAACTAAGGGGAAAATATCAAAATGAACACAAAATAGCTCAATACTTCAGCTCAGTGCAAGCAACTGCCTACAAAGATCTTGGAATATAAAAGGGAGTGTGAATATGACTTTAAAAAGAGGATGACATTCTTTACTTTATTATATAAGATGCATCCCATTTTTAATACAAATTTTTTAAAGGGAAAAAGTGATCTTATATGCAGGAAAATAGGTAGTATATTTTCATTTGTATATCTCAGTTAATACTTTACACTGAACAAATATAAACATTCATCAGTTCATCACAATGTTCAAACAACCCTGTTTTGACAGACAGATTTAAATAAATGTCTTCCTTATTCCTAAAACATTTATGTATAATCTTATATAACAGGACTTACCTAATTACATTCTTTAATAACTCAGGGAAAAATGGTACTTTGCCTTTCCCAATATATTTTCTAAGTCCTACGGAATAACAATGTGCATGCATATGAGTTTATAGAGCTTTTGCTAGGTGGAATCATATATCTTTGAAGTCCTACAGAAAGTTTATAGAGCTGTCGCTAGATGGCAGCATAACCTTCCAAATAAATTCCCAAACATTTATTAGAAATGGATGTACACTTAACTTCTCCCTTCCTAACCTTAACAAAATAAATTACATGCATATTATTTATTAAAGTATACACTAATCTGTTGTATACTAACCTATCAAAAATAGTACTAACCTAACAAAAATACATGTAATTCAGTTAATGATGGTGGCAACATTGGAAGAGGAGGGAAAAATAGCTAGCAAGTTTCACAATATTGTCTAAAATTTTCGTAATGTTATCATGTTTCTTGTAAATAAATATTACTTAAAAATTGTAAAATGTTATAAGCATCATTTATTACCCATCATATCATCGGGGCAATGTAACTCCGCCTTCAAGGTGCTCCAACCTAAGAAATGGATTACAATTCTGCCAAAGCCAGAAATGTCATAAGAGACTACCTGGTGGCATTAGACAAAAAAAAATGTTATAAACATTGTTTAAACATTTAAAAATATTACAAAATGTTAGTAAAGACAAAATAAGTACATAGAGTAACAGTATTACAAGAATATACTATAGAAAATGAAGGTAAAGGTAATGTACTGTTGAGCCCAAGTCAGATTAGGGATGTAATGATGTTGTAGTAGTATTAATGTGTTAACATGTTAATAGTACTTCAAATAGTAATTTGAAAGTAAAGTGCATAGGAACATTTTTGGATCAAGAAGAGGCAAACAAACAGAAGTATGGAGGAAATTGCAATTTATAACTTACAGAACATGAATATCGTCTGCTTTTTTACATCTCTAAAAACTAAATAAAAATATCTTAACATTTCAACTCAGGATAGGGATGTATGGAGAGCTTATGTCCGTATGACCATTCATTGGATTCATTTGTGCCAGTTAGTTATTCCTAAGACATTTATTAGATTCTTACATAACAGGATTTTATCCAGTAACATTCTCTAACAACTTAGGATATTACAGTCTGATTCAAAGCTGTGCAGGAAAGTGTAGATGTATTTTGTAGGGAGAGGTGATGGTTGTAGTTGTAGTATCAGTAGTCGTAGTAGTAGAAGTATTTGAAAATAAAGTGCTTAGAAATATTTTTGGACTAAAGAGAGAACAGGTGAACGGAGAAAACTACATGTTAGTGAGCTATATGATCTTAAAGGAAAACCAGATATAACAAGAACAATTAAGTCTCTAAACTGTGACTGACAGGACATGTAGCATGATTAAGGAGCATGGAAACTTCTTGTAGGAAAACCAAAAGGAAAGTGCCTAATAGATGGTGACTCCAAGAAGGTGACTCCACAGCATCTTGGTCACTCCATGTGGGTTTTGTGGTGGATGAAATGGAGTTTATTCATTTAATTTCATCTGCTCCTCTGGTATTATGTCAAGTGTGGTTGGGCAGCATCCTTGTTATTCATAGACCTTTAACTCATGTCTGACACAGGGTTGGGTTGAGGGATGAGATGCATTGAAGGCCCTCACATTGTAAGAGTAAGACCCTTATCTAAAGAATAAACCTAACTCATAATAACTTGAAGCTTCTTCATGTGCCTGTGAGCAGCATGCCGTCATATGGTCTGAAAGTAAGCTATACATGGCTCAACTTTGCAACACTTACAGGATGCAAGGGAAACGTAGCCACTCCAGGCCACTCCTAAGCTAATTGATGTAACACTACAATTGTACTCAGCCAAGAAGGAAGTTTATGTGCTATTAACTCGTAAAAATATATTAAATCAGTAGTATGATATTGAAAGTAATTTCTCTGAACAATTATCCTTGCTTTATGCTTTTTCTTTTTTAATTTTTTTACTGTGGTAAGTCCCACATCTGTGTAAGTAGCAGCATGTTTGGTTGCTTTCTTTAGAGAAAATAACATTGTTAACTTAGTGGGCACATATTTTGTAAGTACTAATTCTGTAGTTTTGAGAAAAACACATTATAAAATTTTCAATACCTATTTACACAGTGGAAATACAACATATTACCACCAGAGAACTGTAGGAAACTCTTAGCATTCATTTACCACATTTGTACACAATAAAGATATACCTCTGAGAATTCTGATTTTGTACTTAACTCACTCTGATGTACAGAGTCGGAGGTCCGGGCTCAATTCTTGGTTCAGATGATAATTTTTCTTTTCAAATAATAAATTTGTCCAGGACTGGAACATGTTAAACTAATAGTACATAAAAAATTAGTTATATTTGTTAGATTGTATTATTTGATTTCTTTTCTAATTAAATTATTATTTAAATCATTTTTCGTATGAGATCCTGGTTTTCTATCTCTAATTTCTTTGATTGAATTTTGTATAGTAACTGACTTAGCTCACTGGCAATCTCTTATACTAATTTTCAGTATATCCGAGATGTGTACAATGAAGACCCAGAGATGTATTCTACTGAAATCCACAATTTGGAGACGTTGCGTGCGACAGCTGTTTGTGCTCCTCGAGATGTTACTGGCTGTTCAGCACTCAAGCGATATTATTGTCAGCTCCATTTTCTTCAAAGCAGGTTTCCCATGGCAAAGGATGGAGCTGCAGCTGTTCCATTTACTTGGTAAGTCTAACAGTTTTCCTCTCTTTATATTTGTTAAAATAAGATACAAATTATCTATTACAATTGGCTGCTTATAAACTCAATACAATATGCAATGATTATAATTTTAAAATTTCATTAAGTAAAACAAATGTAATGATATCTTGTGGAAGAAACACACTGCATGCAAAAGTAATCATTAGAGATGAAATGATTGAACAAGTATCCAACTTCAGATATTTGGGATGTGATGTCAGCTATGGATATGATAAAGATATTGAACATAAAACTGAACAGTTCCAAGATATTTGTGGTACAATAAATAGAACATTGCATAATAAAGCCCATAAACAAACAAAATTAAAATTTTATAAAACAATAGCAGTCCCTATCCTTTTATATGGGAGCGAATTTCGGATTATTCCTACCAAACAAGAAATTAAAATCCAAGCAGCCAAGATGAAATTTTTAAGAAGAATAAAAGGCCAGATTAGAAACGAGGATATTCATGAAGAACTGCAGATCTACTCCATAAAAGAAAATATATCTAATAACAAGAAACAGTGGAAAGAACATGAAGAAAGAATGGAAGAGAGTAGATTACGAAAGAAAATCTTACATTATTTTCCGAGAGGAACAAGAGATATCGGACATCCTCAGAAGAGATGGTCTTAGATCTATTAGCGAAGACGGAACAGGCAATCAATGCCTAAACCAAGAAGTGAAGAAGAAGAAGGTACAAATTTGGTATAAGATATTTAAAGTATAAACCAAATATGTTAACTTAGGCTTTTACATTTTGTATTACAATTCTTGTAGTTTATTTCTATCCAAGATGACCATAGCATCAATCTTTAAATTAAAACTCAATTTTTTTGTCTCCGACTATGACAGACATCTTCAGGAGATTGATCATATTCCAAAATAATGTAATAAATTTAATATTTTTAAATTACAGAACTGTCATCAAAGATTAACCTATATTTATTATTATGCATTACAGTAGATTCCTAGTGTAACATGGTTCTCTATAACTTACCATAAATTAGATATGACTCAAGTTAGATTACTCTATTTAACTTTCACAGGGAAAGAACACTATGAGGTTTAATTTAATAATTAAATTAATGTTTTTATTACCTCACCTCATATCCTTTTTCTTCTATACTGCAGTTTCGGAGCTTATCTCCATCGTCAGTAGCCTCTGGTCGACCGGTGTTATGTCGTTTCTTGGCGGTTTCCTTCTTACTTCTGTCGGTGGACCAATGAACCTCTGGATTAGGTCAAAATTTGTGGGAGTTTTAAAATTCATGAGTTTTTCTTTTTTGTTTTTTTGGATGTGAATCTTGTTTTAAACCCCCCAAGTTTGTGTTGAAATTCTGTGTTTGAGGTTATGTGTCCGTCCGCCATCTTTGTTCCCTCTTGACTTGAGTCGTCACTTATTTATTTAACTTTCACAGGGAAAGAACACTATGAGGTTTAATTTAATAATTAAATTAATGTTTTTATTACCTCACCTCATCCAAAAAAACAAAAAAAGAAAAACTCATGAATTTTGAAACTCCCGCAAATTTTGACCTAATCCAGAGGTTCATTGGTCCACCGACAGAAGTAAGAAGGAAACCGCCAAGAAACGACATAACACCGGTCGACCAGAGGCTACTGACGATGGAGATAAGCTCCGAAACTGCAGTATAGAAGAAAAAGGATATGAGGTGAGGTAATAAAAACATTAATTTAATTATTAGATTACTCTACCCTTAATTTTCCAGTTTCCTAGAAAATCAAAATATGGTTATAAAAACAATTATCAAGTATGTTGTGATATATGGAAGTGAATCTTGTGATATATGGAAGTGAATCTAGGATTCTTCCAGAATATGTGTAAAATCTAAGTTGGGCATCTTGGAAAAGAAAATACTCACAAGGGAACTGCCAACCATTGCATGTTGAAAACCTACCTTGAAATTTCCACCAGAGAAGTGTTATATTGTACCAAGGCCATGTCCAAAAATTTATCTGCCTTTTTAACTGCAAGGTACAGAAATTGAAGCCAGAATCCAGCAATGGCACCCCACTGTACGGATCAGATGGACTCCCTGTTGGCTAAGAGCAGAATGGAGTGAGGTAGGACACAGGTGTTGGTTGGTTGGTATCTAATGTCGAGCACTTGATAATGAAATCATTCGCTCTCTTGCACTCCAATATTTAGCAGAAAGGCTGGTCTCTTCTACAAAAGCTGGACAACGGAGGAGATGGTTTATTTCCATATCTTCATTTAAATTGCAAAAAGGGCATTTAGGTGAATCTGTTATGCCTATTCTGTGTAGGTGTTTATTCAAGCAGTCATGTCCCGTTAGTAGTCTGAATGTTGCTACTGCAGATTTTCTTTGTAATGTAGTAATGTCATAAGCTTGTAGATTTTCCCATTCCTTTCCAGATGTTTTGGTGGTATATTCTTCTCTAAGTTTATTGATATATTTATTTGAGATAATTCTTTTGATAGAGTGAAAGGAAACTGGAGTAGAAGTTGGGTTTGAAACAATTTTGCTACCCTTCTTGGCCAGAAAATCAGCTATTTCATTGCCTGTCACTCCACAATGGGCCGGAATCCATTGGAGTACAACTTTTTTATGTAGATGGGATAACTGTTTTATCATTTTGTGACATTCGATAATTTTGATGCTTTTGGTGTTGTGTCTCGTGTTATAGCGAGAATGGCTGCTTTGGAGTCACATAGAATTACAACTTGTGTAAATTTTTGGATGTGGTATAAAAGATTTTGTAAACTTAAGAAAATTGCTAGGATTTCGCCATCAAAGTTTGTTGAATTTGTGTTTAGTTTACGATAAAAGGAAAAAAGTGGACATACTGCACCAGCACCACCGTCATTTGGTAGGCTGGAGCCATCTGTAAAAATATGTATCCATTCAGGAACTGGGTATCTTAGATTTATTATTTCCAGTGACATTTGTTTTAAAATATATGGAGGAGTTTCAGATTTCTTGATGTCTTCTGTTAAATGAAGGTTATATTCAATTTCCAAAAATTCTAGAGGGTTAAGTTATGTAGATAGGAAATAACACTATGAGGTTTTTTAATATTGTTTATTTTTTATTATTTCACTCACCTCATACTTCATAATTCATAGCAGACCCTGGGTTTCTTCACATATTTTGTGACATTCTCAATGCTGCATCACATTCACAACTGACGTCCAACGGCCTTCTATCCTGCAGACTGACCTCCGTGCCATCTGGTGGCCGACCGAAGAATTTCCAAATCAGTCCTCTTTCTTTATAACCGGGTATTTCAAAATTCATAGTTGTATTTTCATTCTTGCATATGTAAATTTTTTCCCAAATTGTGAGTTCCTTCGGTTTTTCCAATTGTTTAAGTAATTTTGTTTTGGTTTCTATTCTATGTTGTTCTGACCAGGCATGTGCAGCTATTGCAGATTTTTCGGTTTTCTCCATTTTTAACATTTCTGAGGTGTTCTTTTAATCTTGTATTTAGATTCCTTTTTGTTTTTCCTATGTATATCTTTTCACAATCTTTACAATTAATTTGATAAATTCCCGATTTTTTGCAGTCTTCAATCTTTTCATTTTTGTTGGTTTTTATTAAATTACCTAAGCTGTAATCATTTTTCGGTGCTAATTTAATGTTGAATTTGTTGAAAATTTTTTGAAACTTGTCAAATACGAAGGATGGTATGTGAACTTCTTGAATTTTTTGCCTATATTTTTATCTGTCTGAAGAGTACTTTCATTGATGACTTTTTGTTCTTTGAATTTATTTATTTTCTTGTGTATCATTTTCTTTTGAAAACCATTATCCTTAGCAATTTTTATGATGTGTTCTTTCTCTTTATTGTAATTTTCTTTGCTCATGGGGACATTCACAAGTCTGTGTGTTAAACTATTAAATACTGCCTGTTTGTGTGAAAAATGGTTAAATCCAGTAGCTTTTATATAATTGTCGATGTGAGTTTCTTTTCTGTAGATTCAATCCAAATTCTTTTTTCTTTTTTTCTTCATTCCTAATCAATTTAAGGTCTAAAATGGTATTTCATGATTATTTTCTATTTCCATTGTAAATTGATTGTTTTATTTTGAATATTTAACAGTTTAATGGCATCTTCTAATTGTTTCTCTTTTACTATTGCTATGATATCATCTACGTATCTTCTCCAAAATTTAAACATCAAAGGATGTGCTTTGGTTACATGACATTCAAAGTTTCCCATAAACATGTCTGCTAAGAATGGTGATAATGGATTTCCCATTGCGAGTCCTGATTTTTGTCTAAAGTATTTTCCTCTAAAGGTGAAGAACATTTGATTTAAGCATAATATTGTTAGTTTTATGTATTCTTTAACGCTATCATCATCTAATTTGTTTTCTTTCAACCATTTTTCTAAAATTTTCAAAGTTGTGTCAGTCGGTATGTTTGTGAATAATGAAGTAACATCAAATGAGACCAATCTTTCTGAAGGTTCTATTTCTACATTTTCTAATTTCTCAACTAATTGGTAAGAATTTTCTACTGCTAAATTTTCAAATTTTTCCATACCTTTAAATTTATTGTTAAGCCATTTGGATATGTTATATGTCGGTGAGTTGATATTGTTGATGATAGGTCTCATTTTCTTTCCGTCTTTGTGGATTTTAGGAAGACCATGAATGTTGGGGTTTCTGGGATTTGGTATTTTTAATTTAAACTTTTCCTTTTGTGTCATAATTTTTTTAATTGATTTTAGGCTGGTTTCAACTTCTTTAATTGTTTTTGCGAGAGGATTTGTTTTAATTTCTTCATATTCTTCCCCCTTTAATAAATTCTCCATCCTATCATTATAATCTTCTTTATCCAAAATTACCAAATTATTCCCTTTGTCTGACTTTGAAAAAACAACATTTTTATTATTAATGTTTCTTACTTTCTTCATATTTGTTTTGCATATGTTTTTTATTTTTGTGTTTTTAATTTTTTCAATAACTTCCCCACATTCTTTTCTGATTATTGTTTGTTCTTCAAAATTCATGTCATCTAGATGACAAAACACAAAAATAAAAAACATATGCAAAACAAATATGAAGAAAGTAAGAAACATTAATAATAAAAATGTTGTTTTTTCAAAGTCAGACAAAGGGAATAATTTGGTAATTTTGGATAAAGAAGATTATAATGATAGGATGGAGAATTTATTAAAGGGGGAAGAATATGAAGAAATTAAAACAAATCCTCTCGCAAAAACAATTAAAGAAGTTGAAACCAGCCTAAAATCAATTAAAAAAATTATGACACAAAAGGAAAAGTTTAAATTAAAAATACCAAATCCCAGAAACCCCAACATTCATGGTCTTCCTAAAATCCACAAAGACGGAAAGAAAATGAGACCTATCATCAACAATATCAACTCACCGACATATAACATATCCAAATGGCTTAACAATAAATTTAAAGGTATGGAAAAATTTGAAAATTTAGCAGTAGAAAATTCTTACCAATTAGTTGAGAAATTAGAAAATGTAGAAATAGAACCTTCAGAAAGATTGGTCTCATTTGATGTTACTTCATTATTCACAAACATACCGACTGACACAACTTTGAAAATTTTAGAAAAATGGTTGAAAGAAAACAAATTAGATGATGATAGCGTTAAAGAATACATAAAACTAACAATATTATGCTTAAATCAAATGTTCTTCACCTTTAGAGGAAAATACTTTAGACAAAAATCAGGACTCGCAATGGGAAATCCATTATCACCATTCTTAGCAGACATGTTTATGGGAAACTTTGAATGTCATGTAACCAAAGCACATCCTTTGATGTTTAAATTTTGGAGAAGATACGTAGATGATATCATAGCAATAGTAAAAGAGAAACAATTAGAAGATGCCATTAAACTGTTAAATATTCAAAATAAAACAATCAAATTTACAATGGAAATAGAAAATAATCATGAAATACCATTTTTAGACCTTAAATTGATTAGGAATGAAGAAAAAAAGAAATAGAATTTGGAATCTACAGAAAAGAAACTCACATCGACAATTATATAAAAGCTACTGGATTTAACCATTTTTCACACAAACAGGCAGTATTTAATAGTTTAACACACAGACTTGTGAATGTCCCCATGAGCAAAGAAAATTACAATAAAGAGAAAGAACACATCATAAAAATTGCTAAGGATAATGGTTTTCAAAAGAACATGATACACAAGAAAATAAATAAATTCAAAGAACAAAAAGTCATCAATGAAAGTACTCTTCAGACAGATAAAAATATAGGCAAAAAATTCAAGAAGTTCACATACCATCCTTTCGTATTTGACAAGTTTCAAAAAAAATTCAACAAATTCAACATTAAATTAGCAACGAAAAATGATTACAGCTTAGGTAATTTAATAAAAACCAACAAAAATGAAAAGATTGAAGACTGCAAAAAATCGGGAATTTATCAAATTAATTGTAAAGATTGTGAAAAGATATACATAGGAAAAACAAAAAGGAATCTAAATACAAGATTAAAAGAACACCTCAGAAATGTTAAAAATGGAGAAACCGAAAAATCTGCAATAGCTGCACATGCCTGGTCAGAACAACATAGAATAGAAACCAAAACAAAATTACTTAAACAATTGGAAAAACCGAAGGAACTCACAATTTGGGAAAAAATTTACATATGCAAGAATGAAAATACAACTATGAATTTTGAAATACCCGGTTATAAAGAAAGAGGACTGATTTGGAAATTCTTCGGTCGGCCACCAGATGGCGCGGAGGTCAGTCTGCAGGATAGAAGGCCGTTGGACGTCAGTTGTGAACGTGACGCAGCATTGAGAATGTCACAAAATATGTGAAGAAACCCAGGGTCTGCTATGAATTATGAAGTATGAGGTGAGTGAAATAATAAAAAATAAACAATTCTAGAGGGTTGTTTCTCATCTGCATATTTTCTTTTGAATGTGGAAGTTGTAATTTCTGTTTGATTTCTTGTACTATGCTTAAGGAGCTTTGCTGAGATTTTAAACATACTTGTGGTTTTCTTTGGGTCCAGTTATTATGGGGTGGCCTTAAAAATTTTTCATACTGTGTGATTGCTGTTTTCTCAATTTCAAATGCTATGTTTGGGTTATTTGTTAAGATTTGCATGGCAGTGATTGATGTTGTTTTAACGGCTCCTGTTATCAGGCAGAGGATTTGGTTCTGCAATTTATTAAGTTTTTCCACTTTAGTAGTTACTAGAATTTCTTCACAATAATTGTGTTTGATGGCAGGTAGTGAGTGTTATCCAACCTACCAATACAGGAGTATTATTACTTCCCTATAGTTTAAATTAGAGATTTAGTACTGGATTTTGCTGCCTTGTAGTTAAAAATGGCAGGTAATTTTTTGGACATGTCCTTGGTAAATCATAATTCTTCTCTAGAAGAAATTTCAAGGTAGGTTTCAACATGCGTTGGTTGACAGTAAGATTCTCTAGCAAACTATGAGCTGAAATTGCAATTTTGATTTAAAGAAGGAGATATTTATATATAATTTTTTTATTTCCTTGTTTCTATTGTATAGGGTTGATGAAGGTTTAAAAAATTGTCTTGGGTATATTCTCATTAGTTACATTCACTAAAAATACGCCTAGATAGAATAACAGAAAAATATAAAATTGTGACAGTAAAGAGCTGTGATTAGTTGGAAATATTCATGATATTCTTATGCTGGATTCATGAGCTAAAATAAATACAGATATTGATAATAGATTAATAAAAATTAATTAAACAAGTTGTATCTCACTTCGTACTTCATGTTCTTGAAGCACAGAAAGTGTAGTATTCTTCATCCACCATCACGACTGTTGAATTTCGGTCTATATTAAATTTGAAGAGAAAAATTTTAGTCTATATCTTCATCTTCAAAGTTGCCATCAAGTGTTGATTTGATGAACCTTGGGATCAAATTTTACTCGTCGGGAACTTCAAAATTCATGGATCTGAACTTGTTCTTCTGAATATATATCTTTTCCCACAAACTGTCAATTTCAAAGGTTTTTCCAAATGTTTTAAATGTTTAGCCCCTTTTTAAATTTTATGAGTCTCCAACAAACTATGAAAACAAGGCAAGACTAGTGATGGGACTGCCATCTTATAGCCTTTGGTCAGGCTTTTCTGGAGAAGAAAAGAAAATAAAGGAAAGAAGAAATGGAAGAAAGGAAAGACTCCCTAGCCCTCGGATGCCCTAATAGCGTCAGGGTCGAAAAAACAAGAGTTAACCAAGAGAGGTTAGATAGTAAAGTTAAAAGAGTCTGGTATAAGTAAGTGGAAGAAAGGAGATATTTATAATTATATACCAAGAGGATGAAGATCTCTGGGCTGTTCTATGAAACGCTGGAGGGAAAATTTTCTATAGGATCGTAACAGGCCTTGGCCTAATATTTGGAAGGAAGAAGAAGAAGAAGTTTAGATCCGTGAATTTTGAAGTTCCTGTCAAGCGGGATTTGATCTCAAGGTTCAATAAATCAACACCAGATGGCAGTTTTGAAAATGAAGATGTAGACCGAAATTCAACAGTCATGATGATGGCTGAAGATGGGAGGGAGTCCTCTCGAAACTGAAGTTTCCTTGCTTGAAGAACACAAGTATGAGGTGAGGTACGACTCATTTAATTAATTTTTATTAATTGAAAACCTCTTAATGTTATTTCCCATAATTAATTTATGAATTGATAACAGATGTTTCATAATGTAGAATTTATTTCTTACTTGTTTTGATATTGATTGCAGGCGTGACACATATGCTAGCATGGTGTGTACTCTAGCTGACATTCGTTTTGAGATGGTCTCCATCCTGTACAACATTGGGGCATTGCACTCGCAACTGGGTGCATCAGACAGCAGAGTGTCGCCTGATGGTATGAAATTGTCCTGTACTCATTTCCAATGTGCAGCTTGGGCATTCCAGGTATTGTAACCACATCTCTTCATGCTTCTACTAAACTTGTTTTGTGAACAATTATCAGATATTTGCTATTGGTGCATTAGATTGGCCCCCTTTTTTCCTGCATGTCACATCCTCTACACAGATAGTTATATTTTATTTAAAAATGCTCGTGAACAGCCATTAGAATCAAAATTCAAATCTGGGCGTGAAAGGGTTGATAAATTTCGCTCAGAGGCCCCTTCCTTCAGGTTTGAGGATCTTTCACGTGTTGCAAATCTATATCATGCATCCACGACTTTGTTTTCTTTTGAAGGAAGCAATCTCTCAGGATTTTTATGTCTTTATAAATGCATCGATCACAGCTGGTTTTGAACCTGCATACTTTAAAATAGAGGTTTTCTGTACACTTAACATTTTTAAGTCACACTTATAAAATTACTTGTTGTTAAATAATTTTTCTCCAGAACTAAATTTTTCTGTCATTAATAGTATTTTTTCCTACATTGTACATTTAATTAATTAATTTTTTAGTAATTCTAGTGGTTAGGTAACAAATCAATGCAAGCCCGCTAACAAATTTTGGAACATGTTGAGTTGTAAAGAAACAAGAGTTTGTTACATGATCTGCTTTCAGAAAATAATCTAGGAATTCTTGGTCCAGGGATGAGAAATGAATTAGCCAGCTTTCTTTTGTATGGTATCTTTATGGCATGGTTAGTCACTCACCCTCCAACTTTGGGTATTTGAATCATGTAGTAAGTTGTTGGAAAAATTAGCAATTAATGAGTCTACTATTTCTGAGTTTGTGTCTTGGTCACACCATGTGAGGTTTTTGATGGATAAATCGGAGCAGAGGCAGGTTTTCTCAGAATTTTTCCTGTCTTTGCCCTGCCAAAAACTTTATTTCTCCACTCTCATGTCATCCATTTCATTCTATGCCTCGTCTGCTGCATTTCAATTATTGCAACTTACTCTTAACTGACATTCGGGCAAGACTGCGACAAGTTCATAATGCTTGTTCTCGTTATATATGCAACCTCCGTAAATCAGACCCTGTAACTCCAGTATTTGAAATGTTGTCTTGGCTTCGATTGCAAGACAGGGGAAAGATACATTACTTCTGCTTCTCATACAACACTTTGTCCACCTCATCACCCCTTTATATTTCTACTCGCTTTCATTCACTATACTCCCACCATAACTTAAACACACGATTGAGAGAAAATTTAACTCTAGCTGTTCCTCTACATCGAACATCTCACTATTCCTCATCCTTCCTTGTTTCAGCCACCCGACTCTGGAATTCCCTCCCCTTGTATATCAAGGACTGCCACTCAAAAAGTTCAAAAAGAAACTCACTTCATATTTCCTTAGACAGTATAATATATAAGTATAACCATATTCCATGTATACTTTTATTATTCCTTTAAATTCTAAACTTTCAAACAAGCCATTTACTTAATCTAATTATAGGTTATTATTTTTGTTCCATTCATAGTAATTCTGCCCGAAGGCAGGTCCTTCACTGCAATCATAGCATTTTCATGCTATGCTTGCAGCTTTACTAGGGAATTGTAGGTGTGGTAGCTTCCCGTTGCTTTCCACACTGGTGAAGGATGATGATGATGATGATAATGATGATGATGATAATGATAATAATGATAAGGATAATGATGGCCATATGATTTCGGGGACCGTTTGGGCCTTAAAGTTTTCCTGACATTTGTCTTACAGGTGAGGAAAAACTCCGATAAAAACCTCACCCAGAAAAACTGTCCCGACCGGGGATCGAACCCGGGCCTGCTGCATGACAAGACAGCACCCTACCTCGAGACCACAGCGGTGGACTTATTTTTGTTATTATTATTATTTTATTTATTTTTTCTTCCTTTCCCTTGTCAACTTTATATTGCGTAGTCTATATCTATTATGTATCATTAATCAACATGTAAATAATTCATAATTTTTATTGTATGTATAATTTAACCCTGGTGAAATGGAAGAGAATATCTTATGGTCTTTACCTCTATCAGGTAAAATAAATAAATTCTTGCAAACACTATGTTTTTTAAATAATCTCTCTCTTCAGTAGTCAAGAACTAAATTATGTCTATGTATCTAATACAATACCCTAAAATTTCTTGTTTGTCAAGATTTAGTTGTGAGATTCATAAAACTCTCAAGATATTCACAGATGTGCATATTGTCGTGTGCTACCGGGGGTCAGTTTTCACATTGTTTTCTCGTAATAAAACAACACAGTTGATTGTCTAAATTTATTTTAAAATACAATAGTAAGTAACGTTAAGAGGTTTATCTTTAAATTAATGTTGGGAAGTCAACATTATGAGGTTATATAATTAATAGTGAGTGGAGAACATATTTTTAATGACTCACCTCATACAATTTCAAATTTCTTTGATACCGACGGTTTTAGACAACATCTTGTCCCTCTTCAGTCATGGCTTCCACTCATGACTGATGAGGACGAGATGTTGTCTGAAACTGTCGGTATCAAAGAAATTTAAAATTGTATGTGGTGAGTCGTTAAAAATATGTTCTCCACTAACTATTAATTAAGAGGTTTGTTTAATAACTAAGACATTTTGTCTGTACATTCTTACTCTTAAGGTTGTTTTTGTCGAACATATGTTTCAAGATTGCTGAGCCCCATCGTCAGCGCAGCGATTACGGATGTTGAAAAACTCCACAATAACTTTATTTAGTTCTATAAACGATAAGATTTAAATATTTAGATGTAAATTAAAATTCTTTATACCTCACATCATATCTAGTCTTCCAATTAAACTGCTTTCAAAACTTACGTGGTTTTATCTTCAGTAATATATCAGCCGATGATATGTCGTTCATGAGGACTGCTTCTTATTCTATCTGTTGGTGGACCTATGAACCTCCAAATTAAATGAAATTCCCCGGTAATTTCAAAATTCACATGTTTTTCTTTCTTGTTTTTTAAGGTGGATTTTTCCCAACGTGTGAGATCTTTTGGTTTTTCTATTTGTTTAATTAAAACTGGCTTTTATACCAATTAGAAGTCGCCAAATCAAAGATAACTATCATGGAATTAGCTTGTTGAACTCTGGATATAAAATTTATGCTAATATTGTTAAGAATAAATTGAGGAAAATTTATGAAAATATAATTGGAGAAGAGCAGAATGGATTCAGAAAGGGTAGATCTTGTACAGATGGATTCTTTACTCTAAAACTACTATTAGAAAGCACAAGGAATTCAAATATAGAAACTCATATCGCCTTCGTTGACTTCATAAAGGCTTTTGACAAAGTAGACAGAAATATATTACTACAAATTTTAGCTGATGATAACGTTCCACAACAATATATTACTAATATCTTCAACATCTATAAAGATAATGAAATCTCTGTTAAACAAGATGGCAAATTATCTTCTTGGGAAAAGATCAACACTGGAGTAAGACAGGGATGTGGACTTTCATCACACCGGTGCTTTTCATTATATACATGAATAAATTAATAAATGAATGGAGGAAAACACAACGAGGATATATACCCATCAATAGGAACCTCAAACTCGATGCTATTCTTTTTTGCAGACGATTTAGCTCTCCTGGCACTTTCCGAAAATGATTTGCAACGATCAATTTATAACTTACAAAAAATAGGTGCCAAATTTAATATGGAAATATCAATTAACAAAACTAAAATTATGGCATTTCGTGGGAAGGACCCCATACAAAGTAAAATCTGTCTCCAGAATAACATTTTAGAGAGATCTAATCAATTTAAATATCTTGGATATTATCTCTCTATCTGGGATGAAAAGGATATCCCTGAAAAAGTTACTAGTTATAATAAAAGTTTAGGAATTATTAATCAAGTTATGAAACCATCCCTTGTACAAAAAAACACCAGATTACGTTTATATAACACTTTGGCTAGACCAGTGTTGACCTATGGTAGTGAAGCATGGACACTAAAAAAACAACATGAAAGCAGAATAACGGCTTGTGAAATGAGATTCATGCGCAGAACAGCGGGTTACACCAGATGGGATCTGAAAAGGAACACCGATATCTTAAAAGAATTGAAGACTACGCCAATTTTGGAATATATTAAACAGTACCAACTAAATTGGAAACACCATCTTGAAAGAATGAGTTCAAATTGGATCCCCAAAGCTGTTTATAATTATATACCAAGAGGACGAAGATCACTGGGCCGTCCTATGAAACGCTGGAGGGAACATTTTCTATAGGATCGTAACAGGCCTTGGCCTAATACTTGGAAGGAAGAAGAAGAAGAAGAAGATGTAATTAGATATAATTAATATAAAATATAGTGTAGTTCTAATTGATATAAAAGCTAGTTCAATTAAACAAATAGAAAACCCAAAAGAGCTCATGGTTTGGGAAAAAATTTACATTAAAAAAACAAGAAAGAAAAACTTATGAACTTTGAAATTCCCGGGGAATTTGATTTAATTCGGAGATTAAAATGTACACCAACAGATGGAGTAAGAAGGACTTCTTCTGAAGAGACATGACATCGGTTGAGATATTACTGAAGATGAAACTAGTTTAATTAGAAGACTGGATATGAGGTGAAGTATAAAGAATTTTAATTGAAATCTTAAAATTAAATCTCATTGTGATTTTTCCTATAAATTTCAATCTACAAACTCTACCTGACATTCTACTCACAAATTGCTGTAATAATGATGTTTCTATTATTCATTTCATACATCTCAATGATGGATAAATCATATTTGAAGAGAAAAGCTCAGTCAGTAGAGCATTGGCCCAGAAAGCCAAAGGTCCTGGGTTCGAGTCTCAGTTGGGCATATATTTTTTCTCTTCAAATATGCTGTAATAATATTAATCTTGTTTTAGAGTTTATTACAACCATATCATCAGTCTGTAATGAGACCACTTGCCACAGTTTCTTCTCTTTGACAGCTCACTGTATCATTGTCACAACACAACTGACTCGCTTCCATCCCTGGCAATAGTTTATATAGGCCAAGGACGAAAATTTCTCAGCTCCAAATTGAGACTTTTCTCGTATGGAAGCTTCTGGCATAGAACTTTCCTGACAGGGGAAGTAGAGGCGTAGAGAAATCTCTGCAACGGAGTTCTAGATGCATCAATGATCTGCGCAGGTCTTTCAACTTGCAAGTCGGCAATTTACAAATCTATTTCTACCAATGTGAAACCACTATTCTCATCATCACCCATGAAATTCAAATACTGCTAAATGACGCGCCACAATATCATCCTCGACCAAATGGATATTTTGAAAACCGAGTTAAACTTACAAAAAGTGGCTCTTTTTCTCAGGCAATAAGCCGTGCAGATTTAACCTAGGTCACACAGTAACCCCTTGGTCATCCTCCTTTCCAGTTCTTGTCTTAACTAACTTGCTGCTACTCTCAAAACCCAGAGGTTTGTAACTACATGGCCATAAGTTCTCCATACACCACTATCCTGAGCTAATATTTCCAATAATTCACCTTCCTCAAATTATGACTATTGTTATTCTCTCAAAGAAATTGAATCAGTTCTTTACTTGTTACCTCATATTAACTCTCTCGTTCAGTTTTTGGCTGATGATGAAGGAGATGCCTTCGAAACTGGTCCAGGAGTTATGAAGAGGTGAGTTGTAAAGAATTGGTTCAATTTCTATGGTGAAGGTGTCATAGTCTAATTTCCTATCAATTTTGTATGCAAGTATTCTCCCATCTCATCCTTGATCTACATACTGGGTACTCTCCCTCTGTTTTTCTTATGAGAAGTTTCCATGCTCCTCTTTCATTCCCCATTCATCCCACATGTCTCAATTGGATGATGTTATGCATCAACTGGCTAATCACTGTTTTAAAAAAAATATTTTGATGCCATCTGTTGCACTGGTTCATGAAGTAAGTGTACACACACTTTTAGCGCCAAATCTTTAAATATAGCCTTATTATTAAAGAAAATGTAAATGCAGTCAGTCCCATCAGAGATTGTGTGTTTTGCAACAAATAGGTATGAAATCAGATCATGATTGGTAATCTAAATTTTGCATCAAGCAGATAAGCACCAAATGTCACCACTCTTAGATTGTTGATGCATAACTGTCAAACAAGGAAAAAACTTACAATATCCAGTATTGTTAGTTTGGCACTACAATAAATAGTGAAGATTGACTTAAACTTTAAGGGTCGTATGCAAATACATTAGTCTCTACTCAAATTACTTCCAATCACTGGTGAGCTGAGATCGAATTAACGGCCGCCTTAACCAGTCATGCATGAATGTTGACGTTTTCGTAATATTGGCAACGAATTACCCAGAATTCTCAGCGATAAAACCACTTCCGTTATTTTTGTCTGCTATAGAGGAATGCATTTATGCTTGCATCCTGCAAATAATACCGTATACAAACACGTCTGCGACGCGCAATATTACGCCGATTCTCCTGTTCTTCCAGTTGAATTCTTTGGTAGACTCTATCAAATTCCTCTTCTCTGCATATACCAAAAACATGATCGAAGTCTTCAAGGTCCGACATCTTGGATAAGTTTCAAACTACATCGGTTCCCTTCGGGATTTTCACATAAGTTTATATCTTGAGCTACGATCTTAAGGTACCTTGTCAGGTAGCTTACAATTATTACCGCGTGAATAGATTTCTGAGTAAGAAAAATGTGTTTGAATAAAACTTTATCAGCAGAGAACACCTTTTACTGTCTAATGCGTTCAAACATTCAACCCTAAATGTATTTTTCTCGAAACTTACATAATGGCGCATAGCTGGTTGATGCATAATGCCTTCCAATTAGAAAGAAAAAAGATTATAGTTAAATGTTTTAAGAATGTCAGTTAATTAAATAAAAATCTTTTGATGGGAATTAATGCATGAGGCTATTCACAATTTATATAAGCAAGTTAAAAATACATTTTTTACATCTCAACTCATAAAACTCCATGATTTTCACAGGATTGGTTTTGAAACTGTTACTTATATCCTCATTCAAAACTCCAAAAGAGTTAGTTTTGGCTGACAATAAAAGCAACAGCTTTAGAAACTAGTCCTGTCAGAATCATCGAGTTTTATGAGGCGAGATGTAAAAAAAATGTATTTTCTACTCACTTATATAAAAAAATAATGTTAATTAATTTTGTTTTAGCACTTGAAAGACTCATTCCCTCAACCAGCTGGAGTTGACCTTGCACCAGACGTGATGCAGTTTATGTTCCACTTGTGCCTGGCACAAGCTCAAGAATGTATACTGGAGAAGAGCATGACAGATAACAGAAAGGCCACCATCGTAGGTGAGTGCACTAGTTTTATCTCATAAAGGAACTCCATAAGTATTATATTACAAACAAAAATTACGTTCTAATATATTTTTCTTTCTAATATAAGACTATATCCAATTCTGGAAAGTGTTAATATAAGAATACTGGTGTTTGCCTATTGGTCAAAATTCGACCATAAATAATACGTTACTGCACTTATTATCTCACTTTATATTATATTAGACATTGTTAGTTTTAAATTGTATTTTATTTTATTTGGAATTGTACTGGACATTTTATTATCATAAGTAATGCCACGGGTGATTTCCAATTTATCTAAAGGATTTGGAAATCGAGAGTGGCATTTGTTAGGACTATTTAACGAATAAAATTAAGCTATTTACTCACAAATAATTATTTAAATATAGTTATTTTAAAATATTTATATATTTAATGTAAACGGTGATGTTTGAAAACAAATGAGAAATGTTTGGTTATGTTTCATTTGTTCATCACTACAATTTGATCACACTATTTATTGCCAAATAGGATTGCAATATTGTAAGAATGCACCCTAGTGGAGAAAAAATGGAACACATCAAACTGTGTATTATAACCAACATTATAGGTTATTCATTTTTTTCGGAAATAACTCAGTAAAATCAGTATTTAAAAACACAATTATTGATCACACAATTATCAAATGTGTAGTTTGAAGGAATCTGTTCAATATTTGCTATATTCAGCATATTTGTTAGAGAGTCAGGCACTGCAAAATAATGCTCTGACTGTTCAGAATATTAAAAAGGTGGAGCTTTCTATATTTTGGTAATAAAAATTTGATAATTATCGAGGTGAAACACGACTGTGATTGGTTATAAAACAAAATTCATTGAAGCATGATTGGCATTGACTCCCATTTGGGGCATGAGTTAAATAATCATCATATATGTATATAGACACAACATGCTGACCATATGCCACTCCTTTGCTGGCTGTATTATCGGCCACCTCTGTGATTAATACGTGGTTGTGAGGACAATGATGGCTGGTATTTCAAGGTGTATCGTGCCATGGAGTTTTATTTTCTACAGATTAATTTTTCCATTGCTTTATTCACCATCATCATCCATGCAAGTATTAGGCCATGTGACCTGTTTTGGACTCAAAGTGGAATTTTCCATCCAGCGGTTTTTTGGATGTCCCAGTTTTATTAAAAATATTAAATAATTAAAAAACATGTTTTATTCAACGCCACCACAATGCCATTTTTTGACATTCTGGTATTCTCTTCTGGCATGGAATTATTGTAACCCACTTCTGAGGTTGGGGCGCCTGGAAAGTGGAATTACGTTGCCCCGATGATATATGATAGTGATGATAATAGTAATGATGCACCAGGAGAGGCCTTAATCCTAAACTTAATGAATATGTTAATGATGGCCAGATGATGTTCGGGGACCATTTGGTCCTTAAAGTTTCCTGTCATTTGTCTTACAGGTGAGGGGAAACCCACCCAGGAATCTTGTCCCGACTGGGTATCGAACCCGTGCCTGCTGTGTGACAATGCAATACTACCTCGAGACCACAGCGGTAGACTGTATTAAACCAGTGTAATTTGAAGGATACATTGCTAATTTAAGAGTTAATTAAATTTGATGTTTTTATTATTCATTTCATACATCTCAATGATGGATAAATCATATTTGAAGAGAAAAATTATACACTCAGACTGGGACTCGAACCCAGGACCTTTGGCTTTCTAGGGCAATGCTCTGCCGACAGCCATCTGGGCGATTTCCAATCTAAATGCAATTTTTTTTTATATACGTTTGTCAATTCCCGCACACCATATGCTATGAAGCCTTTGCTTCTATCTTTGCAATAGAAGCAAAGGTTCATAGCATACAGTGCATGGGAATTGACAACGTATATAAGAGAAAAATTTGCGTTTGGATTGGAACTCGCCCAGATGGCTCAGTCGGTAGAGCATTGGCCTACAAAGCCAAAGGTCCTGGGTTTTTGAGTCCCAATGTTAGCATATAATTTTTCTCTTCAAATATGGTTAATTAAATTGTTTGGTATACAGTTACATTGTGGCACAGCAAACATGGCAGCTATTAGAGAGATTTTTAAATTTTGGGTTTTAGATAAATCCCCATTTCTAATAGTCAGATATTGCTAATTTTTGGATAATACCTTCCTTGTTTTATTTTAGTAGCATATACTGAGTTTTGTTGTGAAAAATCAGAAATTATGACTGCCAGAGCAATTTTCAAATTTTCAGGTAAACCTTCACTTCTAATAGATATTGCTAATTTTCTTAAGAATACCCTCCTCATTTTATTTCAATATATTATCGTGAATAAATAAATTAATGAGTCATTTTTTACATCTTACCTCATATATCATGTTTTATTAAGCACGGTAACTATATTCAAAGTTAAAATTGGGAAACACATTATGAGGTTCTTAATTAATAAATTAATGAGTCATTTTAACATCTTACCTCATATTTCATGTTTTTCAAACACGGTAACTATAGTTTTCAAATGATCTTGTAATTCATTTTCAACCGTGTTTGAAAAACATGAAATATGAGGTAAGATGTTAAAATGACTCAGTAATTTATTAATTACGGTAACTATAGTTTTCAAATGATCTTGTCATTCATTTTCAACCGCCATTATGACTACCGGATATTCGTTGGAATCTCCCTCTGTTACGTTGCCATCTGGTGTTGATTTGATGAACTTCGAGATATCGTTGCCATCTGGTATTGATTTGATGAACTTCGAGATGAGGTCACGTTCATCCGGAATGTCGAAATTCATGGATTTAAATTTGTTCTTCTGAATAAATATTTTCTCCCAAACTGTCAAATCCAAAGGTTTTTCCAAATGTTTTAGAAGTTTAGCTTCTTTTTCAATTTTATGGCCTTTCAACAAACTATGTGCTGCAATAGCTGATTTTTCAATTTCACCATTTTTAATATTTCTAAAGTGTTCCTTTGTACGAGTGTCCAAATTTCTTTTGGTTTTTCCTATGTGTACTTTATTGCAAACTCCACAATCAATTTGATAATTCCAGATTTTTTACTATCTGGGGTGTTCATTTTCTTATTGGTTATTAATAAGTTACCAAGGCTAAATTTATTTATCGGTGCCAATGTAATATTGAATTTCTTGAAAATTTTTTGAAATTTGTTATGTATTCCAGGATGATAAGTGATTTTCTTAAATTGTTTTCCTTTCTTTGAATCAGATTGCAGGGTAGTGTACTCTTTTAATCTTTTTTGTTGTCTAAATTTCTTTAATTTAGTTATAATTATTTCCTTTCCAAAACCATTTAAATTAGCTATGTCCAAAATGTGATTGTATTCTTTCTTAAAATCTTCTTCATTTAGTGGAACATTCAATAATCTATATATCAAACTGTTTGAAATTGCATGCTTATGCGCAATATGATTGAAACCTGAAGACTTTATGTAATTGTGAATATGAGTATCTTTTCTGTATATATTGAATTCAATTCTTTGTTGTTGTTGTTCATTCCTTCTTATGTAGAGGTCCAAAAATGGGATTTGGTTATTATTTTCTAATTCCATAGTAAATTTTACAGATTCATCCTGGAGGTTGAGTAATTTTAATGCATCTTCAATATATACAGAAAAGATACTCATATTGACAATTACATAAAGTCTTCAGGTTTCAATCATATTGCGCATAAGCATGCAATTTTCAACAGTTTGATATATAGATTATTGAATGTTCCACTAAATGAAGAAGATTTTAAGAAAGAATACAATCACATTTTGGACATAGCTAATTTAAATGGTTTTGGAAAGGAAATAATTATAACTAAATTAAAGAACTTTAGACAACAAAAAAGATTAAAAGAGTACACTACCCTGCAATCTGATCCAAAGAAAGGAAAACAATTTAAGAAAATCACTTATCATCCTGGAATACATAACAAATTTCAAAAAAATTTCAAGAAATTCAATATTACATTGGCACCGATAAATAAATTTAGCCTTGGTAACTTATTAATAACCAATAAGAAAATGAACACCCCAGATAGTAAAAAATCTGGAATTTATCAAATTGATTGTGGAGTTTGCAATAAAGTATACATAGGAAAACAAAAAGAAATTTGGACACTCGTGCAAAGGAACACTTTAGAAATATTAAAAATGGTGAAATTGAAAAATCAGCTATTGCAGCACATAGTTTGTTGGAAGGTCATAAAATTGAAAAAGAAGCTAAACTTCTAAAACATTTGGAAAAACCTTTGGATTTGACAGTTTGGGAGAAAATATTTATTCAGAAGAACAAATTTAAATCCATGAATTTCGACATTCCGGATGAACGTGACCTCATCTCGAAGTTCATCAAATCAATACCAGATGGCAACGATATCTCGAAGTTCATCAAATCAACACCAGATGGCAACGTTACAGAGGGATATTCCAACGAATATCCGGTAGTCATAATGGCAGTTGAAAATGAATGACAAGATCATTTGAAAACTATAGTTACCGTGTTTAATAAAACATGATATATGAGGTAAGATGTAAAAATGACTCATTAATTTATTAATTAAGAACCTCATAATGTGTTTCCCATTTTTAACTTTGAATATTATCGTGAGTTTCATTGTGAAAAATTGGAAATTGTGACTGCCAGAGCGAATTTTAAATTTTCTTTTCAGGTGAACTTCTACTCCTAATGATTCAATTTTACTGGTTAACCAATTCGACTTCACTTTTTTATTTGCTATACGCTGAGTTTGGTAACATACTTGTAGATGTTAGAGCATTAATGTACATATATATGTATATTGATAGTTAAATATATATGTATAGGCCTATTGAACTTTTATAGGAATAGATCACTATGAGGTTTAATTTATCTTATATATTTTAAAATCATAATAAGTAACATTATGAGGTTTAATTTAATTTGAGTTTGTATTTTTTTTAACATTCTTACGAGGTAATAATGTTAAAAAATACAAACTCAAGCTATCATATATATTAAATTATTTTGAGTCTGTGAAATCTTACCACAATGTTAATGTTGATTTGTTCTTGAACATGTTTCGATTAGTCTTCTAATCATCTTCAGCATCATGGCCAGACAACAAATCAACATTAATGTTGAGGTAAGATTTCACAGACTCAAAATAATTTAATTAAAAGAACCTCAAAATATTACTTCCTAAAATAAAACATATCTTATATATGCTTACTACCTAAATATCTTATATATGTTTATACAGTAGTATATTATCCTCATCTGTTTTTTTTTTTCATATTCTTGGAAAGCATTCAGAGTATGGGGTCAACATTTTTGAGCTCTTCATTTCCCTCAATTTACACTTTCCCCTATTTTACACCATTTTCCTCGTGGTCCCTTCAAAAGTGTAAAAGAGGGGTAATACTGTATTTATTTGTCATGGTCATTTTCTGTTCTGCTAGGTAGGATGAAAGAAGATTTTTTTTTTCAAAAATCTTTTCATGAGAACAACCTCAGTAACTTGATTCCTTCAAATTTGCTAAGTTGGCAGTATTGCTTACCTTGTCATATGTGTCCTTTATACCAAATTTAATCACAATCAGAACTGATGAGGTCAACATGATGATTAATCTCTCACATGGATTTGATTAGTGACTGTGTTGTATAAACATTTTAGCAGATGATAATTTATTGGTTTGTGACTCATTGGTGAAGTTCTTCATATACTTGTTAGATGAAACATTTTCACTCAAATAATTGAATCCAAAAAGCATGTGAAATAACTGTTTGGTAATCATTACGTGCAATTAGAAACACAATATTGTCATATGTAATATTATGGTAAGTAAAAGAAATAACAAGAATGTGAAGTCTATTAACACAGTTTAAGATTCAACTATTTAGGAAATGAACATTAATAAAATTCATGATAACATTCCATTGAGGTATTAGTCAAAAAATTACAGTTATAATATAAAATTATAAAATTGTTACCTAATGGGGTCTGTCTTATCAACTTTGTAAACTGCTGATTCTCTGTAGGCCTTTCAGGACCAGTATTGCATTTAGGATCAGCAGATAAAGACCTATCTCTTGCTCCTTCTGCTGATGATGGGACTAGTCCCAAAAGGCCTACAAGAAATCAGTAGTTTACAAGTCCTGGTGTGGTCAGGATTTTTAAACTGACCCAAACCTTCTTGTGGCACCATGGCCCTGAGGTAGACTCAGCCTCTAATGGAAATGAGTATCAGACACTTGATGTGGAGGTAAAGGCGGCCATCATACAGGACTGACAGCAAGTTCTGATTGTCTAGAAAAAGTGGGAGCCTTAACCTCCTACTACCCCAAGGGTCTCCTATGGCCTGTAATGGGATCACTTTACCTCTTTATTTTAGAAAGAAATATTAATGCTCGAACCATGGATCTTTGATTCTACGTATCATTATGATACCAATTACACCATTCGAGCACCAGTACGAACATCAACAATTCTTTCAACTTATACAATTCTCTTTCATCTGAGGGCCAATAGCCATCGCTAGCAACGCCATCTAACAACTAATATTTGAAGTATTTTTATTGAGAATTTATACATTACTTTTAAGTAGTAAAGCTTCATTTTTTTATGTTATATTTTTAATTAACACTTTTCAGAATTGGACATAATTTTGTTTTAGAAAGAAAAACTAAGATGCATGAAATCAGAGATCCGGGGTTCGAATCCTAGTTCAAACATTAACCTTTCTTTCTAAAATATTTCTACACAAGTTATCCTGATATTCATAATTTGTTGAGTAACCTTATTTATTATCTTTACTTTTATGGACATGAATACAGTCACTGATTAGAATTTGTTAAGAACCAGTGGTTTAAAAATGCAGAAATATTAATTGATGAAGAGGAGATACTGGAAAACTTCTGTTTATTATGGAACAGAAATTGTTCTTCACAACTTCAATCAAATGCATCTTTGTGTAACATTCAATTTATATTTAATTCTCTGTCACTGAGCATACCCATGTATCAAGCCGTTTCATAAAATTGCAGTTGTTCTTTCTGCTTTGATAAATTCCATATCAAAATATTAACATTGACCATTTAACTCATGCCCCAAATGGGAGCCAGTGACCATTCACGTTTCAATGAATTTTGTTTTACAACCAATGACAGTCATGTTTCACCTCGCCCTTTATTAAATTCTCTTAACCAGCCTCTGCTTTTGTGATAAAGAAAGCTCCTTCTTTTTAATATTCTGAACAGGTCAGAGCATTATTTTGGAGTGACTGACTCTCCAACAAATACATTGAATGTAGCAAATAATGAACTACACATTTGATTAATAGTGAATGGAGAACATACTTTAATCGGCTACCTCATACATTTTCAAACTTCTTTGATACTGACGGTTTCAGACAATATCATGTCCTTCTTCAGTCATGGCGTCCACTGATGAAATACATGGGAAATTTAAAAAAAAAAATTTGACAAATACAACGTTACTTTGGCACCAATTAATAAATTTAGTCTGGAAAAACTTTTAAATACCAATAAAAAAATCAACATCCCAGACAGTAAGAAATCTGGAATATATCAAATTAATTGTAATGATTGTAGCAAAGTATACATAGGAAAAACAAAAAGGAATTTAGAAACACGCACCAAAGAACATTTTAGAAATATTAAAAATTGTGAAATTGAAAAATCAGCAATTGCTACACATAGTTTACTAGAACATCATAAAATTGAAAAAGAAGCGAAACTTTTGAAACAATTGGATAAACCGTTGGAATTGACAATCCCAATATTAATTTAAATACACATTTGATAATTGTGTTTTTAAATAATGATTTTACTGAGTTATTTACTATTGTATACCTGGCTTAGCTTGGCAAAGAGAATGGGTAGATAAGTGTAGATCCTTGACTGCTTTCGCTCAATCACAAAAGAAAGAACCTACCCTGTTGTCAGTTTTTGTCTTCCCCCCATACCCCTATTAATATCTGGTGAAGAAACACTGACAGTACTGGTGTGAGTGAGAGAGGTGAGTACAGTTGTCTCTACAAATTTCTCACAAAGTTAAGCCAGACGAACTATAAAAAATAAGTTAATAACCTATAATGTTGGTTATAATGTAGGCCTATAGTTTGATGTGTTTAATTTTTTCTCCACTAGGGTGCATTCTTACAATATTGCGATCTAGTGAGTTATTAAATTAATATTGGGAAGCTAAAGCTATTACTATGATAGAAATAAGTAAATTAATAAACACAATTAAATTATTGTAAATCAATGGTAAAGAGAAAAATTTTTGCCTGAACCGGGAATCGAACCCCAAACCTTTAGCTTTCCGTGCTAATGCTCAGACCTCTGAGCTAATCCAGGCTTCATTCCCATCCAAGCAAGAATCATTCCTTTACCTTTACTCTACTGGTCCCACATTCAATTGCAATGAATCATCATTCACAAATACACAATGAATGGCTTCTACCTGAAGAAGACATGAAGGGACTCCACACAGCTATAGCATTATTTATTAAATTAATATTGGGAAGCTAAAGCTATTACTATGATAGAAATAAGTAAATTAATAAACACAATTAAATTATTGTAAATCAATGGTAAAGAGAAAAATTTTTGCCTGAACCGGGAATCGAACCCCGAACCTTTAGCTTTCTGTATTTGTGAATGATGATTCATTGCAATTGAATGTGGGGCCAGTAGAGTAAAGGTAAAGGAAGGATTCTTGCTTGGATGGGAATGAAGCCTGGATTAGCTCAGTGGTCTGAGCATTAGCACGGAAAGCTAAAGGTTCGGGGTTCGATTCCCGGTTCAGGCAAAAATTTTTCTCTTTACCATTGATTTACAATAATTTAATTGTGTTTAGTGAGTTATTGCTGATTGTGATCCTATTTGGCAATAAATAATATGATCACGTTAGAGTGAATAAAAAATGAAATGTAACCACACATTTCTGATTTGTTTTCAGACATTACCATTTACATTAAATATACAATTATTTCAAAATCCAGTAACTATTTGTAAATTAATGAGTCATTTTTATATCTTACCTCATATTTCATGTTTCTTTAAACACGTATTTAAAATGTGAAGACTTATTATTTTGTCCCCATCTTTAGTTTATTTTTATCTTTATTATTATGGATACTTTTCCCTGTGATACGACTGTGGTAAGATATACATAGGGAAACAAAAAGAAATTTAACCATTAGAACTAAAGAACACATAAGGAATGTAAAAAAAAAGGGGAAGTAGAAAAATCTTCAGTGGCTGCTCATGTTTGGTCAAAAAAACATAAATAGATGTAAACATAAAATTATTAAAACAGTTAGAAAACAAAAATGAACTCACCATATGGGAAAAAATCTATATACAGAAGAACAAGGAAAGAATTATGATATTTAATTAATGTTGGGAAGTAAACATTATGAGGTATAATCATTATGAACTTCCTGCAGAAAGGAACCTCATTAATAAATTCATTGGACCAGAGGCAGAGAGAGCAGGAATCAAGAATCAGGGCTGACAACATGAGAAAATTCAGTCTGTAATCGCTGACGATGGGGCTAAGAAGCCCTGAAACATATGTTTGATAAAAACAATTATAAGAGGTAAGAATGAACAGACAAAATGTTTTAATTATTAAACAAACCTCTTAATGTTACTTCCTATTGTATTTTAAAATAAACTCATAGTGTTATTTCCTATCTACATAACTTAATAACTTGCAGTATAGTGAAGATTGACTTAACTTTAAATTTATTTTTCTTGAAACTTACATATTGGCACATAACTGATTGATGCATAACACCGTCCAATTCTGGCTAATTTTAAGACAATGGCATTCAAGAATATCTCTTAAGGATGAAACTGACAATGGAGAGATGCTGTCCGCTCTGTGACAACTATAATGTGATTCTAAATAGAACACCTTAGCTGCAGAAAACTGGATGAAAATAAACAGAAAACTGGAAACTTGGAAGCTCTTTATTGGATAGCTAGGGAAAAAATGACTTGGGGTCAACAATCCCGGAAGCCACTAGCAACAACAACAACTATATCCAGTGCAAGCAATGTGGGTATTGACAGTGATTGGTTGAAAATGAGGGACAGAGGGGAACACCACTCTCGGTAGTGAGAGATGTGCAATCAAAGCAAGAATGCATTTTGTTCACTGCCAAGCTATATCTCTCCCTTTGCAGACCTATAAATTAGCAGACCCTTTCTTGAACTGTGCAACATAAAAACAAGACATAGTTTGATATTATTTGTCAAATCTGGTTTTAGAATGCCATTTGACAGGCCTTGGATGTTTCAGAATTTTAGTGCCATGATATAAGTTTTATTACATTAAAATTGAAATAAAAGTTCATATGAGATAATTTATTAAGAGATTGAATCAGAAATATGCATCTCATATCATATTTTGTTTTTCCATCATAAACATTTTTGGTAAAATGCCAGCATTCTCAATTAAAAGTTGACCTTTGAAAGTCTTGTATTTATTTTATTCCTCATGAACCTGTGAACTTCAAAATTCATTAAGCTTTGTCTGTATCAGCAGTAACTGCTCACATGTGGACTGAAAACCATAGAATTAAAGATAAGGCAAAACTGTTGATTCAACTGGAAAACCACAAAAACTCACATTATTTGAAAACATCGACATGCAGAAAAATGAGATAAAATATTGAAGTTTGAAGATTCTGGGAAAAAGAGTGTTGAAGATCCTTACATTATTACAGTGCAATTATTAACAGTACTGTACTCATCATCATCCATGCAAGTATTTGGCCATGTAGCCTGTTACGTTCTCAAAGAGAAATTTTTCATTCAGCGCTTTGTTTGGACGTCCCAGCGATCTTTTGCCTTGGGGCAGTAACAAAGCATAGCTTTTGGGATTCTTTGAGATGGCATTCATTGAAGATGGGCTTTTCAGTTGTTTTGGTAGTTTTGTATATGGTGGAGAATGGGTTCTATCTCCAACTCTTCCGTAATTTCCTCATTTCTTTATGGTCCCATTTTGTATAGTCTGCTGTATGGCGCATAAATCACATCTCATTTATATTAAATTAATGTTGGGAAGTAAACATTATGAGGTATAATCATTAAAATTCATCGGAGAACATTTTGTTTAATCAGCTCACCTCATAGGATTCATGCTTCCATGATACAAACACAGTTGTGTTCATTCTTAGCCATAAGAATTTCGTAAGTCAGAGTTATGGTTGAGGATGAACACGACTGAGTTTAAAACCGCGGTATCATGGAAGCATGAATCTTATGAGGTGAGTTGTTTAAACAAAATGTTCTCCAATGAATTTCACATCTCATTTGCTGTTATTCAGCTTTTATCTCTTCTTTGTATTGCCCATGCTTCACTACCATATCTTAATACTGGTCATGCGAGAACCTTATAAAGCCATGTTCTTTTGTACTAAAGATGGTTCCATTATACTGTTAATTATCCCCATTGTTTTTGTGAAATTTGTGATTTTCTTTGATACATTAGCTTCGTCTTGAAATGTTAAATTATAACCAAAATAATTAAATTAGTTTACTCATTCTAAAATTTCGTCCAAAACAATTTTGCTAGGTATATGATATTTCCCACAAAAGGCCATCACTTTAGTTTTCTTTGTATTGATTTCCATGTTGTACCTTTTTGCAGTTATATTAAAATTGTGTATAGAATATTGTAAATCTGTTTCTGTTGGAGCTATTAATACTAAATCATTTGCAAAAAGCAAGGAGTCTATTTTTAGGTTTTTATTCATTTGAATAGAACTGTGTCTCTTCTGTCGCCAATCTTGAAGTATTCTACCCATGTATATGATAAAGAGTACTATACAACATAATTGTTAAAATTTTTAAAATATCAATATAAGTACCTTTTTATATCTGTCTTCCTCAATCAAAATGGATCCCTGTCCAAAAAACTTTGTTAATTACTCAAAATCATGAAGGCCTTTCAAAACATGTTTCATCTTCGGCATGTACCAAATAACATGCTGAAGATGAAGCATGTTTTGAAAGGCCTTCATGATTTTGAATAAATATTGAAGTTTTTTTGGACAGGGATCCATTTTGATTGAGGAAGATGGGTATAAAAACGTACTTGTATTAATATTAAAAAAATTAATACATAACCTCAATTGTGATTACAATGAATTTTAGAAATATTAATTATTAAGTTAATCCCCTCACCACTAGAGGCAAAGAATTTACAAAACACCCTATGGCCTAGTTGGATTCTAGTTAAAAATGACAAGGATGTTCACTGAAACATATCCAGATGAGAAAACAAATATAAGGTGAATGTGTATGTATTTCCAATTCAATCTCTTAATGAAATAAAAGTTAATTTACAGTAATTACAATTTGAATATCATTTGTGTTTCAGCAAAGATAGCTGTTCAGATAGTGGACTACTATAATCTGGCACTTGGAATATTGGAACAAAGTGGAAATGATGATTGTTCTGTTGCTGAAACTGTTGGCTCTAAGATATATAAGGTACATTATTATTAATTTTTTTGATGAGAAAATGTTTTGCCTGAACTAGAAATTGAACCCAATACCTCCAGTTTAATGCACCGATACACTAACTGTTGTGCTCTCTAGGCATCCCCGTTCAAATACAAATTTCTCTCTTTTTTTATATAATCCTGTTTCCTGTAGCATGAATCTTTGTTCAAAAAGCAATTGGTTGCTTTTAATTAAAGAAGACTTTATGAAGGGATTGTTGTTAATAATAATATTATTAATATAAAGCCATTATTAAGATGTTACATGTAAATTTATACAAACCTGATTAACTCATTGGCACAATGGAACTCCTAGATTCATGGCTATGTGAACATACTTACTTACTCACTGGCACTATCGAACCCGTAGGTTCATGGCCGCACGGACATAAGCTCTCCATACATTCCTATCCTGAGCTAATGCTTTCCAATCATTCCCTGTATAATCTACTTCCCTCAAATCATAGTTAATGTTGTTCTCCCACCTCATTCTTGGTCTACCAACTGGGCGTTTTCCTTCTGGCTTTCCTACAAGAAGTTTCCATGCACGTCTTTCATTCCCCATACGCGCAACATGTCCTGCCCATCGCAGTCTACGGGACTTAACTGTTCTTATTATATGTGGCTTCCTATAAAGACCATGTAGTTCATTGTTATGTAGTCTTCTCCATTCACCTGTCTGTTCATCTCTCTTTGGTCCAAAAATTTTCCTAAGAACTTTATTCTCAAATACTCGTAATCTCCTTTCCTCCCTTAAAGTAAGAGTCCATGTTTCGCACCCATATAATATAACTGGTAGAATAATAGTTTTATATATTTTCAGCTTAACGTTTTTTGAAAGGAGTTGGGACATCAAAAGTCTCTGCAATGCATAATAGCATGCATTTCCAGAATTGAGCCTATGTTTAATTTCTTTGTGCATCTCATTCCTATTTGTGATTATTGTTCCTAGGTATTTGAATTCAGCCAATTTCTCAAAATTTCCCTCATTTGTCATTAGCTGTCCATTTCCATTATTTAATGGATTTCTACGTGTGACCATATATTTAGTTTTACTGATATTTACTTCCAGTCCTAATTTCTTAGTGTTACTCAATAGTGTGTGCGTGTTGGCCTTTAGTATCTCCTCGCTATCGGCCAGTAGTACTACATCATCAGCATAAACTAACAGCTTATTAATACCATTGAGTTGTAAGCCTTCCTCATTCTCTAAAGATTTAATGGCATGCTCTAGTACAAAATTAAATAGTAGAGGAGATAGTGCATCTCCTTGCTTCAACCCATTCTGGATTTCAAAAGTGTCTGAAAACTGTTTGCCTACACGCACCCTACTCGTTGAGCCATTTAGACACATTCGTATAAGTCTAACTAACTTTTTAGGAATTCCGAACTCCAGCAGGATACTATATAACTTCTCCCTCTTAATTGAATCATATGCTTTTTGGAAGTCTACGTATAGTTGATGTACAGTACCATTATATTCCCATTTCTTTTCTAAAATCTGTCTTATACTAAAAATCTGATCTGTTGTAGACCTGTTTCTTCTAAATGCACATTGATGATCTCCTAGAATGTCATCAATATAGGGAGTAAGTCTTCTTACTAATATATTTGTTAGAATTTTGTACGAAGTTGAAAGTAATGAGATGCCCCTATAGTTGTTGCAATCAGTTTTATCTCCTTTCTTATAAATTGGTACGATAATTGATTCCTTCCATTCATCTGGAAGAGCTTCTTTTTCCCAAATCATACTAAGCAAACAGCGTATCTTGTCCATCAATTTTTCTCCCCCTGATTTTATCAGTTCTGCTGGAATCTCATCTGAACCTGATGCTTTATACATCTTCAATTTTTCAATTGCCATTTCAACCTCTAATGCACTTGGCTCTGCGACTAGCATTTCTGCTGTCTGTAACTTATCCTCCTCAATGTCCTGTTCTTTATGTACATTTAATAGCTGATTAAAATAACTTTTCCATCTATTTAATATACTCTTGGAATCTGCAATCATATCCCCATTTTCATTCCGAATTATGTTTGTTCTAGCCTGAAACCCTTTCTTCTCTATACTAATTCCCTGATATAATTCTCTAATGTTCCTATTTTTTGCATTCATTTCAAGATCATTAATCTTCTCTCTCAAATATTCCCTCTTCTTACTCTTTAGTAACTTGGTGGTTTCCCGTCTAACACTACCCAATTGCTCTAAATTTATATCATTTGGCTCGTGTAACCATTTCATTTTTGCTAGCTTTCTTTTCTTTACAATGTCGGCACATTCCTCATCAAACCATTTCTTGTTTTGCCTCTTTTTTAAACAACCAATGCTTTCTGATGCTGACAATTTAATAGTATCTCTTATAGCCTCCCATTCTTTATTTATATCAGTTTCTTCTTCGTTTGCCACATTGTCATCTGAAGATTCCAGTACTTCAAATCTATTAGCAATTTTGATTTGGTATTCTTGCCGCATTTCATCATTTTTCAAGTTTTTTAATTCATATTTTACAGAATCATCTTTAGCGTTTGTTCCTCTCATAAGCGATAGCCGTTGTCTGATTTTCACCTTGACCAGATGATGATCTGAATTGCAGTCTGTTCCTCTAACTGATCTAATATCAATGATGCTATTGTGCCAGCGTTTATCCACTAATACATGATCTATCTGGTTCCGAGTTTCTCCATCTGGGGACGTCCAGGTGTATTTATGAATATCCTTATGCTGAAATGTTGTGCTCTTAACAATGAGATTCTTTGATGTGGCAAATGTGACTAATCTAACCCCGTTGTCGTTACTATCTTCATGAAGACTGAATTTGCCTATTGTTGGTTTGAATATATCTTCCCGCCCCACTTTTGCATTTAAATCTCCTAAGATAATTTTCATATGATATCGTGAAAAGCTATCAAATAAGCATTCTAATTAATATTTAATTTTAGGAAGTTATATTTTGAGGTTATTTTAATTATATTATTTTTGGTCTAGACATCTTACCTCATATATATATAATTATAAATAATATAATTAAGCATTCTAATTCTTCATAGAACTCATCCTTGATCTTGTCATCTTTATCTTCTGTGGGGGCATGTACATTTACAATTATAAAATCATGTCGTTTACCCTTTAGAATTATGTATGATATCCTATCACTAACAAACTTAATATCTCGGATAGTGGATAGGATCCTCCTTCTGACTAAAAAACCTGTTCCAAATGCAGGTCTTTCTGCACCCCCATAGTATAATGCAAAGCTTCCTGATTCCTGACTACCTTCTCCTGGCCACCTAACTTCCTGTAAAGCGACTATATCCAAGGGCGATTTATCCAATTCCCGCGTTAGTATCTCTAGTGCCCCACCATTGTATAAAGTCCTAACATTCCATGTTCCTAGGAACATGTCCCTGTGTTTGAGCCTTTGGCATGGGTTCCCTGAAGTAGTCCCCGCCCGGAGAACCGAATGGGGGACTATTTGACCTCTGGAAAATTTTACCCCACTAGAACCCATGTCCGCATTTCTTGACGGTTGTATTTTTACGGTGAAAGATCGTCACTCTTTCGACCAAGGTACTTATTTCGTCTGGCTTATCACCTTCGACCAGTCCGGCATGGGTAACCCTATCGGCAGCAATGCTACCGCCGGCATAGCTCTCAGGATCATTTAAGCACACAAGCCACTCCACCACGACAAGGTAAAGATACCATGGAGGGTATGTGAACATAAGCTCTCCATATATTTCTATCTAGCTGATGTTTTCCAATCATCCTCTATATAATCTACTTTCCTCAAATCATGGTTAATGTTATTCTCCCATCTCAGTCTTGGTCTTCCAATTGGGTATTTTCCCTCTGGTTTTCATACAAGAAGCTTGCATGCCCCTTTTTCAATCTCCATTCATGCTACATGTCCTGCCCATCGCAGTCTACAAGACTTAACAACTGTTTTTACTACATACGGTTTCTTATAAAGATCATTTAGCTCTCTGTTATGAAGTCTTCTCCATTTGCCTGTCTGTTCATATCTCTTTAGTCCAAAAATTTTCCTATCAACCTTATTCTCAATACTCATAATCTTTTCTCATCCCTTAAAGCAAGAGTCCATTTTTTGCATCCATATAATGTAAACACTAGGAGAATAACTGTTTTATATTTTCAGTTTAATGTTTTTTGAGGGGAGTTGGGATCTCAAGAGATCTGTAACACATAATAGCATGCATTTCCAGAATTGAACCTGTGTTTAATTTCTTTGTGCATCTCATATTATATAATATTATTATTATTCCTAGGTAACTTCCAGTCCCAATTTCTTAGTGTTACTCAGTAGAGGGTGCTTGTTGGTCCTTAGTATCTCCTCGTTATCGGCTAATAATACTACATCATTAGCATAACCTTAACAGCATATTAATACTGTTGAATTGTAGGTCTCCTTCATTCTCTAAGGATTTGATGGCATGCTCTTGTATAAAATTGTGTAGTAGAGAATATATTGCATCTCCTTGTTTTAACTCATTGTGAATTTCTAAAGTATCCAAAAACTTTTTTTTAAAATCATTAGGAAGTTACATTATGAGGTTTAGTTTAATATTTGAGTTTGTATTATTTAAATTAATATTGGGAAGTAAACATTATGAGGTTATATCATTAATAGTGAGTAGAGAACATATTTTTAACGACTCAACTCATATAATTTCAAATTTCTTTGAAACCGGCGGTTTCAGACAATATCTTGTCTCTCTTCAGTGGAAGCCATGACTGAAGGGGACAAGATATTGTCTGAAACTGCCGGTATCAAAGAAATTTGAAATTATAGGAGGTGAGTCGTTAAAAATATATTCTCCACTCACTATTAATGAGTTTGTATTCTTTAACATTCTTACCTCATATGTTTATTCTGTTGGACGATCGTTTCAAAGCTATTGCTCCATCTTTAGCTTGTTCACAAACTGTAGATGGAGCAATAGCTTTGAAACAATCATCCAACAGAATAAACATATGAGATAAGAATGTTAAAGAATACAAATTCTTCTTCTTCTTCCTTCCAAGTATTAGGCCAAGGCCTGTTACGATCCTATAGAAAATTTTCCCTCCAGCGTTTTGATCCTTCCGGGAAATTCTCGTATAAGACTTGAATAATAGTCCCTTCGATTGGTTGCTGGCCAAATATCCAAAAACTGTTTGAATGCATGCACCTACTCTTTATGATATTTAGACACATTTGAATAAGTATTATTCTTAGTAATTATTGCTTTTAATAAGTATAAGAATTAATTTTATTTTTAATATGAAATATTTCAGAACTGGAAACGCTATGTGAAATTTAAGATAGCATACCACTCGTGTGTGTCGCTGCTGTACCAAGGCCAGCAAGCCGAGGAGCAGCAAAAGATGGGAGAGCGAGTTGCATATTATCAGGCTGCATCAGAGAAATTGGAAGAAGCCACAAAGCTTTCTAAAGGAATGGATAACATAGAGGTAACTGTCTGTCTCATAATAATTCATCTTTGGATTGTGCTCTGTCAGTCCAATGTTACATTGGTGTATTTATATTTTGTGCAGAAAGATTTCAGGTTAGCACAAGTGTTTAAGAATCCCAGGTAACCAAGATAGAAGCATTCATACATATTGATAGGACGTAACACTGTGAGGTGACTTGTCAAGAGATTTAAATTGGAAATATACATCTCACTCATGTTTTATTTTCTTGCCTAGACATGTTTTAGTGAAATATCTTTCTTATCATTCTAAACTAGTATCTTTTTGATGTATTATCCTTTTACTCTGGCAATGAGTTGATGCGTCTCATGATTAAATCTTTTCCCTGAACAGTAATAAACCTCTATTTTGGTTTTAGCTAATTTAGAATTAGGGTGAGTCAATACCAGAGGATTAGGTTGAAACTAATTAGGTTATTGAACAGAGAAGCTATTGAGATATATAAATATAAACAAAATTTAACAGGAAAGAGGAAGGTTTGAGAATTAATAAAACATGGTATCTTGCCCTAGAAAAGTGTCAGATAAAACCTTATGACAAATATAGTAAGTCTTGACATATACCATGATAACAACAAATGGCGAGCTGCTCTACATTTAACATCAACCAATTAGAAATTATTTACTCAGATACATAGGTATGGTAAAATCACACAAGTAAACTAGTTAGCATATTTGAAGAGAATAATTATACGCTCAGACCAGGGTTTGAACCTGGTCTGAGTGTATAATTTTTCTCTTCAAATATGATTTATCCATCATTGAGATGTATGAAATGAATAATAAAAACATCGAAGTAGTTAGCAGTTTACTATGAAAATTTAAACAAGCAATATCTCCTGAAGATGTCACCCACAGTAGGTGATGAAACGTTGAGAAGACAACACTACAAGACATGGCCAAGAATCCCGAAAAGGTGTTTTAAAATAAATAACGATAGCCATGAAAGTCTTAAATCAGTGTAAGATAAGTTATTGTTTCTAATTTCATTGTAAGATAGATTGTTTACCCAATAGTTTTTAATGCAATTCAAATGTTATAATTAACTACTATCCTGCATTTAGGACTTCAAAATTCATTATTTTTCTCAATTTTATGGATGTAGATTTATTGTAGAATAGAAGAGAAGTTGGTTGGTTGGTGTATAATGTTGAGCACTATACAGTGAAAATCATTGGAGATAAGTCAAAATTACTGAAACAACTGAAAAAAAAAACAACAGAACTTAAGAATATGGACAAAAATCTATGTACAGAAAAATAGAGTAATGAATTTTGAAGTTCCTGGAGAACAGGATTTAAATTTGAGGTTCGTATGTCCATCACCAAAGGGAAAGAATATACAAGAATTTATAGTGAATGCTAAACCCAGATACATTTAAACATTTATTATTAATATTTAAAGGCTGAGTTAAGGAAAGAGTAATCAGCCTCATGGACTAGTGATCAGCATTTCTGACTACAGTTCATGAGGTCCTGGGTTCGATTCCCGATCAAACCATAAGAATTTTTCCTTAAAGGGAATTATTCCTCTATTTGTTCATGGTCTGGAATTTAGGTTAATTTTAGGTTAAGAACTCCTGGCACTTCATTATCATTTATCACCCATCATATCGGGGTAATGTAACTCCTCCTTCTAGGTGCCCCAACATAAGAAATGGATTACAATTCCGCCAATGCCAGGGGAGAAAACCAAAAATGTCATAAAAGGCAACCTGGTGGCATTAGACAAAAAAAAAAAAAAAGGAAAAAGTAGTAGAAGTTCTCCATATCAGTGGAGGGAGATTGTCCTCCTTCAATAATACTAAATCGCCAATGGAAGGATTCTACTGACTTGGTGAATTCTACTTCCTCTTGGGTTGTAAGGACAAAAGATAGTCCTTGAACGAGTCTTTCCAAAAAGTTTGATAAAGACCTTGTAAGACTTTCCATTTTGTAGGAAGGGAATTGGTGGAGGAGAAATTGGGGTGATTCGGGATGTTGAGGAGATACCTGCCCACCAGGAAATGTCCAGGTGAGAGGTAGGACAGGTCGTCAGGGCTCTCTAACATAGCACATAAGGCCTTGAATTGAGTATGCCTTCTAATCTTATCAAAAATGTGTTCAGCTCCTCATAATTTAGTAAATGACTCCCTAAAGTCCTTTTCAAAAGTTGCTTGCGAGATTTTATCCCAGCCTCAGATATTCCATTGAAATGAGGACTATGAGGAGGAATAAAATTCCATTTCAAGCCTAAATTTGAAAAATGTTCCTGAAGTAAGCCTTGATTATTCTTTAAGAAACTTACGATCTCATTTCTAGCACCAACGAAGTTGGTACCATTGTCGCTCCAAATGGAGTGAGTCAGACCACGTCTAGTCACAAATCTGTCAAAGGCTGCAAAGAAAGCATTGGTAGTTAAAACTTAACTACTTCCAAATGGATGGCCCGAGTGACTAGACATACAAATAATGCAATGTAAGCTTTAAATTTGATTTTGCTGCGAGGGTTTTCTCCTTTTATTAAAATTGGACACCATAGTCCATTCCTACACAGGTAAATGGTAATTGGGGTTCAACTCGGTCAGACAGTAGTTGACCCATAATTGGATTGAATGACACTGGATTGGTTTTGAAACATTTGTAACACTTGCATATAATTCCACGAACAGTGGATCTTCCTCTGAGGATCCAAAATCTGGACCTCAATGAGAACAAAACTGCTTGAACTCCAGCGTGAATCAACCTTTCATGTTCGTGTTTGATGATTAATTTGGTGACAAAATTATTGGGAGGTAAGGTGATTGGGTGTTTTTCTTCAAAACTTAAACTTGAATGTTCAAGTCGGCCTCCTACTCTCAAAAGACTACTGTTATCAGTAAATGGACTCAGAGATTTTAGTTTACTGGATGATGATACATCATCATTGGATTTCAAATCTGAAAATTCCTTGCAAAATTCTGATGATTGTAACATGGAGATAATTTTTATCTCACTTTTATTGATCTCCTCAACTGATAAGGGACCATCATAATGATTTTCCTTGACTGAATGTGTGTTGTGAATGAATCTTAGAACATAAGCGAAAACTCTTCTCAATTTAGAGAAGGACGAGTGCCTTTCTAAATCGTTGTTTGCAATATTGACTACAAATGTTTTTATTTGAGACTTGGATTCGTTGTTCACCTTGTTGGGAGTTTCATTAGAAATGAAATGAGGATATTCTTTATTAAGAACACTCGACTTAGCAAATCTTCCTTCTAAATGTTTGAAACGCCTAACAGCATTATTGCATGAGTTACCTAACCTTGAATTTTCAGCCTTGACTGGCAAGCCAAAACTACAAATTGACCTGTTTTATCTCTAATGACATTTTCGATAAAATGTTTTTCACATATCTGCTCTTCCTTGGTGAAGACTTGTTGTGCAACTTCCTCCAATTGCCGAAACTTGTGTAATTAAACTTCAAATGAGTTAACTTTGGCAAAATTCACATTTTGCGGTTTCATAGCATCATTACCTATATGCACTCTTGAGGAAAGGGTCCTGACAAGACATAACCAAACCTAGTATCAACTAACATAGGGTAACGTGACCTCATCTCGAAGTTCATCAAATCAATACCAGATGGCAACGATATCTCGAAGTTCGTCAAATCAACACCAGATGGCAATGTTATAGAGGGAGATTCCAACGAATATCCGATAGTCATAATGGCGGTTGAAAATGAATGACAAGATCATTTGAAAACTATAGTTACCGTGTTTGATAAAACATGAAATATGAGGTAAGATTAAGTTATGTAGATAGGAAATAACACTATGAGGTTCTTTAATATTGTTTATTTTTAATTATTTCACTCACCTCATACTTCAGTATGAGGTGAGTGAAATAATTAAAAATAAACAATATGAGGTAAGATGTTAAAATGACTCATTAATTTATTAATTAAGAACCTCATAATGTGTTTCCCAATTATAACTTTGAATAGGGTAACCTTCTCTAATCAACTGTTTTGCAGAGACTACATGATGATAAACATCAGCCCCTAACAAGAACTGAATTGACGATGGTACATTGAACTTACTGTCACTCAATTGTGGAATATTCCAATCATTAACATCAATGCGTTGGGCAGGTAATTGTGTTGTAATCACTGGAACGACAGCACAGTTTAAATTAATTACAAATTCTGACACAGGAGAATGCAATTGTAAGTTGCAAGTGGAACTTACAGGTGAGACAGTGGAATTTCCTATTCCTACTAGAGGTAATTTACACTGATTGGTCCTGTGACCAAGTTGTTTAACTAAGTCACTTGTGGCAAAAGACAGTTGGGAAGCCCTATCCAACAATGCTCGAACGTTGATGATGCTACCATCGGCAGCTCTAACTCTTACACAACATGTGCTAAGTAAAACATTTGAACCTAGTCCTGACACTATCTTCAATGTAGTAGGTGATATGATATATTTGAAGAGAAAAATTTTCGCCCAGACCGGGACTCGAATCCGGGACCGTTGGCTTTCCGGGCCAAGTGCTCTACCAACTGAGCTACCGAGGTGAGTTACGATCTAGACGCAAATTTTTCTCTTATGTACGTTGTAGTTCCCCCGCGCCAAATGCTTGAAACCATAGCTTCTATCTTTGCAAATGGCGGCTTCTTAGTTAAGAAGACATTTATTGGGAAATTAACACTACTTTTTAAAGCCAGTAGGGCTTCTATTGACGACTACTTTTTAAAGCCAGTAGGGCTTCTATTGACGACTACTGGCTTTAAAAAGTAGTGTTAAATTCCCAATAAATGTCTTCTTAACTAAGAAGCCGCCATTTGCAAAGATAGAAGCTATGGTTTCAAGCATTTGGCGCGGGGGAATTACAGCGTACATAAGAGAAAAATTTTCGTCTAGATCGTAACTCGCCTCGGTAGCTCAGTTGGTAGAGCACTTGGCCCGGAAAGCCAAGGGTCCCGGGTTCGAGTCCCGGTCTGGGCGAAAATTTTTCTCTTCAAATATAATTTATCCTTCAATGAGAAGTGTTAAATTAATAATAAAATCGTCAGGTGATATGATGTTTGACCTTTCATTAACTCCTTGAAATGAATTTTTGTTACACAACAATTTATTATGCCTATTCTGAAAGATAAATATTTAGTAATGTCCCCTTTAAATGTAGGTAATTCAATGGGTGGTAATTTTAATTTATTTGAAGAGGAAGATGACTAATCTGACATGCTGTCTTGGTCTTTTGTAAGTATGGGTATGCTAAATGATTCGATCACCATCTGTAATCTACCTGCTATAGCATCGTATCTAGCTTCAAAATCTTTGTGATCTTGAAGATGTGCTTCTAAGTCTTCAGACTCTATTTCTAATTCTAGATACTCTTTAACTATGTTAAAATTTTCCCATATAGAGGGTAACCTATTTTGTTTTTGTAATAACTCATATTTTGAAACTTCACCCTTATCTAAATATTTCTCTATATTAGTCAATGACCTTTTTAACATCCATCATTTTCTCACTGCCTTACTTTCTGAGTTGAATGACATCCTTGTGATTAGATGTGGTTAACAAGCCAATAAAATATTTAATAAAAAACAATCAAGTATTTTAATGTATTTGCAAAGTAATAAAAATTATGAATAAAATGAACTAATTTTAAGCTATGTCAGATTTGGAATAATTTGGAAAGAAATGAAAATGAAAAATCTTACTTGCACGTGGTACCAGTGAATAGCTGAACTTGAAGCCGGAAGTCAAGCTGCGGCCATTTTGAATCTGTGCTGTATGCTTGTGACGTGTGCTTCGGTTCCAATCTGAGCCGACGATTCCCGAAGTGATGACCTCGTGCTGATGCTTTGTTTGTAGAATAATGTTTTTTATATATTTTAATTATAAGAATTAAATTAATCGTGATTATTTCATACCTCATACTTCTATATTTCTTTAAATACAGCACTGCAGTATCGGCAATTTCTTATCACCATCATCAGCTGTTTTCATGATTGTCAATTTTTACTTTTGTTGATAATTATCCAAACTGCCATCTGATGTTCTTTTAAAGAATTATTTTCTAAACTGCCATCTGGTGTTCATTTTAATGAATCATTTTCTAAACCGCCATCTGTTGTATTTTTGAAGAACTTTGTAATCAAGCTAGGTTCATCTGGAATTTCGAAGTTCATAGTTCTAGTATGGTTTTTTTGAATATATATTTTTTCCCAAACTGTTAAATCTAAAGGTTTTGATAGATGTTTCAAAAGTTTTGCTTCTTTTTCAATCCTATGATGCTCTAATAAACTATGTGCTGATTTTTCAATTTCTCCATTCGTTATATTTCTGAAGTGTTCTTTTTTTACGAGTTCCAAGTTCCTTTTTGTTTTTCCTATATATATCCTGTTGCAATCTTTGCACTCAATTTGATAAATACCAGATTTTTTGTTGTCTGGGGTGTTAAATTTATTATTAGTTAACAGAAGATTACCCAGGCTAAATTTTTTAATTGGAGCCAATGTTATATTAAATTTTCTGAAAATTTTTTGAAACTTATTATGAACTTCAGGATGGTAAGTACATTTTTTGAATTTTACATCTTTTTTGGAATCTTGTTGTAAGGTGGTGTATTCCTGTAACCTTTTCTGTTGTTTAAATTTCTTTAATTTATTTTTTATTGTGTCATAAAAAATAAATTAAATAAATTTAAACAACAGAAAAGGTTACAGGAATACACCACCTTACAACAAGATTTTTTATTATGTCATGAAAAATAAATTAAAGAAATTTAAACAGCAGAAAAGGTTACAGGAATACACCACCTTACAACAAGATTCCAAAAAAGATGTAAAATTCAAAAAATTTACTTACTCTCTGTACAAGAAGACGAAACATGGGTTGGTGCACAATACTTAATAAATTTGATTATTCCTCTGGATGAACTGAGTACACCGAATCCGTAGGGCTGGGATGTTTGAGTAATAAATGTTCACGTGGCAGCTATAAATGAATGATTACACGACTTGTAGTTAAAAACACTTCATGTCTTGAAGAACCTTGTGTGTTGAGATGAATTGTGTTGTGGTCTTGAATATAATGCAGGAACAGAACAGTGTCTATCCTGGACAGTTCCTGGCGAAGAGTACTGTGAATGTACGCTGTACTATGCTAGTGCCAACGGAAGAGTGTCGAGACCGACATATAAACGTGAATGGTCATGTGGTTACAGCATTGCAACATATAACCTTTAATGCGGCAGCTTCATAGCATTGCCATGTTTACAGCAAAGAATGCAAGTGAATAACACTCTTTGACTGAAAGCAAGGAGGCTAATAAGAAAACAAATTAAATGATACATAATTAATTACATTTAAATACCTCGTAAGTAAGCCAAATGCGCTTCTTACGATCATTGTTAGGAGTTAATAGACTGGATCACCAAAGGAACACTACTATCAGAGGAAAACTTGGAGTAGCAAGTTTAAATGAAGATATCCAAAGATACCAACAAGAATGGAAAAATCATCTGAGAAGAATGGCAAGAAACAGACTTCCAAAATTGGCATTCCAATATACCCCAACTGGACATAGGGACCAAGGAAGACCAAAACATCGGTGGAAAGATCAAGACCATCTTCGCTAGGTTTACCGTACAGGCCACATGGCCTAAAACGAATTTGTTCATGATGATGATGATGATAAATACCTCGTAGCCCCTGAATCTTAATGACGTGGTGAAATACACTAATGATAGGTTTGCACTTTCACATGGTACAGTGAATAGTTGATAATACAGCTTACTTTCTTTCAAGCAGAACATGAAAAATCACATTGCATTCCATAGTACTAATATTATAGCTGGGTTTAAAGTGTTAAAGGCATGAGAAGGTGGGCTATGTTGAACCTTCTTCTTCAGAAAAGAACCACTTTAATGTATTCCTTTACATACCAGATGTCTTTCCATTGATAATGTCTGGTTTGAGGAGAGTCCAAGAAATCCACTAAAGTGGTTCTTGCCTGAAGAAACAGCTTCAACATATCCCATGTTCATATGCTTTTAAATATGGCCTTACCAACAGTTTGATTCTAGTTGATAATAGTGATGAATCATGTCCAGGTGATTATTATGAAGTTACAAAAGGAAGCAACATTATGAGGTTCTTCTTAATAAGGTGAGTCTTTTAGGACATGCTTCAAAACACTTCTGTTTCATCGTCAGCTTGTCCGCAAGCAAATTTCGGTTCTCCGGGCAGAGAATCCATGCCAAAGGCTCAAATGAACAAAATTCAAAGTTCTGTTTTTATTCTTCTGGGTGTAGATCTTAGAAAACACTAAAGAGCTCACCATTTAGGAGAAGATCTATATCCAGAAGAATAAAAATAGGATATGAATTTTGAAATTCCCGGGGAAAATGTTTTAATTCACAAGTCCTTCAGTCAACGAGGATGGAGTGGGAGTTGACATCCAGGACTGGCAACATAATAATCAACAGTATGGTCAAACTGACGATGGTATGGACAACATATTGAAACATGTCAAATGAAACACAAAGAAGGAATTGATAATGATACATAGGGTATTGAAACTATAGTCTTCAAGAAATGTACAATTATGAAGTGAGTCGTTAAAAATTTTAACTCTCTATTAATTGAAACACCAAATATTTATGAGGTAAGATGCATCAGATTCACCTTATTTATTAATGATAACTGTAACTGAATTGGAAATGTACCCGTCACACGTGACACATTCTGAAAATCATTGTACCCATACTCAATCAGATTTCAAGTTTTTCATCGTAAGAGGTGAGATGTATCCTTCCAGTTCAGTTTTAATGTGGACATATTGTAAACACTCCTATAGAATTGCTGATTGAATTAATTTTGTTTTTATATATACAGGCTGTGAATGAGGCTCTTACATTCACAATGGATGTTGTGGAAGGCAAAAAGAAGGCAGCGAAGAATGAAAATGAATTTATTTATCATGAGGAAGTCCCAGACAAGGATTCACTTGTGGATGTGAAAGGTGCATCTTTGGTGAAAGGAATAGCGTTCAGTGTGAACGATCCAGATGTGTCAGGTGCTGATATATTTGCACGTTTGGTTCCTATGAAAGCCCACGAGTCAGCTTCTTTGTACAGGTACATATATTATCTTTTCATAGTTAAATTTGGGAAATAACATTATGAGGTTCTTAATTCAATGAATGAATGAGTCATTTATTAAGTTATGAGAATGAGTCATTTGTTATCTTACTTCATAGTTTATGTTTTCTTAAACACGGGAAGTGCAGTTTTCAAGAGGAACATCCCTCCTATTTTAATATCAGTAGAAAATGGAAGGAATGTTCCTCTTGAAAACTGCTGTTCCCGTGTTTAAGAAAACAAACAATGAGGTAAGATAAGAAATGACTCATTCATTTATTGCCATATATTATCTCTTCATAACTATGTTTTACATTAAAAGCAATCAAATATTTCTTACCTTGGTGCAAGATAATGGAAAGCACCAAGTTAACCATTTGAATTTAATAATGTTTATATTTCATTTTCCTTTATTCAATTTCTGAAGTGACAATCATAATCAAAATCAGGTTGAATGTTGAAGGAAGAAATAGGAAATATTGCACTTTTATAGGAAGAAATCACTATGAGGTTTAATTTAAGATTTTAATAAAACAAGAAAAATTCAAGCTGAAGGTTACAACCCCCAAAAATCCAAAAATGCATGGTCTCCCAAAAACTCACAAGGGTGGAAACAAAATGAGACCCATTATTAACAGTATAGGATCACCTACATACCTAATATGCAAATGATTATATAGTGAATACAAGAAAACAGCAGGGTTTGATAACCTTTCAATTGATAACTCATTTCAATTGGCAGAAAAGTTAGAGAACATACATATAGAACCATCAGACAGATTAATGTCATTTGATGTAATTTCACTGTTTCCCAGCATCCCTAGAGAAACCACTATTGAAATTTCGGAAAAATGGTTAAACAAAAGCAAATTAGAGAAAGAAAACATAAAGGAATATATAGTTTTAACCAAATTATCCATTGAACAAATGTTTTTACATATAATGGAGAATTTTACAAACTTTCTATGGGAAACTCCCTATCACCCTTTTTTGGCTAATTTATTTATGGGAAGTTTTGAGCAGAAAATAACAAGTGGTCACCCTTTAATTTTCAAATTTTGGAGTAGATATGTTCACAATGTAATTGCTATTGTGAATCATAAACAAATAGAGGATGATGTTCTTATTATTAATTTCATACATCTCAATGATGGATAAATCATATTTGAAGAGAAAAATTATACGCTCAGACCGGGACTTGAACCCGGGACCTTTGGTTTTCTAGTCCAAGTGCTCTACCATTTGAGCTACCTGAGCAAGTACCGATCTAAACGCAAATCTTTCTCTATATACGTTGAAATTCCCGCCCCAAATGCTTTGAAGCCTTTGCTTCTATCTTTGCAAATGGCGGCTCCTATATTAAGAAGACATATTTGGGAATTATACATTACATTATAAATGCCAGTAAGGCTATTTTCGATGTTTTTATTATTAATTTCATACATCTCAATGATGGATAAATCATATTTGAAGAGAAAAATTATACGCTCAGACCGGGACTTGAACCCGGGACCCTTGGTTTTCTAGTCCAAGTGCTCTACCATTTGAGCTACCTGAGCAAGTACCGATCTAAATGCAAATTTTTCTCTATATACGTTCGGTGGGCGGGAATTACAACGTATATAGAGAAAAATTTGCGTTTAGATCGGTACTTGCTCAGGTAGCTCAAATGGTAGAGCACTTGGACTAGAAAACCAAGGGTCCCTGGTTCAAGTCCCGGTCTGAGCGTATAATTTTTCTCTTCAAATATGAAATAGAGGATGCATTAAAGCTTTTGAACATTCAGAGTAGAACTATAAAATTTACATGAGTTGGAGAAAATATTTTTATATCTCGCCTCATAAAGTTCCGATATTGGTTTCAAAGACACTTTTTGCCTTCATCTTCAGTCAACTCCAACACCTGAAATTTTGTCATTAACACCATCTTTCAAACTACCATCTGATGCTGATTTTATGTACTTGGAGATTAAATTATGCTCGCCGGGAACTTCAAAATTCATGGTTCTATATTAACACATTGGTGACTGACAGCTGTGCGTTCCACCCACCCCTGCCAGACCGAACATTTCTGTCAATGGGGAGGACTTTTAAATTTTAAACCGTGCTAGCACAGTGTGGTTTTTACATCAATATATTTACAGTCAATAACAATAATACATAAGTAATTCTTTATTAGTGTTCTCACTAGACCTTCTAGTAGAAAAACGAGGGTTGGAAACATTCCCCTTTATGTAAGGGCACAGTGCAAAAGGAGCATATGTAGTGAGTTTCTTTTCTTGTGTTCACTGCAAATGCAGCAAGTTTTGGAGGGGTATTTTTTCTTTCCAGTTACAATTGGTGTTAATTTATGTTTTTTCATGTCTCCTGACAGCCTATCTGGTGGGTCTTGACCTGGTGTCCTAGAAGTGGTTTCCTTTGTTCTATGTTTTCCTCCTCTTGCCTGTCAACTGTTCCTAATTTCACGACTGCCCAACAAGAGGCTGTTTCAAGCAAAAAATTTCTGTTTGACATTTTGTTGTTAGGGTTTTGAAATTTATAGACCCTGAAAGCATTAAAGAGTGCACAATTCAGAAGCCACAGTTCAACTTTCTTGCTCCATTTCACTTTTTTCTAAGGTGAAACAAGAGTGGCATTTGTGTTAGGTACTGGTCAGCCCTGTCTACACCATTCACATACTTGTTATATTGAAGTATTCAATAGGGCATTTTTACAACTTTATCCCTCCCACTCTCGTGTTGTCTGATGCAATGTGCTAACCTTTCTTACGTCTCTTTTATCTTTCCATGTTTAAAGCAAAACTTCCTTTTACTACAAAATACACTTTTTCCTGGTTTGAGTTTACCTGCTTCCACAAATGATTTTTGAAGCCCCCTGTTAATCCGTATTGTTCCACAAACTCTCGTCTTTTTTTCGAGCAAATTTTCAGCTATAGCCACACTATTATAATAATTATCCTGCTAGACATGGTGCCACAGATACAAATTTGACTCCAGAATGCAAAATGGTGTTTCTTCTAATTTTTTCCCCTCTGCAACATATATTTATAGGTTATATATTTATCCCATAATCACCTAACTACCCGCACTAAAATTCCATATTTCACCAGCTGTCTGTCTAGAAACTGTAAACTACTCTTTCTGTAAATATGGAAATTTCATTAAAGAGAAGAGAGGGGTACAAAAACAACTAAAATTCATTTCACAATGAGAAAAAACAAAATTGCATACCACTTTCAAAAACGAAGAGGCAGGGAAACCATACAAAATGTAAAAATGGAAATCTCCGTGGCCGGTCGTCTAGCACTGGACATTTAAACACGGAGATCTCCGTGGCCCGTCACCAATGTGTTAAATATATTTTGTTCTTCTGAATGTATATATTTTCCCAAACTGTTAATTCCAAAGGCTTCTCTAAATCTTCTAAAAGTTTAGTTCCTCTTCCAATTTTTTATGAAGTGAGATATAAAAATATTTTCTCCATCTCATTTATAAATTGAAAATACCTCATAGTTATTTTGATGTTACATTTTAAATTAACATTTTCCAGAATTTGATATAGTTTTATTTTAGAAAGAAAAATTACATTCGAACCGGGAGTTGAACCATGGATCTCTGATTCTGTATGTCAGTGCGATAATCGACGGTTATTAGAACTTCTGATAGGAACGTCAAATTTCTTTCCACTTATACAATTCTCCTTTCATCTAAAGGCCGATAGCCATCGCTATCAACAAATTCTCAATAAAAAATACTTTGAATAGAAGTCGTGAGATGGGGTTGTTGATAGCAATGACTATTGGCCTTCGGATGAAAGGAGAATTGTGTAAGTGGAAAGAAATTTGACATTCTTATCGGAAGTTCGAATAACCGTCAGTTATTGCACTGACGTTCAGAGTTCGAGATCCAGAGTTCGACTTCCGGCTCGAACGTAATTTTTTTCTAAAATAATACTTCATAGTGCTACTTCCCACTGTAATTTTTATTAAATATAAAACAATATTTTAAAAATGTGACACTATAGTTTTAAACACAATAGTCAATTGAAGTAGTAGTTGTTACTGGATAGCAGAAGACAGTACAGGAAGTCACATGGTTAGCATAATGTCCTTCAACCTTATTTCACTTTTCTTAACCAGGTTTTGCTAATTATTATACCAAGTACCTTCTTAGTTGTCCTGGCAAGTCTGAGAGGGCCACATTCCAGACCCTGAAGTGAAATAAAATTTTTAGTGGTACAGAAATAAGTGTTGTTATTTTTTGAGATTTAACATAGACCTGTGTGTGCAGTGAGGAGAAAGCCAAACTTCTGAGGAGAATAGGTGGAATGGTAGAGGAAAAGGATCATGATTTAGAGACATTCATGGCTTCATTGCAGCTTGAACATTTGAATATTCGTTCACAGCAGGACAGAATACCCCAGGTAAGTGGTTTCTTCATTTACACTGAAGATAACATGTGTTGTTCAAGGCAATATCACAGTAAACTTAAAGAATCAGAAAAATTAGCACCTCACCTCATAATTTGTAGATTTCTTGAGAATGCAGACATTAAATTAAAAAAAAGGCTAAATTTTACAACATGTGACATGACTTTAAATTACTTTATAAACTTCTGTCACTTGTTATTCTTAGGCTTTAATTTTTCAATTATTTGCCACCATTTTTACATTATTTTATGATTATTTGAATATATTTTTCTACGATATTATACTGCATATGTAGCATGAATATGTGGCAGCCATATTGATTTTAACAGCCAACAAAGATTTGTACTAGTGCAGCCAACATAGAGTATGTACTATTGTTCGTCTGGTTTAACTTTGCAAGAAATTGTAGAAAGAGACAGCTGTGCTCACCTCTCTCACTCGCACCAGTGTTTTCGGTGTTTCTTCACCAGATGTTAATAGGGGAAAGGGGGGAGACGAAAACTGACAACACAGTGGGTTTTTTCTTTGTAACTGGCCATAAGCGGTCAAGGATCTACCCTTATATCTCCATCTCTCTCTTTGCCAAGTTAAACCAGATATACAATAATTAACTTTAGGGAAATAAGTGTAACTGAATTAACTTGGTCTAATAACTCCTAACAAAGGGGAGGCTGAGGCCCAACATTGGGCTGTTACAACATTGTAGATGTAGATTAATTTCCCTTCTGGTTTTTTTGTAGGTGGAATTTTTTCCCAAACTATGAGCTCTTTAGGTTTATCTGTTTGTTTTATTAATTTAGCCTTTCTTTCAATTTGATATTTTTCGGGGAATATGATTTGATTTGGAGGTTCATTGGTCTACCAACAGATGGAGGAAGAAGCAGTTCATCAATACGACAGAACAACGGTTGTGTAAATACTGAAGATGAAACCAATTAGGTTCTGAAACCGGTCTAGATAGAACACATACATAGTATGAGGTGAGGTGATAAAATTTTTTTCTTAAATTTTTTTTATACCTCATAGTTTTATTTCCTATAAAGTTTAATTTTGAAATATATTCTCAAGTGTGGATAAATTATATTTGAAGATAAATATATACAGTATGGCCTCTTTGAATGTTTTTATTACTCATTTCATACATCTCAATGATGGATAAATTATATTTAAAGAGAAAAATATATAATCAATTGAGTTGGTGTTTACTTGATGAAAATCCATATTTATTAATTAAATAAAAATAAAACGTAGTTTTAGTTTTAGTTGGAACACAATTCATAATTTGTTGACATGTCTGAAGAAGGTACAGTGTACCGAAACAGCTGTCACTGAATTATATAATAAATATGAAAATCAAATAAAACTATGTTTTATTTTTATTTAATTAAGAAAAATATATGCTCAGACTTTCTATACAAATGCTCTACTAACTGAGCTATCTGAGAAAGTTTAATCTAAACACAAATTTTTCTCTTATATACACTGTTATAATCTACAAATTATGAGGTGAAAATGTTTTCTGATTCTTTAAGATTACTAAAGAATCCTCATAGTATTACATTAATGTTTTTATTATCTCATCTCATATCCTTTTTCTTCTATACTGCAGTTTCGGAGCTTATCTCCATCATCAGTAGCCTCTGGTCGACCGGTGTTATCGTTTCTTGACGGTTTTCTTATTTCTATTGGTGGACCGATGAACCTCTGGATCAGGTCAAAATTTGCGGGGGTTTCGAAATTCATGAGTTTATCTTGTTTTTTTGGATGTGGATTTTTTCCCAGACTGTGAGTTCTTTTTGTTTATCTGTGTGTTTGATTAGGCTAGCTTCTGTATCGATTAAATGCTTTTCAGACCAAGCATAGGCTGCTACAGCTGACTTATCCACTTCACCCTTTTTTACATTTTTAAGGTGTTCTTTCAATCTGGTTTTCAAATTTGTTTTTGATTTTTCTATATAGATTTTGTTGCAATCCTTACATTTGATCTGATATATTCCTGATTTGTATTCTTCTCCAATTTTTTCATTTTTGTTGGTTTTAATTATCTTGATTAGGCTGTATTCATTCTTTGGGGCCAATCGAATGTTAAACTTATTGAAAATTTTCTGGAACATTGTGATGTTTTAAAGGGTGGTAAGTGAATCTTATGTTCTCTTCTGTTTGTTTTTTAAGTGTGCTTTCATTGATTAGTTTTTGCCTTTTAAACTTATTTATTTTCTTGTGTGCCATGTAAGTTTAAAAGGCAAAAACTAATCAATGAAAGCACATTTAAAAACCAAACAGAAGAGAACATCTTCTTGTAAGCCCATGTTTCCCTTAACAGAAATTTAGGCACTCTCCCCTACAGGGAAGAATTTGAACCATACTAATTTAGTTACACTTGTTTTTGTATAGATGTCACTTGAGTGGTCCGTGGTCAGCGTTCTGCCTCATATTGACATCTAGGAAACCAAGGTAGTACTAGGACGGGAAAATTTGGTAAATTTTGCTTAGAGGCCTTTTCATTGAGGCTTAAGGATCTTTTACGAGCCTGAAAATCTTCAGACTCGGGACCCACGGCTGAAACTCCCTCCTGGAGGACTTGCTCTTTGGATTTTTCCATCCTAAAAAATCCATCGACCCTGGCCGGGTTTGAACCCGCGACCCTGGGGACCAGAGGCAAGGAGCATAACCACTAGTCCACCGCGGCCAATCAGAAGAGAACATAAGATTCAAAAAATTCACTTACCATCCTTTAAAACACAAGTTCCAGAAAATTTTCAATAAGTTTAACATTCGATTGGCCCCAAAGAATGAATACAGCCTAAACAAGATAATTGAAACCAACAAAAATGAAAAAAATTGGAGAAGAATACAAATCAGGAATATATCAGATCAAATGTAAGGATTGCAACAAAATCTATATAGAAAAATCAAAAACAAATTTGAAAACCAGATTGAATGAACACCTTAAAAATGTAAAAAAGGGTGAAGTGGATAAGTCAGCTGTAGCAGCCCATGCTTGGTCTGAAAAGCATTTAATCGATACAGAAGCTAGCCTAATCAAACACACAGATAAACAAAAAGAACTCACAGTCTGGGAAAAAATCCACATCCAAAAAAACAAGAAAGATAAACTCATGAATTTTGATACTCCTGCAAATTTTGACCTGATCCAGAGGTTCATCGGTCCATCGATAGAAGTAAGAAGAAAACCGCCATGAAACGGCATAACACCGGTTGACCAGAGGCTACTGATGATGAAGATAAGCTCCGAAACTGCAGTATAGAAGAAAAAGGATATGAGATGAGGTAATAAAAACTTTAATTTAATTTTTAAATTAAACCTCATAGTGTTTTTTCTCTGTGAAAGTTAAATAATCCTCATAGTGTTACTTCCTAAAAATATTAATTAATATCACAGTATTTATAAAACATCCTAAAAAATAGTTTTATGAAATAATCCAAGAGATATATTTGGAGAAAGAGTCTGCCATGATAGTTCAGATGGTAGCATGTCTTGTTCTTGTAACTCCAACGAATTGGAGTTTGACTGAAGATGAAGATGAAGATGAAACCAGTATCGTGAAAACAAAAATATTTATGAGATGAGATATAAAATAATTTTCTCCAACTCATTTATAAATTGAAAATACCTCATAGTATTCAATATAATTTACCTCATTAGTATAAGATAAATTAAAGTGTTTCATACCTCTCCTCATAACCAGTCATCTAAGTATATCGCGATTTCAAAGCCTTGGCAGCTTCATCTTCCTTGACAACTGATGTTATGTCAATCAGAAGAACTACTTCTCCTTCCCTCTGTTGGTGGACAGATAAACCTCCGGATCAAGTCACAATCTGCAGGAATTTCAAAGTTCATAAATTTTTCTTTCTTGTTTTTCTGAATGTGGATATTTTCCCAAACCGTGAGTTCTTTTTGTTTTTCTATTTATGTGTCCACCAACAGAGGGAAGAAGTAGTAGTTCTTCTGATCGACATAACATCAGTTGTCAAGATAATACTGAAGATGAAGCCGCCAAGACTTTGAAATCACGATGTAGTTAGAAGACCGGTTATGAGGAGAGGTCTGAAACATTTTAATTTATCTTAAATTAAACCTCATAGTGATTTATTCCTATAAAAATTCAATATTACCTCATAGTAGTGAGTGGAGAACATATTTTTATCGACTCACCTCATATGATTTCAAATTTCTTTGATACCGACGGTTTCAGACAATATCATGTCCTTCTTCAGTCATGACTGGATATTTATTCTTCTGAATGAATATATCGATATATGAATTTCGATATTCCGGTGGATAAAAATTTAATTACAAAGTTTATAATCCCAAAGAAAGATGGCAGCACAAGAGGTGATGTCATAGAGAAATCAACAATCACAGAATTTCATCAGTGGAAACCATGACTGAAGAAGGACATGATATTGTCTGAAACCATCGGTATCAAAGAAATTTGAAATCATATGAGGTGAGTCGATAAAAATATGTTCTCCACTCACTATTAATGATATAACCTCATAGTGTTACTTTCCACTTTGATTTTGATATAAAATAGAAACAACTGTTTCTGAAATCGTGGTCCTGTAATGTGAAGAACACAGAGTGTATGGGGTGAGATGAATAACAATGCATTTTAACTTTATTAATAATGTATGTTGTTTCAGGATTTGGTGGACAGGTGTGCTGCTCTTAGTGCTAAACCTAATGCCATCCAGAACCTGGTAGACTCAATGAATAAACTGGCTGACATATATCACGATGTGGAGTGTATGTTACAGGAGATAAAGCAGCTACTGGAGGTAAGTTGACACTTGATAGCAATAACAAATTATTACATGAAGCCAATAGACTCAATTCATGGTAGGTTCCTTAAGGAAGATCAGTTCTAAAAAAATGGCTCCACATGCCTCAGTTATGCCATACTTCTCTGTTTGTCTCTTCAAGTCATGTCCATATTTCTCAGTATTTTTCTGAAATTGGTCCATCCTTTTTTCCTTTACCTTTAGATTCAATTTTCTTTCTTGGCACTCTTTCCTCTATCATTTATTTCAGATGACCAAAATCCTTTCAATCAACCATTCTCTATAGTCTATGGTGATTTTTTTCTATATTTGGTAGTTCCTGATGCAATTTTCAAAATTAGAAGGAAGTAACATTATGAGGTAATTTATCAATAGATTAAATTGGTAATTCGGTCTTGAAATTACTGATGATGAAACTGCCTATTTTTTTAAAACCAGTTTAATTAGAAGACTGGACATAAGGTAGGTATAAAGAATTTTATTTTAAATCTTAATATACATCTCACTTCATATTTTGGTGTTTCACCAGGAACAGACACATTTTATGTAGGAAATCTGAACATCAGAATGAAAGAGCACCTTAGAAATGTAAAATATGGAGAAATAGAAAAATTGGCAGTAGCTGCTCATGTGAGAAAAAAAGTCATAGAATTGAATAAAAGTCAAAATTGCTGTAACTAGAAAAACCAATAGAACTCGCTCATAGTATGGGGAATAAAATCTACACTTAAAAAAAAATTATATAATGAATTTTGAAGTTCACAGAGAAGGGAATTTGATTGAGAGGTTTAAATCTTTTTCTCCAGAACTTAAACATTCATTATTTTTATGGATGCACATACATTACAAGACATCTAACCTCTCAACACAGCATCAGTTTGTAGCTGAGAATGATGGAATGTTCACCAAAGCATGTTCCAGGTGAGGAAACAAAATATGAGGTCGGGTGTCCCTTAAGTGATATTTTTTACTTTTTTTATGTATAAATAGTAGAAAAAATCAAGTTAAATAATTTAAATTATATTTGAAGAGAGTCCATTACTCTGGTCTTGAGGTAGCATGCTGCCTTGTCACGCAGTTGGCCCAAGTTCGATTACTGGTCGGGACTAGTTTCCTGGGTAAGATTTTTTGAGGTTTTTGCTCACCTGTAAGAAAGATGTCAGGAAATTTTAAGGCCCAAATAGTCTCCAAACATCATATGGCCATCATAATCATTATCATTAATATTCACCTTAGAATAAGTTTAGACCACTATCATCATCATTACCCATCATATCATCGGGGCAGCGTAACTCTGTCTTCCAGGGGCCCTAACCTCAGAAGTGGGTTACAATTATGCCAATGCTAGGAGAAAACACCAGATAATGTCATAATAACAAACCTGGGACATTGAATAAAAATATTTGAAGAGAAAAATATATAATCAATTGAGTTGGTGTTTACTTGATGAAAATCCATATTTATTAATACGTTTTATTTGATTTTCATATTTATTATATAATTCAGTGACAGCTGTTTCGGGTTTTGGTACACTGTACCTTCTTCAGACATGTTAACAAATTATGAATTCATAATTTGTTAACATGTCTGAAGAAGGTACAGTGTACCGAAACAGCTGTCACTGAATTATATAATAAATATGAAAATCAAATAAAACTACGTTTTATTTTTATTTAATTAAGAAAAATATATGCCTAGACTGAAATTTGAATCCAGGACCTTTACTAATGCTCTGCTGCCTGAGCTATCCTAGGCCTCCAATCTAAACACAAATTTTTGTCTTATACATTTCAATTCTCGAGAGTGCCAAAGATTTGAACTGTTACTCAACACATGCCAATGATTTGTTATTTAAGAAGACTTTTAATGGGAATTTAAACATTACTTTATAAAACGAGTAGAGCTTCTTTCAATGTTTTTATTGTAAATTTAACATTTTGCACTGAAGGACAAATTCTATTTGAAGAGAAAAATGTTAAATCTATAATAAAAACATCAAATTGAATAATTTAAAATTGGTATCATTTGAAACTTGTTATTGCAGCAGGAGGATGTGAAGGAAAAGGAGTACCAGCAGATGATGGGCAAGCGACCACCTTCTATTGTGGCAACAGACTTAACGAGAGAGGCAAACAAATATCAGGAGGCGCATGCTAAAGCTTCAGAATCAAATCAGACTCTACATAAAGCGATGACACTTCACATCAGCAACCTGAAGATCCTCTCTCAGCCTCTGGAAGAGATACAGAAACACATTCCCAACATTGCTCTAGAAAGTGAGTAAAAACAGTTGTTCACCTGAGTAAATACTTATTTATATTACGATTGAAAATTAATTTTTATGGGAGACAAAACAAATTCATAAAACATTTTCAATTTTTGTAATGAACATAATTTTATCAGCACTTTGAAAATTCATGCTGAACTACTGTTGTGATTATAAGTTAAAATAATAAAATTAGTTATATTTGAGTTGTATATTTTGACTCACCTCATATTTCTTGTTTTTTATGCAGACTAGTTTCGTCGCCAACTGTGTGACATTCACAATGCTTTACATCTGTTGCCTTGCGGTTGTCCTTCCTTCAGGTTGATTTCTGTTCCCTCTGTTGGCTGACCGATGAATTTCATCATCAGCATCAAGGATTAGACCTGCTAGTCTGTTTCGATCTCATGTTAGAATTGGTCTATCCATCTTGTACTGAGTCTTCCAACATTTCTTCGTCCTAGTGATTTGTAATGAAGAATCTGTTTTGGAATTCTATTGTTATCCATTCTTTTAGGTAGAATTTTTATCACTCACCTCATATTTTTTCTTCTTATTTAACTATAAACTAGTTTCGGAACATAGTTTCTGTTCCATCCTCAGTATCGTCACGACCGTTGTTCTGTCGTCTTGAAGAGCCGTCCTTCACTCCTTCCATTGGCAGACTGAAAAACCTCGAAACCAGGTCATTCTCCCCTAGAATTTCAAAGTTCATCAATTTCTTCTTTTCGCTCTTTTGAATGTTGATCTTTTCCCAAATAGTAAGTTCTTTTGGTTTTTCTATTTGTTTTAATAATTTAGTTTCTTTCTCGATAAGATGTTTTTTCAGACCATGCATTGGGCAGCCACTGCAGATTTTCCTACTTCCCCTTTCTTGACATTCCAGAGATGTTCTTTTACTCTACTTTTCAAATTTTTCTTAGTTTTTTCTATGTAGAATTTCTCACATTCTTCATATTTAATCTGATAAATCCCTGATTTGTTTTCTTCTTTTATTTTCTCATTTTTATTAGGTTTAAACAATCTACTGATGCTGTAGTCATTTTTGGGTGCTAACTTTATGTTGAAATCTTAAAAAAATTGTTGAAACTTGTATTATAATGGATGATATGTGAATTTTCTGAATTTTACATTTTCTTCTTTTCCTTTTAGAAGAGTGCTTTGATTAATAAATTTTTGTCTTTTGAACTTGTTTATTTTCTTGAGTATCATTCTTTCTGCAAAACCATTTTTCGTGGCTACGTTAATTGTGTTCTTTTTCATAATTTTCCTTGTCCATGGGTATGTTCACTAATCTATGTGTCAAACTATTTGAGCGATTTTGAATGTAAAATCACTAAAGCATTTCCCACAATGTTTTAATTTTGGAGCAGAATGTAGATGATATAATTTGTATTGTAAAAGAAAAACACGTAGAAGATTTATATAATAAATTTGGGAATTTTTAACATTTTGAGGTTTAATTCATAAGAATTAAATGAATTGTGATTTCTTCTTACCTCATACTTCTATGTTTTTTTAAACACAGCACTGCAGTATCAGCGACCATTGTCACCATCCTCAGCTGTTTTCATGACTAAGAAGAAATCACAATTAATTTAATTCTTATGTAGAAGATTCCCTAAAACTGTTAAAATTACACAGTACAAACATCAAATTTACCAAAGAAATAGAAGAAAATACACACATACCTTTTTTGGATCTTAAATTGGTTAGAAACAAAGAAAAAAGAAAAATTGAATTTGGATTCATAGGAAAGAAACTCATACGGAAAATTTTATTAAATCAACAGGGTTCAATCCAATTGGACATAAATTGGCAACCTTTAATAGTTTAACTCATAGATTGGTAAACTTACCCTAAAACAAAGAAGATTTCAAACAGTAGAGAAAATACATAATCAAAGTAGCAAGAAAAAATGGGTTTGATGAAAAAATTGTACACAAAAGGATAGAAAAGTATAAGAAACAAAAAATTATCAACAAAAGTACTCTTGAAAAAGAAAAACCACCAATGAAAAAATACAGGGAATTCACATATCACCCATGGGCCCATAATAAATTCCAAAAGGTATTTGAGAAGTTTAATATTAAATTAGCACCGAAAAATAACCACAGTTTAAATAAACCAATTAAAACCAACAAAAATGAAAAAAAAACTGATAAAAATAAAATGTCAGGAATATATAAAATTGAATGTAAAGGTTGTGAAAATATATATATAGAAAAAACAAAAAGAAACCTACAAATTAGAACCAAAGAACACACAAGAAATATTAAAAATGGGGAAATAGAAAAATCTGCAGTTGCTGCTCATGTTTGGTCTGAAAAACATAATATAAATTCGGACACTAAATTACTAAAATAATTAGTAAATACAAAAGAGCTGACTATTTGAGAAAAAAATCTTTATTCAGAAGAACAAAAAGAGAGTTATGAATTTCGAAATACCGACAGAACGTGACCTCGTTTGGAGATTCTTTCGCCAACCACAGGAGGGAGCTGACATCGACATCCAGGGTTTACAACATAAATCCAACCAGTTTGGGCAATATGTTGAAGATGATTGATATCCAATCAAAACATGTTCAAGAACAAATCAACATTAATATTGAGGTAAGATAAACAGACCCAAAATAATATAATTAAAAGAACCTCAAAATATTCCTAAAATAAAACATTACCAAGGCTAAATTTATTTATTGGTGCCAATGTAATATTGAATTTCTTGAAATTTTTTTGAAATTTTTAAAGAAACATGAAATATGAGGTAAGATGTAAAAATGACTCATTAATTTATGAATTAAGAACCTCAAACATAATATAAATTCAGACACTAAATTATTAAAACAGTTAGAAAATACAAAAGAGCTGACTATTTGGGAAAAAATTTATATTCAGAAGAACAGAAACAGAGTTATGGAATTTTGATATTCCGATGGAGCGTGACCTTGTTTGGAGGTTCTTTGGCCAACCACAGGATGGAGCTGACATCGACATCCAGGTGGTGCAACATAATGCAACATAAATAAAACCAGTCTGGGAAAGCTGAAGATAAAACAGAATTGTTTTGAAACATGTCCAAGAACAAATCAACATTAATATTGAGGTAAGATGTCCAGACCAAAAATAATATAATTAAAATAACCTCAAAATATAACTTCCTAAAATTAAATATTAACTTCAAATGTAATTTCCCATATTTAACTATGAGAAAATTTACATCTGCAAGAATTAAAAGATCATGAATTTTGAAATTCCTGGTGAAAGGGGGGGGGGAAATTATTTTGGAAGTTGATCGGTCAGCCAACAGAGGATACAGAAATCAACTTGCAGGAAGGACAACTGCAAGGCAACAGTTGTAAAGCATTGAGAATGTCGCACAGTTAGTGATGAAACTAGTCGGCATAAAAATCAAGAAATATGAGGTGAGTCAAAATATACAACTCAATTATAATTAAAATAAACCTCATTGTGTTGTTTCCTACATATATTTAATAAAATTAGTACCTGAGATATTAGTTGTCCTCAACATTAAAATTGTGTAGGCCTTTCAGAACTACTTGTTCCATCTTCAGCAGCTGGATTGGTACTGGTTGTTTTTGACAAGCATACTGTATACAGGGTTAAAGTTGTTAGGTGCTTTTCATTTAGCAGTTTGTCATTTCTCATTTCTTTAAGTATCTTGATGTCTTCTCTAAGATTTTTATTTTATTATTGTTACCTCTCTGTGTTGTATTGAGAGTGTATTGTCAATCGAATCGATGACTTGCAGTTATAATGTGCTTTGCAAACTTCACTTTCCCTCGCTAAATCTGAAGTCTTTGAAATGCTCGCTAAATCTTCCATCAAACTTTCTGGTGGTTCTGCCAATATTATTGCAATTCAGCTTGTAGACTCCTTTATTTTCATATACAGTAAATTAGTTTCATCTATTTTAATAGAGGTGAGGATATTTAGTTTATTATTGGTTTTACAAGCTATTTTTATGTTTCTATCATGTTTCCTAAACATTTTGGCCAATCTAATGGTTTGATTGCCTCTATATGTAAGGGTTATTTCAAATTATGACATTTTCAATAATATTGAATAATTTTAAAATCATTAGAAAGTAACATTATGAGATTTAATTTAATAATTGAGTTTGTATTTTTTAACATTCTTACCTCATATGTTTTTTTGTTGGACAATCGTTTCAAAGCTTATTGCTGCATCTTCGGCTTGTCACAAACTGAAGATGGAGCAATAAGCTTTGAAACGATCGTCCAACAAAACAAACATATGAGGTAAGAATGTTTAAAAATTACAAACTCAATTATTGAATAATTTATAATAATTAAATGAATCGTGATTTTTTCTTACCTCATACATCTATGTTTTTTTAAACACAGCACTGCAGTATCGGCAACACTTTGTCGTCATCGTCAGCTGTTTTCACGACTGTCTTGAAAACAGCTGACGATGACGACAAAGTGTCGCCGATACTGCAGTGCTGTGTTTAAAAAAAATAGATGTATGAGGTAAGAAAAAATCACGATTCATTTAATTATTATTAATTGAACCTCATAATGTTAAAAAATTCCCAAATTTAATACATAAATTGAATAATTTATTGAAAAACTGAATATTAAGTATTACTTTAATTTAACAAATTGTTTAATTGATGTTTTTATTATTAATTTAACATTTCTCAATGAAAGATAAATTATATTTGAAGAGAAAAATTGTTTAATTTTTAACAAATGCCATCAGGAGATTTAAATTTAACAGTGTAATTTAATTCAAAGTTAAAATTGGGAAACACATTATGAGGTTCTTAATTAATAAATTAATGAGTCATTTTAACATCTTACCTCATATTTCATGTTTTTTCAAACACGGTAACTATAGTTTTCAAATGATCTTGTCATTCATTTTCAACCGCCATTATGACTACTGGATATTTGTTGGAATCTCCCTCTATAACGTTGCCATCTGGTGTAAGATGTTAAAATGACTCATTAATTTATTAGTGTAATTTAATATTTAAAGAAGTGACACTATGAGGTTTATTTTAATTAAAATGAGTTGGAATATTGATGACTCACTTCATATTTGTAGATTTCTTGAAGACCATGGTTTAGACACTGTACGTGTCATTATCAATTCTTTCTAATTCACAATTAGGAAGAATTGATGTGACATGTATCATGTCGAAACCGTGGTCTTCAAGAAATCTACAGATATGAGGTGAGTCATCAATATTCTAACTCATTTTAATTAGCAGTATAAGTTGTTATAATGTACAGATAAACAAGTAAGTTTTAAAAAGAAGTTGGAAAATAGTACCATTTAATAATAAATTACAACAGGAAGTAACATGAGATTCTTCTTAATAAATAAGATGAATATGGTATATCTTAATTACTTATTTTAGGTACAAATTTTAATCACTCACCTCATATTTTTCTTCTTATTTTAATTTAAACTAGAAAAATATGAGGTGAGTGATTAACATTTTTACCTAAGTGGTAAATCTTACCTCATAAATATTTGATGTTTCATTTGAATGTTTTTATATATTATCCATATCAAACTGTTGATTTTTATGTTGTTGTTCCTGGATGTCGATTCTCACTCCATCTATTGATTGACCAAAGGACTTGTAAATCAAATATTTTTCCCAGGGAATTTCATATCCAGAAGAATAAAAATAGGATTATGAATTTGGAAATTCCCAGGGAAAAAGACTTGATTTACAAGTTCTTCGGTCGACCAAAAGATGGAGTGGGAGTCGACATCCAGCACTGACAACATAAGAATCAACTGCCTGGACAAGCCGATGATGATATGGACAGTATATTGAAATATGTCAAATGAAACACAAATATTAATGAGATATAAGTTTTACCATTGGCCGTAGTGGATTACTGGTTATGCTCCTTGCCTATAGTTCTGAGGGTCATGGGTTCAAATCTAGCCGGGATTGATGGATCTTTTTTTTAGGATGGAAAAATCCAAGGAGCAAGTCCTCCAGGAGTTCAGGCTTGTTAAAGATCCTTAAGTCTGAATAAAAAGGTCTCTAAGCAAAATTTACTGACATTCAATGTCTTAGTAATACCTTAATTGCCTGTTATATGTCTCATTGGGTTGGTGTGTTGACCACATGCCATCCATGACATCTATGAGCAAATAAGGTAACAAAAAATTAATCTTGGTCTAGTATCTCCTTGCAAACTTACAAAGGAGAAACTATATGACTCAACAATGGGCTATGCCAGTATAGATAGATAAGATGTACGAGTTATTTATTATAGTATCATTTAATGTATATGTATATGGGATCTATGTTGAATGTGCACAAAAAACTTTGTAATTTACAGCACCAGCTGATGAAGAATCTGAGAGGGAAATGCAATATTTAACTAATAAAGTGGATGATATGAGGAAGAAGAGAGCTATGCTGGTTGCGCAGTTAAGGGAGTCAGTCTGTCAGGATGATATTACCCATCAACTGGTGACCCACACTGGTGAATCTCTTGATGCAGTTTTCAGTCAGGAGATGGAGAAACATCAGACTTATGTGAGTACTAGCTGTCAAAATTAAACATAACATTATCATTAAGGTAGAATATTTTTATCACTCACCTCATATTGTTAATAATAATATAATAACATTATCAGTTCATAAGGAAAAATCACTATGAGGTTTAATTTAAGAATTAAATTAAAGTGTTTAATACCTCACCTCACATGAATTGGTAGTTAGAAGAAGGAAATAACTCCATCAACCCCGATTGTCCTGAAAATGAAAAAAAAAAACTGTCTTGTTCATAGATTTTTTATTCAAACAAAATTTATTTTTTACAGTATATCTAGGACATTACTGTGACCTACCAGGAGCAATAAAAGAGTTTCCAAGCATCGTATTTTGATCTCTAGAATTTAAGAAAGAAAGTTGCTGGATATGTTCCCTTCTTCCAACTGATTAAATAAACGACTGATAAATAGGAGTACATTTAATACATAGCCTTCAAATATGCTACAGAAATGGTCAACACACTGTTTAATACACTTTTAAACATAAACAAATGCCCTTTAGTTAAACATTGTTCACATATTATTTCACTAATCAATATATTAATACATCGATGTTCTTATTAATTTCATACATCTGAATGATGGATAAATCATATTTGAAGAGAAAATTAAATGAATGGAACAAGTCTTTTTCAGATTCAACATCAACTGCATTTTTAGTAGGCCAGTTAACCAGGCCCTCATATAATTCTCTCTTGTGGTATGTATGTGTGATCTTCTTTACGTCTTCGATTTTCTTGTTGTTAATAGGTACTTTGTCTCGGTAAACATTGTCTGTAGGAAGAGTAACTTTTTCCAGTAACTTTAGCTTTAGAAGGAGAAAATGAGTTTTCACGGGACCATCAATGTACTCGGAAGCTATTACACAACCCTTCATTGTGGAAGAATATTGTAAGTGCCAATATTTGGAAATAGAAAACTATGACTGTTTATTAGTGCTTTTGGATGTTCTTTTGAAGAATTTTGGCCACCAGGCCTTATAATTCAAAATTTGTTCTGATGACACTTTCTGAACAGAATAAGTCACTTCTCTTGCTGATTCAATCAGTTCACAATAGTCATCTGGAGTGTAGATTCTAACAATATGTCGAATCGTACGCTTGGCAGTACCAAAGTTTCTGTCATATTGTAGAAAGGAGTGCCTGCGAGCGGGAAAATATTGATGAATTGTATTAAAATGACCAAGTGACACCAAGGCAAGTAGAGAATGGACAAGTGTGTTATTACGGTTCTGTCCTCCGCAAACATCACTGAAAATGTGAAGTTCCCTGATAGTAGAATCCATTTCTTGCATTTTCATCCAAAGAAGGCTACACACTTCATTAGATCCTCTTTCCGCTACCCCTTCTAGATATGTGTAGAAATTTGCTATGCCTGTTTTTGCATCATTAATACAAAACACACATAACCAAAGTTTTCGAAGGTAGAACATTTCTTACACCGGAATTTTTGGGAGTGGAACATTTTGCATGTAGTCGAATATGAGGCATCCTATTTCTTCTTTCTCCTCGCAAAGTTGCAAAATTTGTTGTTGTTTAGTGTAAAATTTATTGGCTCTACTTATGTGACACACATGGCAGCAGTTGGAAGAAGGAAATAAACACCAGATTTATTTTCTTCTTCAAACTTACAATATTTTCAAGTGTACTTTTAAATACCATGCGGGTGAAATTTTGTTTAATTCTTCTACTCTATAGATGCATGTATTATTGAAGATTCCAATAGCATCAGAAACTCAATTTTTTAATTTTTGGTCTTTGTTGCCTTCTTCCAACTGCCGATTCATATCTAGTCTTCTAATTATACCGGTTTCAAAGCTTCAACTTCAGTAATTTCATGTCGACTGATGTTATGTTGATTAGTAGAACTGCTTCTTCCTCCCTCTGTTGGTAGACCAATGAACCTCTGGATCAAATCTGAATCTGGGAATTTCGAAGTTCATAAAAAAAAATGAAAAACTTACGAACTTCAGAATTCTCGCTGATCCTGATTTGATCTGGAGGTTCATTGGTCCACCAACAGAGGGAGGAAGAAGCAGTTCTCCTGATAGACATAACATCAGTCGACAAGATGTTGCTGAAGTTGAAGCTGCCCTAGCGTTGAAACCGGTATAATTAGAAGACTGGATATGAGGCTAGGTATTAAACACTTTAATTTAATTATTATCAGTTATATTTGAAGAGAAAAATATGAGCTTGGACTGGGGTTTGAACCCAGGATTTTTCGCTTTTTATGCAAATGCTCTACTAACTGAGCTATCAGAGAAACTCCAATCTAAATGCAAATTTTTCTCTTATTTACACTATCTAACAACGTATATAAGAGAAAAATTTGTATTTAGATTGGAGTTTCACACATGGCTCAGTTGCTAGAGCATTCACATAGTAACCAAAAGGTCTTGGGTTCAAACTTCAGTCTAAGCATATATTTTTGTCTTCAAATATAATTTATCCATCATTGAGATGTATGAAATGAATAATAAAAACATAACATTAACAGGTTTAATGGGAAGTAACACAATAACACAAATTATTAATATTACATATTTGAATGTGAAATTATTTATGCCTCATGTCATAAAAATATGTATTTCTCACCTAACTAGTTTCAAAGCCTGTTGGCTCCATCATTAGCTACACTCTGACTTTATTAATAAATTATGATAGGGGTTCTTCTCAATAAATAAGGTGAATCCAGAGTAATCTTACCTCATAACTTGTGTTCTATTTAAACATGTTTTGATATTATATTTGAAAAGAAAAATATATGCCTAGACTGGGGTTTTAACCCAGGACCTTTGACTCATGTCAATGCTCTTCCAAGTGAGCTACCTAGGTCTCCAATCAAACGGTCACTTGGAAGAGCATTGACAAAGAGAGTCAAAGGTCCTGGGTTCAAACCCCAGTCTAGGCATATATTTTTCTTTTCAAATATAATTTGTCCATCATTAAGATGTTTAAAAACGAATAATAAAACCATATTTTGATATTACTTACTTATTTTAGGAATTCACACTATGAGGTATATTCATTTAGGTAACATTTTTTATCACTCACCTCATATTATTGAATAATATGAGGTGAGTGATAAGAAATGTTACCTAAATGTTTTGATATGTTAAATTATACAATTTTGTGCCTTGTATACTACTGTCTTCCTCAACTATGTTTCTATTTAAAATTTTCATTGATTTCACTCTAGGCCTTTCGAAGCATGCTTCATCTTGTGGAGTTGTTGTAGTAGTATTGAATTATCTGTATATGTCTAATAAAGGGTTTTGCTCATTAGGCATATTTTCGTTGAGAATGAACATTAGATAGCTCAGTCGGTAGAGCATTGGCCCTGAAAGCCAAAGGTCCTGGGTTCGAGCCCTGGTCTGAGCATATAATTTTTCTCTTCAAATATGATTTATCCATCATTGAGATGTATGAAATGAACAATAAAAACATGTTTTGTTATACCATGTTCAAATAGAACACAACAAGTTAAGAAGTATTTATTACACTCTGACTGAAATTGAGTTGTTAACAGCAACATTCCTCTTGCCACCTGGTGCAGATTGAATGAACTTTGAGATTAAATTTTGCTCACCGGGACCTGTATTTTTTCTTCTGAATATATATCTTTTCCCAAACTGTTAGTTTCATAGGTTTTTCTTAATGTTTGAATAGTTTATTTCCTTTTCAATTATGTAATTTTGTATCTAACTATGAGCTGCTATTGCAATTTTTTAATTTTGCCATTTTTAATATTTCTGAAGTTTTCTGTAGTATGAGTATCCAGTTTTTTTTAGTTTTTCCTATGGATACAATTGTCTTTCTGGATATTTTATAATTGTTATTTTTGTTTACAGGTGAATTTAATTGAACAGAACTTAATTGCACAGGACAACATACTGAAAGCTTTAACTGAGGCATATGCACGTTATGCAGGAACACGTAAAGCAGTGAGTGAACTTGTTCACAAAAGAGAAGCAACAGTCAGTGCTCTGATTTCATCATATGACGCATATGAAGACCTTCTTGCAAAGTCAAGCAAAGGTTTAGAGTTCTACCGTAAGCTGGAGACAAATGTAACCAAACTTTTACAAAGAGTGAAGGGAACTTGCAAAGTTCAAGAGGAAGAACGTGAACAGATTCTAGTAAAGAATAAGAAAACAGAAACAGAGTCTGCAGCACCCAAACTCAAGGATTATTTACAGGGCATGAAGCAAGGTGCCACTGGAGGATACATATCTGGGTATGCCAGTCAGGTACCAAATGCTTATTATAATGCCAATGCCAGTAGGTATGCTCCCGTGGCCTCTTCTCAACCGCCGGTATCTACAGATTATGGTTCACAGGTACCAGCAGAGGCTACTATTCAGCAGCAGTTTGTACCAGCAGTGAGGCCTGCTCCTGTAGGTTCAGAGGGAACAAATGAGCAGAGAGTTGCTGTAAAGTTTGATACAGGAGAAACAGCAGCAGGTATTGGAATGAAGATGGAAGAGCATCCAGCAACAACATATTCAACATCTACACAGTATAACTTTACAGATACATACCCATACCGACCTGATATGACAGGTTATAAAAGAGCTGAGCCACATGTTTATGTACCTGCAAAATCCGGGCAGTATTATTCACCTCAGAGCGCTAACAATGTTGAACAGAAATCACAAGATAACACTTCTTATTATGGTGCATATGCACAGTATCATGTTTCAGGGCCTTCATCACAGGCTCAAGTTCCTTCTTCAGAAAATTATCAGTTCTATGCACAGTCTGGAACAGACCCAAACCTCGCCAATTGGTATCAACATCAACAGTATTATCAGCAACTGCAGCAATATCAGCAATCACAGAATGTCAGTAGTGTGAGTGGAGTTTCTACAAATTCCACAACTTCAGTGACAGCCACACCATCTTCTCAGTACCAGACTTCAACTGTTCAGACTCCTGGTGTCAATTCATACCAGACTACGTTACATTCCTACCCATCTGGTGTGAATACATACCAAACAACTCAGCCTTCTATTGTGGGTTCATATCAGGCAGCACTACCAACTAATGTACAGTCTTACCCTACATCCCTGCCATCTGGTATAAATACATACCAATCAACCCAATCGTCTGTAGTAAGTTCATACCCGACAACTGTCCAATCTGGTGCAAGTTCATTGTATCATAGTGGAACAAACACAAGTTCACAACAAGTTGCAACTACTTCTAATTTAAGTATGGCATCTAATTATCCTCAGTATCAGATTTCAAGTACACAATCCCCTGGTGTAAGTTCAGCAGGCAATGTGAGTTCGTATCAGTCCCCTAGTCAGACAAGTACACCATCTTCTAACTTGAATCAATTTCATACAACTACACAGGCTCCTAACATGAGCACAGCATCTAATACTTTGAATCAGTACCCACAGTCTTCTAGTTCATACCAGCCCATACCAGCACAAGTAACTCAGTATCAGTACCCATATCCGTATCAATATACTCCTCAAGTTTCTGCTGACATAGCTGGCAAATCAACAGCCTTCCAATATATGGCAAGTCCAGGTAATTCTTGCTATACAAATGCTGGGACTTACAACACTTCCCAGACTTGTTCTGCGCAGACAGCATACCCAGTGCAGTATGACAGCCCTTCGTATCAGTCACAGACACCCTATTATTCATTGCCATATGGTTACCAATATGGAACAGATGCTGTTACTCCTGGTATAATTGTTCAAAATCCACAAGTCTACGATCAACAGAATGCAAATCAAAATCAATCAACATACATGCAGGCTTCTGGACAAAATGATTCTACAACCACAACATACAGTCAAAAAGGTGGTTCATCGAGATCCCTGAGTTCTTCACAAAGTGGTATCAGTTGCAATGGAAATGATGCAAAGTCTGCTTCTAATGTGGATCTGTTGGCAGGACTAGATTTCTCACTTAATCAAGCCCCTCTAGAACCTCAACAACAGTCGAGTTCCTCTGCTGTGAAGAAAGAGGAAGATACAAGCGTGTCGTCGCCTGTGAAACAAGTTGTTACCACTGTTGCTAAAACAGTGGAACCTGCTGCGTGTGAGTTGCCAGAGACAAGCGAGCAGCCAGCACCAGATGTAAAACAACCATCTCCTGATTTAAATCAAGAAGAAAGTAAAGCATCTAAGACATTTGGGAAAGATCCGTACACAGATCCTGAGGCTTTGAATCAGTTTGTGCAAGAAGTGGGAAAATATGAGAAATTTGTTGATGGTTTAACAACAAAAACATTAAATGGACCAACTCCTCTTGATATGAAGTGGAAGGAACTTCTAGAACTTCAGGTGAGTCCCAATGACTTTTAATTTTTAAATCATATTCTAATTATTAAAGAAAAAATGTAGATTTTCATTAATATTTAAAGATAGTGACACTATTAGATTTATTTTAATTCAACATCTCACCTCATAATTATAGTTTTCTCGAGGACATGTTTCAATCATATTTGAAGAGAAAAATTATACGCTCAGACCGGGACTTGAACCCGGGACCCTTGGTTTTCTAGTCCAAGTGCTCTACCATTTGAGCTACCTGGGCAAGTTCAAGTCCCGGTCTGAGCGTATAATTTTTCTCTTCAAATATGATTTATCCGTCATTGAGATGTATGAAATTAATAATAAGAACATGTTTCAATACTTCTGTATATTATTATCTTCAACTCTATCTAACTGTTTAATTGGTGGTTGGTGATCCTGCTGGTTGCTTCAAACTCCCTTTGATGGCTAAACGATGAACTTCCAAATTAAATCTTTTTCCCCAGGAATTTCAAAATTCATGATTTTTCTTTTATTTTTCTGGATGCCAATTTTCTCCCAAATTGTGTAAGTTACTTACATTTATCAAACAGTTTCAATAATTTGGCATTTATTTAACTTTCACAGGGAAAGAACACTATGAGGTTTAATTTAATAATTAAATTAATGTTTTTGTTACCTCACCTCATATCCTTTTTCCGCCAAGAAACGACATAACACCGGTTGACCAGAGGCTACTGACGATGGAGATAAGCTCCGAAACTGCAGTATAAAAGAAAAAGGATATAAGGTGAGGTAATAAAAACATTAATTTAATTATTAATTTGGCATTTGTTTCAATTCTGTGTTTTTTTGACCATGTATGTGCAGCTATTGAAGATTTATCTATTTCTCCATTTTTAACATTTCTAAGGTGTTCTTTCAATTGGTGGGTGCGCGTGAAAAAGGGGTTATGTCAGAAAATTGGGAATGGAGATATTCAAACTTAAATATTTAATTAACTTTGCAAGATCTAGTGAAAGTTGCATGAAGATAACAAACATGGCTTAATGTACAGTTAAATGCTCCGAATATCTCGGTGATAAGAATTAAATTAATCGTGATTATTTCATACCTCATACTTCTATGTTTCTTTAAATACAGCACTGCAGTATCGGCAATTTCTTATCACCATCATCAGCTGTTTTCACAATTGTCAATTTTTACTTTTGTTGATAATTATCCAAACTGCCATCTGATGTTCTTTTAAAGAATTATTTTCTAAACTGCCATCTGGTATTCATTTTAATTAATCATTTTCTAATAATTAAATGAATTTCTTTCATTTATTTTTTTAAAGAAATTTAAACAACAGAAAAGGTTACAGGAATACACCACCTTACAACAAGATTCCAAAAAAGATGTAAAATTCAAAAAAATTACTTACCATCCTGAAGTTCATAATAAGTTTCAAAAAATTTTCAGAAAATTTAATATAACATTGGCTCCAATTAACAAATTTAGCCTGGGTAATCTCCTGTTAACTAATAATAAATTTAACACCCCCAGACAACAAAAAATCTGGAATTTATCAAATTGATTGCAAAGATTGCAACAGGATATATATAGGAAAAACAAAAAAGGAATTTGGAAAGTAAAAAAGAACACTTCAGAAATATAAAGAATGGAGAAATTGAAAAATCAGCTATAGCAGCACATAGTTTATTAGAGCATTATAGGATTGAAAAAGAAGCAAAACTTTTGAAACATCTATCTAAACCTTTAGATTTAACAGTTTGGGAAAAAATATATATTCAAAAAAACCATACTAGAACTATGAACTTCGAAATTTCAGATGAATCTAGCTTGATTATAAAGTTCTTCAAAAATACAACAGATGGCGGATTAGAAAATGATTAATTAAAATGAACACCAGATGGCAGTTTAGAAAATAATTCTTTAAAAGAACATCAGATGGCAGTTTGGATAATTATCAACAAAAGTAAAAATTGACAATTGTGAAAACAGCTGATGATGGTGATAAGAAATTGCCGATACTGCAGTGCTGTATTTAAAGAAATATAGTAGTATGAGGTATAAAATAATCACGATTAATTTAATTCTTATGAATTTGAACCTCATAATGTTAAAAATTCCCAAATTTAATATATAAAAATATCTCTGTGATGTATTATCTTTAATTCTGGAAATTTTCGTGTATCGATAGAAAATATTACTTATCTCTTTTGGCTCAAACAGTTTTGTGACATAACCCATTTTGAACACGTATTCGAATAATATTAATTTTTTCAGTTAGATGTTTTATTTGAAGCATACTATCAGGATTACTGTAGGAAAAAGGCTCTATTTTACTAGATTTCCAGTGTAGTGTCATTAGATAGCATGGTAACTACTAAATTTGAAGAGAAAAATTCTCGCCTAGACCGGGACTCGAACCCGGGACCCTTGGCTTTCCGGGCCAAGTGCTCTACCAACTGAGCTACCGAGGCGAGTTACGATCTAGATGCAAATTTTTCTCTTATATACGTTGTAATTCCCTATCGCCAAATGCTTTTGAAACCATTGTTTCTATCTTTGCAAATGGCGGCTTCTTAGTTAAGAAGACATTTATTGGAAATTTAACATTACTTTAAAAGCCAGTAAGGCCTCTAATGATGTTTTTATTATTAATTTAACATTTCTCAATGAAAGATAAATTAAATTTGAAGAGAAAAATTCTCGCCTAGACCGGGACTCGAACCCGGGACCCTTGGCTTTCCGGGCCAAGTGCTCTACCAACTGAGCTACCGAGGCGAGTTTACGATCTAGACGCAAATTTTTCTCTTATATACGTTGTAATTCCCTATCGCCAAATGCTTTTGAAACCATTGTTTCTATCTTTGCAAATGGCGGCTTCTTAGTTAAGAAGACATTTATTGGAAATTTAACATTACTTTAAAAGCCAGTAAGGCCTCTAATGATGTTTTTATTATTAATTTAACATTTCTCAATGAAAGATAAATTAAATTTGAAGAGAAAAATTCTCGCCTAGACCGGGACTTCGAACCCGGGACCCTTGGCTTTCCGGGCCAAGTGCTCTACCAACTGAGCTACCGAGGCGAGTTACGATCTAGACGCAAATTTTTCTCTTATATACGTTGTAATTCCCTATCGCCAAATGCTTTTGAAACCATTGTTTCTATCTTTGCAAATGGCGGCTTCTTAGTTAAGAAGACATTTATTGGAAATTTAACATTACTTTAAAAGCCAGTAAGGCCTCTAATGATGTTTTTATTATTAATTTAACATTTCTCAATGAAAGATAAATTAAATTTGAAGAGAAAAATTCTCGCCTAGACCGGGACTCGAACCCGGGGACCCTTGGCTTTCCGGGCCAAGTGCTCTACCAACTGAGCTACCGAGGCGAGTTACGATCTAGACGCAAATTTTTCTCTTATATACGTTGTAATTCCCTATCGCCAAATGCTTTTGAAACCATTGTTTCTATCTTTGCAAATGGCGGCTTCTTAGTTAAGAAGACATTTATTGGAAATTTAACATTACTTTAAAAGCCAGTAAGGCCTCTAATGATGTTTTTATTATTAATTTAACATTTCTCAATGAAAGATAAATTAAATTTGAAGAGAAAAATTCTCGCCTAGACCGGGACTCGAACCCGGGACCCTTGGCTTTCCGGGCCAAGTGCTCTACCAACTGAGCTACCGAGGCGAAAAATTTAATTTATCTTTCATTGAGAAATGTTAAATTAATAATAAAAACATCATTAGAGGCCTTACTGGCTTTTAAAGTAATGTTAAATTTCCAATAAATGTCTTCTTAACTAAGAAGCCGCCATTTGCAAAGATAGAAACAATGGTTTCAAAAGCATTTGGCGATAGGGAATTACAACGTATATAAGAGAAAAATTTGCGTCTAGATCGTAACTCGCCTCGGTAGCTCAGTTGGTAGAGCACTTGGCCCGGAAAGCCAAGGGTCCCGGGTTCGAGTCCCGGTCTAGGCGAGAATTTTTCTCTTCAAATTTAATTTATCTTTCATTGAGAAATGTTAAATTAATAATAAAAACATCATTAGAGGCCTTACTGGCTTTTAAAGTAATGTTAAATTTCCAATAAATGTCTTCTTAACTAAGAAGCCGCCACTTGCAAAGATAGAAACAATGGTTTCAAAAGCATTTGGCGATAGGGAATTACAACGTATATAAGAGAAAAATTTGCGTCTAGATCGTAACTCGCCTCGGTAGCTCAGTTGGTAGAGCACTTGGCCCGGAAAGCCAAGGGTCCCGGGTTCGAGTCCCGGTCTAGGCGAGAATTTTTCTCTTCAAATTTAATTTATCTTTCATTGAGAAATGTTAAATTAATAATAAAAACATCATGGTAACTACTATTTAACTTTTATAGGAATTAATCACTATGAGGTTTAATATGGTGAAATTAAATGTTTCTTACCTCTCCTCATATAAATTTTCTAAGTTGATCGCGATTTCGAGACTATAACTGTCTCATCATCAGAACTTAGTTGGCGACAAAGTTCTGATGATGAGACAGTTATAGTCTCGAAATCGCGATTAACTTAGAAAATTTATATGAGGAGAGGTAAGAAACATTTAATTTCACCATGGTAACTACTAATTTAGGAACACAATACAAAATTATTTGAATAATAATCATTTTAAGTTATAGGAAACAAATATATAAAAACTCCAAAATTATCAAACCTAGATGTAAGTAATTTTGCAAATGAGAACATTCTAAAATAATACGTAAGTTACAAAGCAAACAGTATCTCTTTTGTAGAGTCACTAATGTTGAAAATACAAAAAAAAAATATTTTTAACTGACTGAAAATAGGGCATTCGTATGTTTGTTTTTAAGTTCACCATTACTCATTATCACCAGCATTGTCTTCTTCCTGTTCAGCAGAGTCAGGATAAATATCATGCAAATTAATGTTTGTTTTCAGTGACTTATAATATTCATGAAATTACTGGATCAATGAAAGGTAACAATAGAAACTGGAGGCAAAAATAAAAACAATATAACAGCAACAATAAATAGAGGTGTGAGACAGGGATGTCCACTTTCATCCTCCCTTTTTAATATTTATATTGACGATATCATATATAATTGGCAGATAAATTTGGACTCACATTTCAAAATAAGAAATAAGATGTTAGATTAAAATTCATCGGAGAACATATTGTTTAAACAACTCACCTCATAGGATTCATGCTTCCATGAAATCGCGATTTCAAACATAGTCATGTTCATCGTCAGCCATAACTCCGACTGACGAAATTCTTCGGCCGTCAACTATTCTATTGTCGCCATCTTCAGTGCTGCCATCTATGGTTGAATTTATGAACTTCAAAATCAATGTAATTTCGTTAGGGATATCAAAATTCATTGATCTATTTTTGTTTTTCTGAATGTATATTTTTTCCCAAACTGTCAATTCCAAAGGTTTCTCTACTTGTTTTAAAAGTTTAGCTTCTCTTCCAATTTTATGATGTTCTAATAAACTATGTGCAGCAATTGCAGATTTTTCAATTTCACAATTTTTAATATTTCTGAAATGTTCTTTTGTCCGAATTTCCAAATTCCTTTTTGTTTTTCCTATATAAACTTTATTGCAATCTTCACAATTTATTTGATAAATTCCAGATTTCTTACTGTCTGGAACATTGACTTTTTTATTGGTAATTAGAAGAATACCCAGACTAAATTTATTTATTGGTGCCAAAGAAATGTTGTATTTGTCAAAAAATTTTTAAAATTTCCTATGCATTTCAGGATGGTAAGTAATTTTCTTGTATTTTTTCTTTTCTTTGCAATTTTGTAGAGTAGTATATTCATTAAGTCTTTTTTTGTGTTTGAATTTCTTCAACTTATTTACAATTAATTCTTTATCAAAACCATTTAATCTAGCAGTGTTTAAGATATGTTTAAACTCTTTATTGAAATTTTCTTCGTTTAATGGTACATTTGTCAATCTGTAAATTAAGCTATTGAATATTGCATGCTTATGAGCAATGTGATTGAAGCCTGATGATTTAATGTAATTATCTGTATGAGTTCCTTTTCTAAATATATCAAATTCAATTTTCAGTGTTTGATCATTCCTAATTATACATAAATCCAAAAAAGGAATTTTGTTTTCTTTTTCTAATTCAACGGTAAACTTTACTGATTCATCCTGAAGGTTCAATAATTTAAGAGCATCCTTTTTTGGATTTATGTATAATTAGGAATGATCAAACACTGAAAATTGAATTTGATATATTTAGAAAAGGAACTCTCCCTCAGGGGTCCTCATCTAGGGGATATGTGGATAGCGACCACAAGGTGCCCAAGCTGAGCAAAACATTTCTTCCACTTACTTGTGTTTTGCACTCTTTTAACTTTACTATCTAACCCCTCTTGGTTAACTCTTGTTTTTTTCAACTCCGACGCTATTAGGGCATCCGAGGGCTAGGGAGTCTTTCCTTTCTTCCATTTCTTCTTTCCTTTATTTTCTTTTCTTCTCCAGGAAAGCCTGACCAGAGGCTATAAGATGGCAGCCCCATCACTGGTCTTGCCTTCCTTTGACCAGCAACCAATCGAAGGGACTATTATTATGCTTTCAAGTCTTATACGAGAATTTCCCGTAGGGATCAAAACGCTGGAGGGAAAATTTTCTATAGGATCGTAACAGGCCTTGGCCTAATACTTGGAAGGAAGAAGAAGAAGAAGAAGAAGAAAAGGAACTCATACAGATAATTACATTAAATCATCAGGCTTCAATCACATTGCTCATAAGCATGCAATATTCAATAGCTTAATTTACAGATTGACAAATGTACCATTAAACGAAGAAAATTTCAATAAAGAGTTTAAACATATCTTAAACACTGCTAGATTAAATGGTTTTGATAAAGAATTAATTGTAAATAAGTTGAAGAAATTCAAACACAAAAAAAGACTTAATGAATATACTACTCTACAAAATTGCAAAGAAAAGAAAAAATACAAGAAAATTACTTACCATCCTGAAATGCATAGGAAATTTCAAAAAATTTTTGACAAATACAACATTTCTTTGGCACCAATAAATAAATTTAGTCTGGGTAATTTTCTAAGTACCAATAAAAAAGCCAATGTTCCAGACAGTAAGAAATCTGGAATTTATCAAATAAATTGTGAAGATTGCAATAAAGTTTATATAGGAAAAACAAAAAGGAATTTGGAAATTCAGACAAAAGAACATTTCAGAAATATTAAAAATTGTGAAATTGAAAAATCTGCAATTGCTGCACATAGTTTATTAGAACATCATAAAATTGGAAGAGAAGCTAAACTTTTAAAACAAGTAGAGAAACCTTTGGAATTGACAGTTTGGGAAAAAATATACATTCAGAAAAACAAAAATAGATAAATGAATTTTGATATCCCTAACGAAATTACATTGATTTTGAAGTTCATAAATTCAACCATAGATGGCAGCACTGAAGATGGCGACAATAGAATAGTTGACGGCCGAAGAATTTCGTCAGTCGGAGTTATGGCTGACGATGAACATGACTATGTTTGAAATCGCGATTTCATGGAAGCATGAATCCTATGAGGTGAGTTGTTTAAACAATATGTTCTCCTTAATATTTAATTTCAGTCTGGGAAAGCTGAAGATAAAACAGAGAATTGTTTTGAAACATGTCCAAGAACAAATCAACATTAATATTGAGGTAAGATGTCCAGACCAAAAATAATATAATATGTTCTCCGATGAATTTTAATGATTATACCTCATAATGTTTACTTCCCAACATTAATTAAATATAAGATGTTAGATACCTTACTTTTTGCAGACGACCAAGTTCTAATATCTAGTTCAGAAGATGGTCTACAGAAATCGCTCTTTCAGTTAAATAACATTATACAGAAATATAATTTAAAAATATCAATAAGTAAAATGAAAATCCTAGCTTTTAAGGGACCAGATAATATAAGAGCTAAAATAATTCTGGAGGGGAAACCCATTGAACAAATGAACCATTTTAAATACCTGGGTTATGAAATCTCCTATTTTAAAAATGAAGATATATTTAACAAACTTAATAAATTTAATAATATATGTGGAACAATCAAAAGGATATTTAAAAGCACAAGAAAAGAAACAAAACTAAAATTTTATAAAGTAGTGGCAGTCCCCTTAATATTGTATGGTAGTGAATTTTGGGTTTTAACTAAAAGAGAAGAGAAGATCATAGAAGCAGCTGAAATGACATTTCTGAGAAGTGTGATTGGTTGCAAACTTCTAGATAAGAGAAGAAGTGAAGATATTAGAAATGAGCTAAATATCTTTAAACTCTTAGATAGAATAAAAGAATCTAGAAAAAAATGGAAAGAACATGTTCAAAGAATGGAAGATGATCGCATTCACAAAATTATGCTTAAATACAAACCAAAAGGACGCAGGAATGTTGGTAGACCGAAAAAGAGATGGATCCAACTATTGAATGAGAATTTATGAGTCCTACTCGACTACAGCAAAGCCTTTGATACAGTAGATATAGACTTAATGCTAGCGAGACTAAAGACACTACATCTGTCGAAAAACTGATTGGTTTAGATATTACCTCACTAATCGTCAGCAATCAGTTTCTGTTAATAATCGCATTTCTTCCTGGCGCTTGGTGAGGAAAGGGGTACCTCAAGGCGGCGTCCTCGCTCCTCTTCTCGATTTATATTATTGACGTGACCAAGAAACTACAAAACTGCAAGCATCATCTTTACGCCGATGACCTATAGATTTACACACACTTTAGGCCTGACGAAATTAATGAATATATTGACAAAGTAAACACTGGTCCAGACAATATGGGCTGAAACCAAATGCAAACAAAATGCAAGCAATAATTATCGGACATCCAAGGCTATTACACTTCATAAACAATGGCAATATGCCGGCTGTCAGATAATGAACAGATTCCTTATACCGACGTCATTAAAAACTTGGGATTTTACTTAGATTCTAATTTAAATTGGCATGTGCAAGTAAAACAAACATCTAAAAGGATCTTCTCCATAATGCATTCCCTAAAGTGACTTAAACATTTTCTTCCTACAACTCTTAAAAGAATTTTAATCCAAACTTTAGTGATGCCGCATTTTGACTACTGTGACGTTCTACTAACTGACATAAGTGACGGATTGTCGGACAAACTGCAGCGTGTCCATAATATGTGTATCAGATTCATATTTAATGTTCGAAAATACGATCACATTTCTCCATTATTCCACGAATTGTCATGGCTACATCTAAAAGAGAGAAGAAAATCGCACTGTCTAATTCTCCTATTTAAGATCCTACATACCTCGATTCCCAATTATTTATCATCCTGTTTCCAGTATCTATCCTCAAACCATAACTTAAACACAAGATCACAACATAGTCTCTTGCTTAATATACCGCAACATAGGACATCACATCACTCCATGTCATATACCATCTTCACTTCTCTCAACTGGAATTCCCTACCACAAGAAATAAGGGGCTGCCGGACATTGGCATCTTTTAAAAGAAATCTAAATTTATATTTGCTCTAAACTCGACTTCATTATTATCCAGTGTAAGGTATATATATTAATTGGTGTTTCTCGTATAATGTATCATATTTATATTATTATTATAATAATAATAATAATAATTATTATTATTATTATTGTATCATTATTGTTATTACCCTATAAAATGTTGTTTGTACATGACATTTACATTGCTACATTATTGTATCTTTAACTGTTTATAATTAGTATAGTGTATATCTATATTTGTCAAATATTTATTTGTATTTGTGCTGGTTGAGTGGAAGAGAGGGCCTTATGGCCTTAACTCTGCCAGAATAAATAAAGTATTATTATTATTATTATTATTATAACAATAAAGACCGGAACAAGCCACATGGGCTTAATCCATGATTGTTGATGATGATGATGATGAAAGGTAACAAGTCCAATAGATCTTTCTTCTTTTGTATGGTGATAGGTTGTGGTCCATCATAGCGTAGAGTAGGTCTCAAGAGAGGGGTAGATTTTCCTCTTCGTCTGAAGTAAACTTTTCTGAAGGGATCCTCCTCTTTCAGTGATGTTTTAAAGAAGATGTTGAATCCATGTTCTCTCTCAAAGTGCAACCATTTTATTTCATGGCAGCTGATTTTCTTTCCATCACTGTCTTCTTTACGTAGCTGGAGGGGTCCTTTATATATTCCTGCAAAATCAAAGAAATCTTCACAATGTTGTTCTATAACAACCATTGGCTTCTTTTGTCCACACTGATGCATAACCTGAGCCCAGTCATGCGGATGACTAATAAGAATGTCAAATTTCTTCTTTTTCTTTTCTATAATGCTGTGATCGGTGTCACACTCCATGTGGGTGTGGCCTGGCACCAGGAACTTGTGATCTACGGTTTGCAAACTTGGGGAGTTTTGTATAGCAACCATACACATGGCTGCAAAATGGCTATTTTAGTTCAGAATACATGGTGACCTGTTTAACATTTTCATCCAAATTTAGAAGAAGCTTATATACACAAGATCCAACTTCGTTGGCTCCTCTTCCGGCTATGGTTTCATTCCAAACAAAGCAATGAGCCTGGCTGCTATCGCAGTCATGCACTGTTAAGTTGAATGTCCATAACTGTCGCTTATAGAAGGCCACGGAAGCATTTCCAACAGGAGTGGGGAGACACTATTGTATATCGAACGTGGTAGTCTTTCGAGTAGGATCACTCTTAGACCTCTGTTTATCTGCATCCTTTGTCTGATTAGCAAAGTCTGCTTCCATATGGTGGTCCTTTAGTTTACTTTCAATTATAGCTCTGTTACCTAAACTCTTACATAACGTTTGGAGCTTGTCACAAGTCTGACAAGTGTCTTTTTGTGGCCGCTATATGGACAAATTCAGACTATGAAATTCATTTTCAAAAAATTTTCTGTTTACTAAAAAATCTGGATGTTTAAGTTTGTAATCATCATACAATGCTGCCAATGTCAAATGAGGAGGTAGGTATTTTCTGCTTGAATCTCTCCTTGAGTAATGACGTTCATAGGTAGGTAAAGAAAGCAAAAATGAGTAACTTTCTGCTTTTTGTCATCACCTATCTTGTTGGGATGAGGATTCTTTCTCTGAGTATCAGGTGCAGTAATCCCGGATTCACCAGCTCATTTTTTGTGCAATACAGTCTCAGTGAACTTGTTTGTTTCTTTCAGTGTATTTAAGAAACATTGTTTGCATACTGGAACGTTTCCACTATTCGAAATCAAGTGATATTTTACTCAAACTTGCCTGTTGTGATGAATATTGTTGCTATTGGGCCTGGCCCTACTTGTCTTTTTATTTATTACTTTCATCAGACTTGCAACATAAGATACTCTCTTGACATATTCACCTAAGTTCCAGTATGCATGAAATATCTTATTCTTATCTTCATCAGGTACACGATCACCACACTTCATTCTGCACAACTGAAGTGGTTGAAGCTTTCTTGAAAGCACACTCTTGCCTTTTGCTGTGATGCATCAATACTCTTAAAAAGCACGACAGGCAATAATAGAGACCGCAATAATGAGTGGCAGCACGTTTCTTTTGACCAGTCAGACGCTACAGAGGGGCGACATCTCTCTTTGCTGCTTCAAGGTCATTGTTCCAAGTGAGATATGTCAAGTTATCCCCTTTCTCATGCTCAATACCTGCTACTTCGCCACTTAACTCAGAATTCACAACCTCATTGAAACATAACAAGTACGATTTGACATATCCCACTTGGATCAAGTTGTAGAGAATTTTTAGTTCTTTTCGCATATGTTAAAATCGCAATTTTCTCAATTTCTGACTTAACCCCTTTTTCACGCGCACCCACCAATTATTAATTAAATTCAAAATGTCCCAATGATCTTTTCACTTTTAAATCATATTCTAATTATTAAAGAAAATTTAAATCCAATTCGGCTGATAATGAGAAGGAGGCCTCTTGAAAAAACTACAGTTCCTGTGTTTAAAAAACATGAAATATGAGGTAAAATAAGAATTAACTCATTCATTAATTGAAGAACTTCATAATGTTTTTTTATAATGCCACCACTTTGTCATTTTCGACATTCTGGTTTTCTCTCCTGGCATGGCATTATTGTAACCCACTTCTGAGGTTGGGGTGCCTAGAAGGCAGAGTTACGCTGTCCCGATGATATATGATAGATGATGATAGTAATGATGTGCCAGGAGAAGCCTTAATCCTAAACTTAATGAATATGTTGATCATGATGATGGCTAGATGTTGTTTGGAGTCCATATGGGTCTTAAATTTTCCTGACATTTGCCTTACAGGTGAGGAAAAAACCCAAAAAACCATCACCCAGGAAACTTGTCCTGACCGCGGATCGAACCCAGGCCCGCTGCGTGACAAGGCAGCATGCTACCTCGAGACCACACAGCGGTGGACGAACCTCATAATGTTATATCCCATATAATTAACTTATGGAAAAATATTTGTTGTTAGTAATAGTATTAATATATGTTCATGTAAAGATGTAAGTCTGAAATTGGCTACAATAGGATTGTCTTTCTACTGTAAGAGGAGTTGATACTTCCATCAAATACACAGTTGTAGTGCTCAATACTTTGCAACAAACTGGTTATAACAGTTTTTATGTCACAAGTACAAACTTTGTTAAAACATTTTGTCTGTTCATTCTTACCTCTTATAGTTTTTTTGTCGAACATATGTTTCAGGTCTTCTTAGCCCCAACGTCAGCGATTACAGACTGAATTTTATGTTGTCGGCCCTGATTCTTGATTCCTGCTCTCTCTGCCTCTGGCCCAATAAATTTACTAGTGAGGTTCCTTTCTGTGGTAATTTCAAAGTTCATAATTCTTTCGTTGTTCTTCTGTATATAGATTTTATCCCATGTGGTGAGTTCATTTTTGTTTTCTAACTGTTTTAATAACTTTGTGTTTACATCTATTTTGTGTTTTTCCGACCAAACATCTGACCAAAAAGTCTGCAGTGGTTGCTCATGTTTGGTCACCATATGAACTCACCATATGGGAAAAAATCTATATACAGAGGAACAAGGAAAGAATTATGAACTTTGAAATTCCCACAGAAAGGAACCTCATTAGTAAATTTATTGGAGCAGAGGCAGAGAGAGCAGGAATCAAGAATCAGGGCCAACAACATGAGAAAATTCAGTCTGTAATCACTGATGATGGGGCTAAGAAGCCCTGATACATATGTTCGACAAAAACAACTATAAGAGGTAAGAATGAACAGACAAAATGTTTTAATTATTGAACAAACCTCTTAATTAAGTTCTGTAGATAGGAAATAACACTATGAGGTTTTTTAATATTGTTTATTTTTTATTATTTCACTCACCTCATACTTCATAATTCATAGCAGACCCTGGGTTCTTCACATCTTTTGTGACATTCTCAATGCTGCGTCACGTTCACAACTGACGTCCAACGGCCTTCTATCCTGCAGACTGACCTCTGCGCCATCTGGTGGCCGACCAAAGAATTTCCAAATCAGTCCTCTTTCTTTATAACCGGGTATTTCAAAATTCATAGTTGTATTTTCATTCTTGCATATGTAAATTTTTTCCCAAATTGTGAGTTCCTTCGGTTTTTCCAATTGTTTAAGTAATTTTGTTTTGGTTTCTATTCTATGTTTTTCTGACCAGGCATGTGCAGCTATTGCAACCGAAAAATCTGCAATAGCTGCACATGCCTGGTCAGAAAAACATAGAATAGAAACCAAAACAAAATTACTTAAACAATTGGAAAAACCGAAGGAACTCACAATTTGGGAAAAAATTTACATATGCAAGAATGAAAATACAACTATGAATTTTGAAATACCCGGTTATAAAGAAAGAGGACTGATTTGGAAATTCTTCGGTCGGCCACCAGATGGCGCAGAGGTCAGTCTGCAGGATAGAAGGTCGTTGGACGTCAGTTGTGAACGTGACGCAGCAGTGAGAATGTCACAAAAGATGTGAAGAAACCCAGGGTCTGCTATGAATTATGAAGTATGAGGTGAGTGAAATAATAAAAAATAAACAAAACCTCTTAATGTTACTTCCTATTGCATTTTAAAACAAACTTTGTTATTATTGTTTATTTTTTATTATTTCACTCACCTCATACTTCATAATTCATAGCAGACCCTGGGTTTCTTCACATAATTTGTGACATTGTCAATGCTGCATTGACAATGTCACAAATTATGTGAAGAAACCCAGGGTCTGCTATGAATTATGAAGTATGAGGTGAGTGAAATAATAAAAAATAAACAATATTAAAGAACCTCATAGTGTTATTTCCTATCTACATAACTTAAACTTTGTTATTGCTTTGCAAACAGAGGTCATTTGACACAAGTGCCTTTACATGAGCACCCACAAATTTATTGTTTTCATGGAATGAACATGATGTTACTTTGCAGGAAAAGGATGCTCACAAGCGAAGTATATCTGTTGCGAGATGTTATCCAATGAAGAACAGGTTCTCGGACATTCTGCCATATGATCACTCTAGAATAGAACTTCCATCAACAAAAGATGATTATATAAATGCATCATATATAAAGAATTTGACATCTGCTACGCCTCCATTTATTGCAACACAAGCACCACTTCCATCAACATATTCAGATTTTTGGACGATGGTATGGGAACAGCAGGTGGAGGTGATTGTGTGTCTTCTTAATGATACTGAGGTAGGTATTCCAGATTTCAAGACAGGACATTCACTAAGAGTTAAGACTGCAACACAGATAGTATGAACTGTTTATATGTGGAACCAAAATGAAAGACAGATGTCTTATTTCTCATTATATTGTGTTGCTATCTTTAACACATTACAATGCATACCCTATACTAATTCTGTGCTAAATTCCGTTGTACTGTAAACAAACTTGCATAAGGTATTACTCTGTTTATTTGGGGAACTTTGGTGTACTTTCACCTACCATAAGACTGAACTGTGTAAAGAACTGTCATCAATAGAAACATTATATTTGAAGAGAAAAATATACGCTCAGTCTGGGGTTTGAACTCAGGACCTTTTGCTTTCTATGCAAGTGCTCCACTAACTGAGCTATCTGAGAAACTACAATCTAAATGCAAATTCTTCTCTTATATACACTGTTAATTTCCAAGCGCTAAATGCTATGAAACCCTGCTTTGATCTTGCAAATGGCAGCTTCTTTATTAAAAAGACCTTAATTTGTTAACATGTCTGAAGAAGGTACAGTGTACCGAAACAGCTGTCACTGCATTGTATAATAAATATGAAAATCAAATAAATCAACTAAAAATAATATAAATATAATATAAATAAAACTATGTTTTATTTTTATTTAATTACTAATTTTACATTATATTATAAAGCAAGTTTAATGTAAAATTCCCAATGAAGGTCTTTTTAATATAGAAGCTGCCATTTGCAAGATCAAAGCAATGGTTTCGTAGCATTTGGCGCTTGGGAATTAACAATGTATATAAGAGAAAAATTTGCATTTAGATTGGAACTTCTCAGATAGCTCAGTTGGTAGAGCATTTGCATAGAAAGCAAAAGGTCCTGGGTTCAAACCCCAGTCTGAGTGTATATTTTTCTTTTCAAATATAATATATCCATCTTTGAGATGCATGAAATGAATAATAAAAACATCAAATAGAAACATTGTTCTTAGGCAATATCACATTTTATGGGAAATAAGATTGAATACAAAATAAGATGGTACCAATAATTATGAACTTCCATTTCTTATTTATTTATGACAAAAAATATATGTGATCCTACCTAATCAGACTTTACACTTTTTCCATGATGTCATTAATCTTTTATTTGCAATTTAATTATGAGCAGAATGTACTCTATACCAACTCACCTATAATTCTGCTATTAATTTCACCACATCCTCAATGGATAATGTAAGAATATTTCACTAAACTATTTAAAAACATTCAAAATAATTTCTAGAGAAAAATTTGCATTTAGATCGGAACTTGTTCTGCTAGCTTAGCCAGTAGAGCACTTGGTCTAGAAAATCAAAGGTTCCGGGTTCAAGCTCCGGTCTGAGCATATAATTTTTTTCTACAAATATGATTCTCTCCGCTTCTCAAATGCTATCACATTTACAATGTTTTATGAAATTGCACAGAAGCAACATTAAAAACAACTTAATTTGCAACATATTCTGCAATGTGCATGCCTAAGATTCAAAAGTCCTAACATTTTGTCAAACCAACATTTTATGCCAAACTTGTTATTACATATGAAAAGTAATGTCTACTGGATGATAAACTCAGTACACATCAATGTGGTGGTCCTCAAAGTCACGGCACAGACTCCAACTTTCTTGTGTACAGCAAAGCACTTTTGCCAGCATAGCTGATGTGATTGCAGCTACCGCTGCAACTATTCAGTTTCACAATTGCTGTAATGTGTTGATCTTCTATTCATACATTTTGGACTTAACAAAACCCCAAATGGTGTCAAATCTTGAGAGCAGGCCACCCAAATTCTCGGTGAACCACGACCAATCCTACCAGGGAAAACTTCATTGAGGTGGTCACGAACAATGATGGCAAAATGGGGTGGTACACCTTTGACTCTCTATGTCAATGCTCTTTCCAAGTGAGCTACCTACGCCTCCAATCTAAACGTGTATTTTCCTCTTATACATAGTTAATTCCCTAACCCCAAATGCTATGAGCCATTGCTAAGATTTTTGCAAATGGCGGCTTCTTTATTAAGAAGACTTTTTATTGGGAATTTAAACATTACTTATAAAGCCAGTAGTGCTTCTTTTAATGTCCTTATTATTCGTTTTTAAACATCTTAATGATGGACAAATTATATTTAAAAGAAAAATATACGCCTAGACTGGGGTTTGAACCCAGGACCTTTGACTCTCTATGTCAATGCTCTTTCCAAGTGAGCTACCTAGATCTCCAATCTAAACGCGCATTTTCTTCTTATACAGGGAATTAACTATAGATAAGAGGAAAATACGCATTTAGATAGAAGGCTTAGGTAGCTTACTTGGAAACAGTATAGACATAGAGAGTCAAAGATCTTGGGTTCAAACCCCAGTGTAGGTGTATGTTTTTCTTTTAAATATAATTTATCCATCATTAAGATATTTAAAAATCTAATATATAAAAATGAATGTTTGTTTGTTTGTATGTATGTATGTATGTATATATGTTTAATAGTGAGTAGAGAACATATTTTAATCGACTCACCTCATACATTTTCAAACTTCTCTGATACCGACGGTTTCAGACAATATCATGTGCTTCATCAGTCATGGCGTCCACTGATGAAATTCTGTGATTGTTGATTTCTTTAGTGACATCACCTCTTGTGCTGCCATCTTTTGTTGGGATTATAAACTTTGTAATTAAATTTTTAGAAACACGCGCTAAATTAAATATTAAAATTTGAAATATTAAAAATTGTGAAATTGAAAAATCAGCAATTGCTGCACATAGTTTACTAGAACATCATAAAATAGAAAAAGAAGCAAAACTTTTAAAACAGTTGGATAAACCGTTGGAATTGACAATTTGGGAAATGATATTCATTCAGAAGAATAAATATCGATCTATGAATTTCGATATTCCGGTGGATAAAAATTTAATTACAAAGTTTATAATCCCAACGAAAGATGGCAGCACAAGAGGTGACGTCACTAAAGAAATCAACAATCACGGAATTTCATCAGTGGACACCATGACTGATGAAGGACATGATATTGTCTGAAACCGTCGGTATCAAAGAAGTTTGAAAATGTATGAGGTGAGTCGATTAAAATATGTTCTCCACTCACTATTAATGATATAACCTCATAATGTTTACTTCCCGATATTAATTTAAGTATATATGTTTGTTTGTTTGTTTGTTCGTATTTTATGTGTGGCCATACCGTTGATCTGATTTTGATGGGGTTTTTTGCAAAATGTTCAGGAAATTCCCAGGATGAACATAGGCTATAAGAGAGTTGTGATACTCAACTCCTACACCCTTAAAAATAACCCTTTGTAGTGAAAAATAATCCTTTTTGATGCTTAAATGGCTTACGCTGCCTAAATAACTAATAACTAATACACAAACCCTCTTACTAATAATCCATATATAACTTTTATACAAGGTTTATACACATCTCAGTTGAAAATTCTTACTAATAAACACTGTATTAGCTGTTCAGTGTATAAGAGGTGTACAACTTTACATGGGAATCATTATACATGCCTCCAGCCTTGTTTAAGGATTGTATAACTAGACAAAATGTCGGACTTCAAGATCAACTGATTGTTTTCTTATGATATTGATGAAAGTTTCCTTAAATTTAACGCAAAATGCAACACTTTAACGAATGTTTGATGGATGCACAGGACGTAAATAATATTAATAAAGCTCTGGGTAGGAATATAAAGTCATCATAAAATGCCTTTTGTTACACTCATTCTCGATTAGGCCTAATAATATTTTTAAATTGAACATTGATACACAAAAGAATATGTTCTACAATAATTGCTGTAGACAATATTTAACCTGAATGTAGTTTAAATGCTTCATAATATTTTTTAACAAAACTTTTTTGCATCATTAAAACATAATACACATACTGATATAAAAATTCTATTTAATTATAGAGGTACTATTATTGCAGCAAACCATATGTTAGCTTGATAGTCTTGTGGTTAGAGCTTCTGACTACAGTCCGTGAGGTCCAAGGTTCGATTCCTGATCAAACTGCAATTTTTTTTTTGCTTTTATTCTGTTGGTAACATTTCCTACCATTTTGAATGTTTTGTAAACACATCTTAAAACAATGCATATAATTCATAAATAATGGGAAAAACTTTTATTAGTTTCCAAGAAACGTTCAAAATTCTTGATGTTAGATGGCAGCACATTATCTGTGAAACTAATTCTACGATATATTTGACAAGCATAAAGGAAAATGTAAGTAAATTAAAACACATTTATTTTTTTGTACCTCCCCAATTAGGGAATCTATTAATTCTTATCCATACTCATTTCTTACACAATTAATCACTAGTTGATGTTGTTTAATTTCTGTTACAAACTGCGCATAATATTGTTCTGACGTCATAATGATGACGAATATGTGACGTATTGTGTGTAACGGTTGTATTGTTATATAGCTCTGGCACAACATTTATTAGTAAGGAAATTATATTTGATTTACATAAGGCTTATACATTGTATAACTAAACAACTGATGAAAGCCTGTATAAGAGATTTTTATTAGTAAGACTGAAAATTAATATACACAGAATTGAATATCTGAAAAAAACTCTACAAAAATGTATGCAGCAGCATATGTTTATCTTTTACAGATACACACAATAGCCATTTTTATGTTTCATTGATGCCAAGGAGTTGGGGATAGATAAGTAGATTCTCAGGCAAGCATGTGCTGCCATACCATTCATCCGATTGTCATGGAGTTTTTTTGCAAAATGTTCAGGATTTTCCCGGGAAGATTATAGGTTATAAAGGAGTTTTAATGCTGAAGCCCTTCACCCTTAAAAATCACCTTCTGTAGTGAAAAAAACATGAAAAAATGTCGCTTTTTGTAAGCTTAAATGGCTTTTGCTGCCTAAACCATAACAAATAGGCTATCCAAAATTATTGTACACAGAATTGAATATCTAAAAAAACTACAGAAAAGTCTGTGACAGCATATGTTTATCTTTTAAGGATAACTCAAAATAACGCATTTTGTCTTTCAGCTCATTTATGCCAAGTACATCGGGATGCGTAGATTCCCCAGCAATGCCGGGTAATCAGCACGGGGTATCTAAATGTATTTTTCCTTTTACTTATTCAACTAAATTATTATTTAGGTGTAGCAGTGCATGCCAGGTATTAGCTAGTGAATAATAAAAATATACCTCATAGTGTTAATTCCTAAAAAAGTTAACTGTTATTTCAGTTGCAAGGGCAGATATATTGGCCGACACAGAAAGGAGAGGAGCTGGCTATGGGGAAAATGAAATTGTCACTGCAGAGTTCAAATGTGCGTTCACATTGGACAGAGAGAATTATATCTATAACTGTTGTTGAAACCAGAGCTTCTAGGGTCATTGTACATCTACAGTTCTCTGCCTGGCCTGGAAGGTGAGTTTGTTTCAAAGTATAAAGTTTTTTTAAAATTTAATATATACAGTATTACCCCGCTTTTACATTCCCCCATTTTACTTTTCCTGCCTTTTACAACATTTTTTAAAGGTCCCTTCAGTTTCCCTATACCCATAATGTATTAAAAACTCTGCTTTTACATTCCTAAAATGTTGTTTGCCTGCAGTTTACTTTACATCACGTCGATCTTCAGTGTTAAAGATAAAAAATATTCAATTTATTTGATCAATTATCTTGCTTCTGTTCAATTGATATATAGCAGAGCAAGTTCATTGAGCTAATCAAGCCGGCTACTATACAATCGATAAGGAGCCAAGCAAGTTTAATGAGCCAACGAAGCTGGCTTTTGTACAATCGATAAAGAGCGGAGCATTTCGTTGGCCCAGATCTTTCAAACATTTCTGAAATTCAATCTGTGTAGTTCTATGGCAAAACAATATTTTTTTAAATCTCTCAATAAAGATTCATAGTGCTGCTTGCTGAACCTCTCCTTGTTATTTATTTTTTAAATGGTGAAAGTAAAAGAAAGTAATTTTATGTTTACAGCAGTTCAAAACACACATTACATTGAACTATTATAGGAAATCACTATGAAGTATGAGGTGAATGAAATATTAAAAATAAACAAAATCACTATGAAGTTTAATTTAATATAAAATTCTTTACAGCTCACCTGATATCCTGTCTTCTAAATAAATAAAAGACAGGATATGAGGTGAGGTGTAAAGAATTTTATCTTAAATTAAAAGAAACATTACATTTAATATAATAAATTTGGGTATTTTAACATTGAGGTTTCATTAATAAGAATCACATGAATTGTGAATTCTTCTTACCTCATACTTCTATGTTTTTTAAACACAGCACCGCAGTATCGGAGAACCTTCTTCTCCATTGTCAGCTGTTTTCACTGCAGTGCTGTGTTTAAAAACATGGATGTATGAGGTAAGAAGATTTCACGATTCATTTGATTCTTCTAAGCATTACATTATATTGTATACTATCCCAGTCACTACTTTTTTTGCATGTTCTAGAATGGTTGCTGAATGTGAGGGTAAACATTTTTTAACTCCTCCTCGTTTTCATAATTAACACTTTCCCCCAATTTATACCACTTTCCTTCTGGTCTCTTGGAAAGTGTAAAAGAGGTGTAATACTGTAGTATATTATCCCCATCTCTTTTTTTCATGTTTTAAAATGGATGTAGAGTATGGGGGGATCAACATTTTTGAGCTCACCTTCATTTCCCTCAACTAATACTTTCCCCTATTTTACACCATTTTTCCTGTGGTCCCTTGAAAAGTGTAAAAGAGGAGTAATACTGTATTTATTCCACTCAGCATAATATATTTTTAAAAAATGACAAATTTATTATTATGAAAGAGACATTTTTAATTGTTATGAGAATAAAGCACTTATTTCCCCCATTTAAAGTCTTCTTGCTAGAGAAGCTGCAAGATGTCATGTGAGTTAGATGGAGCTGAAGATGATATGTAGAAGTATTGAAACAAGTCTTCGAGAAATATACAATTATGACACAAGGTATTAAATTCTAATTCAATTAAAATATTAATTAAAATAAACTTCATAGTATCACTTCCTTTAGATATTAATGAAAAATATTTTGGTATCTTCACAATTATCAATGAGAATCCGACTGTCAAGTAGACTCTCGGAAGTCTTTTATATTCTTTTGCTCAAACATGTCCAGGTGAGAAAACAAAATATGAGATGAGATGTATAATTCCAATTCAATCTCTTTCTAGTATAACTGTTGCTATCTTTGTGACCCTAGCAATTCTCTTCTTTTTCTTGCAGCCCTTGATTACCTCTGCATTTGTATCTCCATTTACTCCTAACTTCTGTCTTTTTTTTTACTATGCTTGCACTCTCAAACTCTTCAAATCCTATTTAAAGAGAAAAATTATACGCTCAGACCGGGACTTGAACCCGGGACCCTTGGTTTTCTAGTCCAAGTGCTCTACCATTTGAGCTACCTGAGCAAGTACCGATCTAAACGCAAATCTTTCTCTATATACGTTGAAATTCCCGCCCCAAATGCTTTGAAGCCTTTGCTTCTATCTTTGCAAATGGCGGCTCCTATATTAAGAAGACATATTTGGGAATTATACATTACATTATAAATGCCAGTACGGCTATTTTCGATGTTTTTATTATTAATTTCATACATCTCAATGATGGATAAATCATATTTAAAGAGAAAAATTATACGCTCAGACCGGGACTTGAACCCGGGACCCTTGGTTTTCTAGTCCAAGTGCTCTACCATTTGAGCTACCTGAGCAAGTACCGATCTAAACGCAAATCTTTCTCTATATACGTTGTAATTCCCGCCCCAAATGCTTTGAAGCCTTTGCTTCTATCTTTGCAAATGGCGGCTCCTATATTAAGAAGACATATTTGGGAATTATACATTACATTATAAATGCCAGTACGGCTATTTTCGATGTTTTTATTATTAATTTCATACATCTCAATGATGGATAAATCATATTTAAAGAGAAAAATTATACGCTCAGACCGGGACTTGAACCCGGGACCCTTGGTTTTCTAGTCCAAGTGCTCTACCATTTGAGCTACCTGAGCAAGTACCGATCTAAACGCAAATCTTTCTCTATATACGTTGTAATTCCCGCCCCAAATGCTTTGAAGCCTTTGCTTCTATCTTTGCAAATGGGCGGCTCCTATATTAAGAAGACATATTTGGGAATTATACATTACATTATAAATGCCAGTACGGCTATTTTCGATGTTGTTATTATTAATTTCATACATCTCAATGATGGATGATATCTAGATCATATGTAAAGAGAAAAATTATATGCTCAGACCGGGACTTGAACCCGGGACCCTTGGTTTTCTAGTCCAAGTGCTCTACCATTTGAGCTACCTGAGCAAGTACCGATCTAAACGCAAATCTTTCTCTATATACGTTGAAATTCCCGCCCCAAATGCTTTGAAGCCTTTGCTTCTATCTTTGCAAATGGCGGCTCCTATATTAAGAAGACATATTTGGGAATTATACATTACATTATAAATGCCAGTACGGCTATTTTCGATGTTTTTATTATTAATTTCATACATCTCAATGATGGATAAATCATATTTAAAGAGAAAAATTATACGCTCAGACCGGGACTTGAACCCGGGACCCTTGGTTTTCTAGTCCAAGTGCTCTACCATTTGAGCTACCTGAGCAAGTACCGATCTAAACGCAAATCTTTCTCTATATACGTTGAAATTCCCGCCCCAAATGCTTTGAAGCCTTTGCTTCTATCTTTGCAAATGGCGGCTCCTATATTAAGAAGACATATTTTGGAATTATACATTACATTATAAATGCCAGTACGGCTATTTTCGATGTTTTTATTATTAATTTCATACATCTCAATGATGGATAAATCATATTTAAAGAGAAAAATTATACGCTCAGACCGGGACTTGAACCCGGGACCCTTGGTTTTCTAGTCCAAGTGCTCTACCATTTGAGCTACCTGAGCAAGTACCGATCTAAACGCAAATCTTTCTCTATATCTTTCTTGGGGCGGGAATTTCAACGTATATAGAGAAAGATTTGCGTTTAGATCGGTACTTGCTCAGGTAGCTCAAATGGTAGAGCACTTGGACTAGAAAACCAAGGGTCCCGGGTTCAAGTCCCGGTCTGAGCGTATAATTTTTCTCTTTAAATATGATTTATCCATCATTGAGATGTATGAAATTAATAATAAAAACATCGAAAATAGCCGTACTGGCATTTATAATGTAATGTATAATTCCCAATATGTCTTCTTAATATAGGAGCCGCCATTTGCAAAGATAGAAGCAAAGGCTTCAAAGCATTTGGGGCGGGAATTTCAACGTATATAGAGAAAGATTTGCGTTTAGATCGGTACTTGCTCAGGTAGCTCAAATGGTAGAGCACTTGGACTAGAAAACCAAGGGTCCCGGGTTCAAGTCCCGGTCTGAGCGTATAATTTTTCTCTTTAAATATGATTTATCTATCATTGAGATGTATGAAATTAATAATAAAAACATCGAAAATAGCCGTACTGGCATTTTTAATGTAATGTATAATTCCCAAATATGTCTTCTTAATATAGGAGCCGCCATTTGCAAAGATAGAAGCAAAGGCTTCAAAGCATTTGGGGCGGGAATTTCAACGTATATAGAGAAAGATTTGCGTTTAGATCGGTACTTGCTCAGGTAGCTCAAATGGTAGAGCACTTGGACTAGAAAACCAAGGGTCCCGGGTTCAAGTCCCGGTCTGAGCGTATAATTTTTCTCTTTAAATATGATTTATCCATCATTGAGATGTATGAAATTAATAATAAAAACATCGAAAATAGCCGTACTGGCATTTATAATGTAATGTATAATTCCCAAATATGTCTTCTTAATATAGGAGCCGCCATTTGCAAAGATAGAAGCAAAGGCTTCAAAGCATTTGGGGCGGGAATTTCAACGTATATAGAGAAAGATTTGCGTTTAGATCGGTACTTGCTCAGGTAGCTCAAATGGTAGAGCACTTGGACTAGAAAACCAAGGGTCCCGGGTTCAAGTCCGGTCTGAGCGTATAATATTTTTCTCTTTAAATATGATTTATCCATCATTGAGATGTATGAAATTAATAATAAAAAACATCGAAAATAGCCGTACTGGCATTTATAATGTAATGTATAATTCCCAAATATGTCTTCTTAATATAGGAGCCGCCATTTGCAAAGATAGAAGCAAAGGCTTCAAAGCATTTGGGGCGGGAATTTCAACGTATATAGAGAAAGATTTGCGTTTAGATCGGTACTTGCTCAGGTAGCTCAAATGGTAGAGCACTTGGACTAGAAAACCAAGGGTCCCGGGTTCAAGTTCCGGTCTGAGCGTATAATTTTTCTCTTTAAATATGATTTATCCATCATTGAGATGTATGAAATTAATAATAAAAACATCGAAAATAGCCGTACTGGCATTTATAATGTAATGTATAATTCCCAAATATGTCTTCTTAATATAGGAGCCGCCATTTGCAAAGATAGAAGCAAAGGCTTCAAAGCATTTGGGGCGGGAATTTCAACGTATATAGAGAAAGATTTGCGTTTAGATCGGTACTTGCTCAGGTAGCTCAAATGGTAGAGCACTTGGACTAGAAAACCAAGGGTCCCGGGTTCAAGTCCCGGTCTGAGCGTATAATTTTTCTCTTTAAATATGATTTATCCATCATTGAGATGTATGAAATTAATAATAAAAACATCTTCATATCCTGTTGAACACAATCCAACCATCTGATATTAGACTCCCCAGTTCTTCTTTTACCATCTCTTTTTGTTAATGTGACTTTCCAAATGTGGATCCAACTCTGATCAGGGGTAGTAGCTTTAATAAGTGTGGCTTGGTAGCAACTGACAAAGATAGGTGTTCTGGGACTATTTCTTTGGTGTTTGTAACCTGTTTCATTGCATGAGTTTTCCTGCAAGATAAGTTCCTTTAATATATCTTTATTTCTATTATGGTCCCACTTAGTATAGTCAGCTGTTCAGCATATTTCACTACTGGCTGTATCAAACCCATAGGTTCATGGTTACATGGACATAAACTGTCCATACATTCCTTAGCTGAGCTAATGTTTTTCAGTCATCCCCTGTATAATCTACTTCCCTCAAATCATGAATAATGTTATTCTTCCATCTCATTCTTGGTCTACCAATCGGGCGTTTTCCTCTGGTTTTCCTACAAGAAGCTTCAATGCACCTCTTCCATCCCCCCATACGTGCCACATGTCCTGCCCAATGCAGTCTACGAGACTTAACTGTTCTTATTATATCTGGCTTCCAATACATACCATGTAGCTCACTATTATCTAGTTTCCTCCATTCACCTGTCTTCATATCTTTTTGGCCCAAAAATGTTCATAACAGAACTTTATTCTCAATATCACATTAGCAGTGATTCTAATTGCATCACCATTTCTTACAGTCCATGCTTCACTTTCATAGCATAGGACTGGTCTTGCTAATGTTTTATACAATCTAGTGCAGGTATCCATTAATATTTAAAGCAAGTGACACTATGAGGTTTATTTTTAATAATTGAGTTACAATTTAACATCTCATCTCATAATTGTAGATTTCTCAAAGACTAGTTTCGATACTTGTGTGTGTCACCTTCAACTCTATCTAACTGTTGAATTGGTGGTTGGTGATCCTGTAGGTTGTTTCTTACTCCCTCTGGTGGCTGACTGATGAACTTCTAAATTAAAATTCCTGCAGAAAAAGATTTAATTTGGAAGTTCATCAGTCAACCATCAGAGGGAGTAAGAAACAATCTATAGGATCACCAACCACCATTTCAATGGACACAGCTGAAGAAAGTACACAGAAATATTGAAACTATACTTGGAGAAATCTACAATTATGAGGTGAGGTGTTAAATTCTAACTGAATTATTAATTAGTGCAGGTATGTCAAAATAGAGATGATTTCATGATTCTATTTATAATGGCAATTGTTTTATTATACTGTTTTGTATTGAATGCCTAAATGTCCTAAGATGTTAAGGATATAAAAAAATAGTTTTTATGTTAATTGTTTCAGTTCATTCCCACCATCTCCAGGCCCGTTCTTGTGTTTTGTGTCTGAGACACTGAACTTATACAGCCAGCAGCGTGCAGCATCTCATCCAATTGTAGTGCACTGCTTGTCAGGTGTAGGTCGCACAGGATTATTCTGTCTGGTAGCAGCAGCTGTGTGCGAGATACAGGCAGGGCGAGGCCTGCTGGACCTAGTCACCACCACTGCCACCATGAGCACTTGCAGGAAAGGTTCTCTCAGGGATAGAGAACACCTCAAGTTCGCATATCAAGCAGTTCTCTACTACGCTCAGGATCTGCTCATGAAACGTAAGTATCTTTGTCTCTTTCATACAAAACAAGCGATGTATGTCTGTTCCAATACCACTCTGCACTTTTTGTGCTTTGGATTCCACACTAGGCAGATAGATGGTGTTAATGTGGTATTTTTTTTAATTTACATGCCAATTGATCTTTATGTACAAAAACGAATTTGGATACAATATCTAAAACTGTCTAAATATTGTAAACTTAATATTTAATTTTAGGAAGTTATATTTTGAGGTTATTTTAATTATATTATTTTTGGTATTGAGGTAAGATGTCCAGACCAAAAATAATATAATTGTAAACTTAATATGCCCATAATGTTTGGGGAAAATAATATGCTAAAATTATACAGATTGCAAGAAAATTACATCACCTTGACAATATGTAGCAAAAAATATCCCTAAAGTCCCAGTTATAAATGAAATCCCCCCATGTCTATGGAAATCATCTACAGCTAACTTTGAAGTACCAGGAAAATACAATAAAAATACTTTGTATCCTTACTTCAAACCAGTTCCTTGGTTAATCTCAAAGAAATATGATGGTTTCTTACATATCTATACCAATGGTTCTTTGAATATTGACATGAATAACTCAGGAATTGGATATTATATTTCACAAACCAAGGAAAGCTATTATATCCCAGGCTCTTCCTGTTCTAGCATGGACTCAGAATTGATAGCCATAGAAGCAGCTATTCAGTATGCATCACAGTGCCCTTCTCTATTAATCTGTATCTTCACTGATTCCTTAGCAGCAAGATATAGTGTGCCCCAAATTGATGTATACACTCTTTGAAACATTATTTCTCAGCAACGAAATGAGACAGAAATACAATTTTTGTTGTGTATGATCCACAAGGCACTGGAAAACCATAGCAACATGTTCATCGATCTTCACATCGTTATAAACAACAATGGTGGTGAGATTATCATTCAATGAACGTAAATGGATACTGAAGTGTTATTGGAAAGTGGAGAATGTTGTTGGATGGTTGAATTAGGACACCACCACCAACAAGGGTAAGAATAACAAGAATCCGAGACAAGTTTGAAGACGATGGAACGGTGCAAGATGTGTTGAAAGGTCGGTGCGGAAGAAAATGACGTTCGACTGATAACAAGAGTAGTGTTGCAGTCATGCATTGTCTTCAAACTTGTCTTGGATTCTTGTTATTGTTACCCTTGTTGGTGGTGGTGTCCCAAATTCAACCATCCATCGTCGTTGCACTTCATCAACATTCTCCACTTTCTAATAACACTTCAGTATCCACTTACATTCATCGAATGATAATCTCGCCGCCATTGTTGTTTATAAAGACGTGAAGATCGATGAATGTGTTGCTATGCTTTACCAGTGCCTTGTGGATCATACACAACAAAAATTGTATTTCTGTCTCATTTCGTTGCTGAGAAATAACGTTTCAACATAACATCAATTTGGGACACTCTGTAGTACTTATTACTTATTTTAGGAATTCTCACTATGAGGTATATTCATTAAGGTAGAATTTTTTATCACTCACCTCATATTGGAGGTGAGTGATAAAAAATTCTACCTTAATCATTCAATATACCCCAATGATATATGCACATAGAATAATACCAATACAGAAAAAATGGCTCCAGTTATATAACCAGGGGAAAACAATAACATTTCATTGGATTCCCAGCCATTGTGGCATATTAGGTAATGAAGTGGCAGACAAAATTGCAAAAACTGCCACAAAATTATTTCCACAACCTAGAAAACTGATATCCCTAAATAAAGCAATAGCATCTATAAATACACACTTCACGATATAAGGATCAAATGAATCGTGAATTCTTCTTACCTCATACTTCTATGTTTTTTTAAACACAGCACCACAGTATCGGTGACCATCGTCAACTATGAAACATAGAAGTATGAGGTAAGAAGAATTCACGATTCATTTGATTCTTATCAATAAAACCTCATAATGTTAAAAATTCCCAAATCTATTATATTAAACTTCACGAAATATTGGACAAGCAAGTGGTTAACATCTGAAAATGGAAAAACACTGAAAAAAATTATGAAGAAACCAAATGATTTAAAACAACTGTAAGACAATATTCCATGGCATGTGCAGACATATGCATCAAGAGCAAGAATTGGTCACATAGTGACTAATATATATATTTATAGATTCAACCTAAATGACTCGCCTATGTGCCCACTGTGTCAAGCTGAAGAGGTGGATTTAGAACATATTCTGCTGAACTGTACGTCTATAAATTGTCATAGAAATAAAGTCACTATTACCTCAAATCATGGGTGAAACATTTCAATTCATCTTATCCATGCCTAAGCTGTGGACTATTGCAGAGCTAAAAATAGTTTACATAGGGAAAATCACCAGTCAACTTTTCAAGTAGTGTAATTATGTAATGGAATCATATCATCAGCTATGGCTGGAAACATGTAATGAAGAATGAACATCACTTGTGCAGACCATGTTACATTCGTGATGAATGTTTGTATTGTGTACAGAGATGAGTTGCTCAAGATTTCCTTAATATGAGGGATGGTGGCACATAGCTTACTCCTGTCAAAAACCTCCAAGGGAGTGGAACAAAAAGTTCATACCTTGGCATGTGGGAATTCATGTAATAAAGGAGAGAAAGACTATGCATTTGAATTGGAATGCTGGTAGCTTAGTGGATAAAGTGCTGGTGTACAGAACCAGAGACATAGGATTCAAATCCCAATTCAGGTGCATATTTTTCTCTTCAAATAAAATTTGTCATTTCGGTGAGAGGTGATAAATTTAATATTTAAAATAGAAATTAAGCTTCACTGGCTATAAATGTGGTGTGATTCCCATTAAACAAGCTGCTAGATGCAAAGTGTAACAAAAAGTTCATACCTCGGCATGTAGGAATTCATATAATAAACAAGAAAGAAAATGGATTTGAATCGGAATGCTTCGTAGCTTAGTGGATGGAGCACTGGTGTATAGAACCAGAGAAATTGGGTTCAAATCCCAATTTAGGTGTGTATTTTTCTTCAAATAAAACCTCCAATTGAGCTTAACATCTCATGCAATGGTCAACCGTTTCACATTTGTACCGTGGAGGGATATCTAGACTCAATCTAGTGATTAAATACTGCACACCACCATCCCTCCTAAGCCATGGGATTTAAAATTTTACGATTAAAATTTCCAACTCCTCCAGTTTTACTTCTAGCATCATCATTAAAATATTAAGAAGTTTTAATCAAAATTAAAATGGGAAGTAACACTATGAGGTATTTTCAATTTATAGATGAATTGGAGAAAATGTTTTTTATATCTCACCTCATAAAGTTGCATGTTTTCATTATACCAGTTCGAGTTGGAGTTTGACTGAAGATGAAAGTAATATTTACTTTTGAAACCAGTATCATGAAAAAACACAACTTTATGCGGTGAGATATAAGAAACATTTTCTCTAACTCGTTCATAAGAGAAATTTCATCATCAAAAACAAATAATTATTAAACTGAAATAATATAATCTACATATTCCCTTGACAATAGCATTCAAAACTTTGACTTTTTAGGAATCAGCACTGTGAGTAGAGATCTGTGAAATTCACGAGTCGCAATAACGTATAATGCTCTAATTTTGTCATTTTCGTGTACCATTTCTTAACTCCACTTCCCATAACCTCAAAAAAAGCATTTATAATCGCAAAATCCTACAATAATGCAAAATAACATCGAAATTTAAAATCTTCAATGAATTCTGGAGATTTTTTTGTTATATTTGCAAAATTTTCGTAATGCATTTTTAAACACTGTTTTCGGATTCCATCTTCTTTTTAACTGCCATATCTGCTTCCTCCATGCAGTCTTGCAAAGGGAAATGGTTGCAACACAGATCACAACATAAAGGTAATATATTCTGTCCTTCTCATGCTCAAATATGGTCTCTCCATAGATTTTAAGTTCTATGGCCAATATGATTAAAATGTTATGCATTTTATTGTATTAACATCGATATCAATTGTACAAGCTAAAATTGATCTTACACTACTGGATATATCATTCTTATTGTGTTTGTTGTACTATACTAGGATTAAAAAGGCTCAAATTTACATTTTTTAATAACACCGCCAAATTCCTAATAACATCGAAATCTTGAAATTTTAAAACATTTTCCCTAAAAATATAATCACTTTCACGGATCTCTAACTATGAGGTATTATTTATTTAAATAAAATTGTATCACCTCATCTGATATCCTTCTTAGACTGGTTTTGGGACCTTATTTGGTTCCATCATCAGTACTTTGAAGACCATTGTTATGTTGTCTTAAAGAGCCACCTTCTGCTCTCTCTTTTGGTGGACTGAAGAACCTCAAAATCAATACATTTTCCTTGGGAATTTCAAAGTTCATTAATTTTTCCTTTTTGATTTTTTGAATGTAGATATTTTCCCCAAACCATGAGCTCTTTAGGTTTTTCTCTTTGTTTTATTAATTTGGCCTTTCTTTTCAATATTATGTTTTTCTGATCAAGCATGGGCGGGTACTGCAGATTTTTCTCAGCAATATCAAAAATGGGAAAATGGAAAATCTGCAGTAGCTGCCCGTGCATGGTCAGCCTAAACAGTTCATGGTTTGGGAAGAAATCTACATTCAAAAAAGAAAAAGGAGAAATTAATGAACTTTGAAATTCCCTGGGAAAATTATTTGATTTTGAGGTTCTTCACTCAACCAACAGAGGGAGCAGGAGTAACAATCATCCAGAAAAATAGTAAATGGATTTGTGTTAAGTCTGTTACAATACACACTACCTCAGGTAGTATTGCTTCCTGACTATAGCTCTCTGAAAGAATGAAGGCAGGTCTGGCACATCATGGAAGTACGAATTCCACCACGTTTAACATACAAAAGTTTCAGACTATTGGCTTTCTGAAAACATTATGAAGTAGATGCTCAAAACTCACATAAACACGAATGCCTTTGTTCATGAATTTTACTATAGCGAGTCCAGGTTTGGTACCCGGCACGCTTGGAAATTTTAATTGTAAAATTTTAAATCTCAAGGCTAGGAGAGATGATGGTGTACTGTTTTTAATTGCTAGTTTATGCACCAGATATTTGGGTTAAATTCCAAATCCCTCCATAGTACACATGTTGAAAAGGCATGTAGTACTGTTGATAGTGAGTGATTCATCTATCAGATGGATATCTTAATCCTGTCCTTTTTGACAGGAGTAGGTTATATGACAGCTAAGTCTCTCCTTCTCCCTTCTCTTCATTACCATCCCTTGTACAATGGAAAAAACAGAAGAGAACATAAAATTCAAGAAATTCACTTACCATCCATAGAAACTCCACAAGTTTCAAAACATAAGATTGGTGCCAAAGAATGAATACAGCCTAAATAGGATAATTAAAACCAACAAAAATGAAAAAAAATTGAAGAAGAAAACAAAGCAGGAATTTATCAGATCAAATGCAGGGATTGTGACAAAATTTAGATAGAAAAAACAAAAAGAAATTTGAAAACAAGGGTGAAAGAAAATCTTAGAAATGTCGAAAATGGTGAAGTGTAGCTACTCATGCTTGGTCTGAAAAACATCTAATTGAATCAAAAGCCAGTCTAATTAAACAAATAGAAAAACAAAAAGAACTCACGGTATGGGAAAAAATCCTCATTAAAAAAAAACAAGAAAGAAAAACTTATGAATTTCGAAATGCTCGGGGATTCTGATTTGATCTGGAGGTTCATAGGTTCATCGGTCCACCAACAAAGGGAGGAAGCAGCAGTTCTCCTGATTGATATAACGTCAGTCGATAAGAAATTACTGAAGATGAAGCTGCCTAAGCTTTGAAACCAGTATAATTAGAAGACTGGATGTGAGGTTAGGTATAAAATATTTTAATTTAAATCTTAAATTAAACCTCATAGTGATTTTTTCCTATAAAAGTTCACTACATAAATGCCTAATTGTACATTGATTCTACACCCCTCTATATACATAATACAAGAACTGATCATCTATGCCAAAGTGATATGTAAGTTGAAAATAGACCACTATTTGCCTAGCATGGAAAAGTGCAGTGGGTAGCATTGGAACACACAACATTCTCATAATAGAAAACACTTGGTTGCACCTTGTTTTTCAAATCTCTCCTTAATCCTGTAGTACACTTAACCTACTTGTATTGCAATGTACTAATTAAGTAATTATCTAGGACAGTGTCACATCTTGTCACAACCAGAGAGTAGCAACAGGAGTGAAATATCAACTCATGTGGTATTTAAAAGGCTATTTAGTGAAAACATTTTAAATAAAGAATATTAATAAAAATTATATCACTTTATAATTAAGGTAGATAAAATGTTTTTACATCTCACCTCATAACGTTCCATATTTTCATGATACTGGTTCTTCTTCTTCTTCCTTCCAAGTGTTAGGCCAAGTTCTGTTACGATCCTACAGAAAATTTTCCCTCCAGCATTTTATAGGACGGCCCAGAGATCTTCATCCTCTTGGTATATAATTATAAACAGTTTGGGGATCCGATTTGAACTCATTCTTTCGAGATAGTGTTTCCAATTTAGTCATAAGTTTGATCCTTCCGGAAAATTCTCATATAAGACTTGAAAGCACAATAATAGTCCCTTCGATTGGTTGCTGGCCAAAGGAGGGCAAGACCAGTGATGGGGCTGCCATCTTATAGCCTCTGGTCAGGCTTTTCCGGAGAAGAAACAAAAATAAAGGAAAGAAGAAATGGAAGAAAGGAAAGACTCCCTAGCCCTCGGATGCCCTAATAGCGTCAGGGTCGAAAAAAACAAGAGCGATTAGATAGTAAAGTTAAAAGAGTCTGGTATAAGTAAGTGGAAGAAAGGAAGAAATATCAGATCGGTTAAAGATAAAAGTAAGGAGCAAAACACAAGTAAGTGGAAGCAATGTTTTGCTCAGCCTGGGCACCTTGTGGTCGCCATCCACATATCCCCTAGATGGGGACTGCTGAGGGGATGATACTGGTTTTGAAGGCCATTTGCCTATATCTTCAGTCAAACTCCAACTGTTGAAATTTTGCTGTTATTACCATCTTCCGAACTGCCATCTGGTTTTGTGAACTTGGAAACCAAATTTTTATTGAACAATTTGGGAAAAGGCATGGAGGACCCAGTTTTTTATACAAAGTTTTCAAGCAGGTTTATGGTTCCAAAAACAAACCCAAGAACCATTTTCCACTTTGTGAATTACCTGTAACTTTTCACTCACTGAAGGTTTTAAAAGCTCTCTTCTCCTTAGCGCCATCTTCACAACAGTATCTTGACTCAACTACAGTAATCTACAATGTTTTTTCCAATTTTGTGAAGAACATGCAATTATTAAGGTAGAAAACAATGTAAGATAAATTAAAAAAAACTAAACCTCATAGTGATTTGTTCCTATAAAAGTTCAATAGAAAACAATGTGTTATTATTCATTTCATACATCTCAATGATGGATAAATCATATTTGAAGAGAAAAATTATACGCTCATACCAGGGCTTGAACCCGGGACCTTTGGTTTTCTAGACCAACCAATGTCCCGGGTTCAAGTCCCAGTCTGAGCGAGCGTTTAATTTTTCTCTTCAAATATGAGAAAACAGTGTGTTCAGACACAATAGAATAGATGGAGCTGAAGATGATACAAAAATAAGTATTGAAACTAGTCTATGAGAAATCTACAATTGTGAGATGAGGTGTTAAATTCTAACTCTATTAGTAATGTATTGTCATCCTAAATTCAAGTTAAAGAAATATGTATCAAGTTTGGTGCATGAAATATCCTTAGACATATCAAACATTTTGAGTAATAGAACTTCAAGATATGTGGAAAAAAATATATGTAAGATATTGACTACACTAGTGGGAAATTAAAATTACCTCGGAATGTAGAAAATTCAAGTTATTAGAGTTTGATTCATGTAAGTTTGACTGTATGACTTATTATTGAAGTGTTTTGTTTGTTCCTACTACCATGACACATGGTTGCTGTCCCTCTAGGCGGTATCCTGACAAGCCGCTCGACATTTGAAGATAAGCGCAGCCGTGGGGGAAAGTCCCACACACGACACCCTTCAGAAGATTTCCTGCTGGGCCCTGCCACAGGACTCAGTCAGCTTCAGTCAGGGATTGAGAAAATGGGGTTAGCAGCTCCTTTCAATTTGTGTGCACTTTCTGTGTATTTGTATACTGCACCACAGTAAATGTAGCTCCTCAATTTCCTGATACATAGATCATCTATTTACAGTTGTAAATGAATAGCAGAGTTGCAGGCAAACAGTTTGAGTTAGGAAACCCAGGATCTCAGACAAAAATACCATGAGTTGTCAGCTATATATACACAGTCAGTAGTTTACATAATGCATCATGTCCAAGTGCTACAACTCTGGTTGGGTTTTGGGCCCTTTGACAACATCTTTCCAACACCAATCTGCTCCAGTCTGTGACTCCCACTATTTTAAGAATCTTAGTTACCCTATAGTCCACTGTTGTGGTCTGGAGGTAGCATGCTGCCTTGTGACACAGCGGGCCCTGGTTGGGACAAGCTTCCAGGGTTGAGTTTTTTTCTGGGGTTTTTTCTCACCTATAAGATAAATGTAAGGTAGCTTTGAGGCTCAAAAAGTTCCCAAACGTCATCTGGTCATCATCATTATCATCCTTGGTGTGGAAAGCAATGGGAAACTACCACACCTATAATTCCCTAGTAATGCTGCAAAACATAACATGAAAATGCTATGATTGCAGTGAAGGACCAGGCAGAACACTATAGAATATAATAGTTACCTTATCCATCCACTTCATTTTAGTTCCTCCTTTCCTTCTTCTCTTATAAATTCTTCCTTTTAACATTTTACTTTGCCAGTAGATCCATCCTTCCGAGGTCGTTGTCTCAGTTTTGCAAAGTATTAAAAATGGGTTGAGATGAAGTTGGACCTTAATTAGGAATTATCCAACTATCAAGATCTGACTAACCGTATTTCCAAAATTTAGCTTTCACAGAATATGTAACTTTGCCTAAAAATAATCAGTAATTTTTTTAAAGCTAAATTTTAAAAAAAATTTGATGTTATATTTAGTTTGACATGTTCTTTTAAAAAAAATATTTTTTTTCCAGGACTGGAACATGTCAAACTAAATATAACCTCAAAAAATTAAGCTTTATTACTTGAAAGTAATGATAATTCTCATTAAAAATATTTCAAATAGAAGTCGTCTGATGGGGTTGTTAATAGCTCTATCTGTCATCAGACATTAGAGAATTGTATATGTGGAAAGAAATGTTAACATTTGTATTGTGTCTCGAATGGTGTAATGAACTGTACACTGACGTAAAGAGCCAGACATTAATTTTTCTTTTCAAATATAAATTTAAGAAAATTTAGATAATATCAATAATTAGATATTAAATCATATTATCTAAAATAAACCTCATAGTGTTACTTCCTTTAAATATTATTTAAAGAATTTGTTTGATTAGGTCTTGATCCAATTCCTAATTACAGTCTGAAGCCTCCCCACTCCATTCTATACCTTTATTTATTTTTAATGCTGGATTTTTTCCTGCTAAGGATTGAAAAATGCTTTAAAAAGTTAAAAAATATTGATAAGAATAAAAATATATATTTTTTGCATGATACTGCGTTTGTTGTACTTAGAGCAATGGAGACCATGATTGAAAGTTCAATTTCCTTCATTTTGGGGTTGCCAACCTAAATAACTATACTGTAATAAAATAACTATACTGTAATATTCCATATTACAAACCGCATGTGGTAAGTAAAACCATTGCCTCTATGTATAGTAAGTACAATATATATACAAAAGATATCCAAAAGGTAGTGTTAATATACATTATACGAAACAATTCACTGCATTTTAAATAAACTGAACTTTATTTGAAACAATTAAAACAATAAATACGTACTTGCCACCATTATATCACTAATATTGTCTCACGGCTTCCTGTACTTTCAACTAATAACCATTGCCCACACTGTTATCATTAGTCAGTTGTAATGAACACAAATATTTCCGACAAAGATGTTATTATTTTACTATTATTTATTATTTTGAAAACACCATCGCACAAAAAATAATGTACAACACACGTTTGTGAAGTGTTTTATAGAATCTCGGAAATTAAAAACCGAGCGATAGCTTGGTTTTTAAATATTTTTCTCAATTCTGTAAAAACCACTTCCCAAACTCGCATCATAATGTAGTATTCTTTCAGATCCACACATATACATAATAAGGAAATCTGTATAAATATTTTCTCACTAACTGTGACTGGTCATCATCACTTCGTTAACATTCTTTGCCGTTACAATACACAGTAAATGCCATATGCAAATTGTCCATTACAAATATTTTCCAGTTATTACATAACTTTTTGATATTGTTGAAAAGATGATTCCACGTTACATGGACTCAATCTACCACACTTCAAATGATAAATAAACTTAAATCTACTTTATTGCTTTGAAAATATAAAAAAAAACATGTGATTGTAATAAAACATTAATCTTTTTCTTAAAAAAAAGATAAAACTTGAAAATTATCAAACAATTAATAAAATATGCATTTTTGACAGAATATATGAAAATATATGAGTCCTTGAGTAATAAAATGGGCCATGTCCATTATAACACATTTCAAGTACACAGACTTTTCTTTTATGTACTGGTTTAAATAATACAGGGTTCCCACAAATGCTCTTTCGGATTTCAAACATGTGTAACTTGCATTTTAATATACTTACAAACATGAAACTAGTACTAATGGAAAGAGAAACTCTAAAAGTTTTGGTTACAGTACCTTACAGATGTTCAAAGTGAGCTCCGTTGGTAACACAACACACATCAACACACAGCCTGTAGTTCGTTTCTGCCCAGGAACGTTGTAGCATATCATGGTCAACTGTTTCGATGGCTGCTGTGATGTGCCCTCTTAGATCAGGGACAGTCTGTGGAAGAGGTGGCTTGTACACAAGATCTTTGACATAACTCCACAACAAGAAGTCAGGGGGTGTGAGGTCTGGCGAAAGTGGAGGCCAAGGAAGAAGTTCTTCATCATTACCAACACGACCAATCCATTGGTTTGGTAGTCTGGTGTTGAGCTTCAATGTGACTTCATTATGAAAATAAGGGGGTGTGCTGTCCTGTTGAAAGATCATGTTGGGCATTTCCTGTTCCAGCTCCCTACTAGCTGCAATGGTTGATTTTTCAGGACTATGTGCAAAAGATTCACGAATCCGGTGTACAGTTGCCTCACTTACAGCCGGGCATCCAGAAAATTTCCTACTACAGATGCACCCTCTTGTCATAAAATCAGAATACCACTTACGAATTGAAGGACCACTGGGTGGATCTTCACCAAATCTTGTATGAAAATGTCATTGAACAACAATTACAGATTGATGAACATGATAATCAAGAACACAGAATGCTCGCCTATCCTCTATACCTGCCATTTTCTCACCAACAATACACAGTGTTGTTTGTAATTATATGTCATTGTTGCCAACTGTGATTCTGTAACCAAAACTTTTTGAGTTTATCTTTCCATTAGTACTAGTTTCATGTTTGTAAGTTTATTTAAACGCAAGTTACATGTGTTTGAAACCTGAAAGAGCATTTGTGGGAACCCTGTATATCATGAATCCATCCATAGTAATTCTGCCTGAAGGCAGGTCCTTCATTGCAATCATAGCATTTTCATGCTATGCTTGCAGCTTTACTAGGGAATTGTAGGTGTGGTAGCTTCCCGTTGCTTTCCACACCGGTGAAGGTTGATGATGATGGGCATATGAATAGTAATACAAATAACAAATATTTTATGTTTAATGTACACCTGATAACACTAGAAAAATACAATTATAAACATAAATATACTCTTTAACTATCAGTAGGTGTAAATGTATCAAGTGGTTATGGCCCATTTTAATATTCAAGGGCTCATATATTTACATAAAAATAAATTGAAAATATGTGTTTTACATGAAATAAAATTTGATATATCTGCTCTAAAAGTCTCATCCAGAGCAATGAGCTTAATTTGGTTTATATTTGAAGAGAAAATTTTTTTTTCGCCTAATAAAATCGTTAATTTGATTTGCCTATCATTACACTAGAAAAATATTTATTTATCTAAACATCCATTGCCTAATTATCAGTATAGATTGAGTGTGTCTTCCATTGCCATCCAATGTAAATTTCTTGCTTTATGTTCAATACTAGCAGTTAATGTAGTCTATTTTCAATACGCTACTTCTACAAACCACTTTGGTTAGATGATGTGGCCACTGAGAAGAGTGTAGTGTAGATAGATCATCGGTTGATTAATGTCTTTGACATCGTCCGATTCCTAATAGCCTATTTTGTCGGTCCATCCAATCTCCTGGTTGTAGATATTTCTCCTTCATATATAAACATATTCCCTGACTCCAGGAGGTTTTAGGTCTTTCTCTGCCTCGTCTTCCCTCAGGTTTCCATTCCAAAACAGAGTTTGGTAGTCAATCCTCTTCCATTCGCTGGACATGTCCGTACCATCGTAATTGCTGAGTTTGAATATAATCTAAAATAGTGTCTTCAATCTTCATTTTCTCACTTATAAATGAGTTCCTAATTTTTTCTCTTCTTGAAATTCTTGCAGCCCTTCGTATAAAATCCGTTTCCGTTGCCAAAAGGTACTTATTTGTTTTTGTTGTTAATGGCCAAAGTTCTGCTCCATAAGTAATGATGCTTTTAACAATTGTATGATATATATTCATTTTATTTTTATTACTTATATTTTTATCCCACAATATTCCATTGAGGCAAGCAATTGCAAATTTTCCTTTATTATTTCTATTTCTTATTTCATCTTGATAACGCCCATTTTTATTTATTTTAATTCCTAAATATGTGATCTCACTACAAGATTTTATTGATTGTCCAGTCTTCAAAATTAAATTTTGTTCTGGTTCACCAATTGATAAATATTTTGTTTTTTTCATGTTCAAATTTAATCCCCATTTTTCATATTCTTCTATTAATTTTCTAGTCATTTATTCTAAATCTTCATAATCTTGTGCAATTAACAAATTGATCATCTGCAAAATGTAAGTTGTATAAAGTTTTGTTGTTTGAAATAGGAATTCCCATGCTTGAACATTTTCTCCTCCAATTCTTTGATATTTCATGTACGTATATTTTAAACAGAGTTGGTGATAGACAACAACTTTTACGAAGACCTTTATTTATCGTAAAACCAGAGTGTAGTGTTAGTATATAATTAAGTTAAAAATTGGGTTAGAATTGTAATGACTCACCTCATATTTGTAGTAAATTAAAATAATTATATTATTTTTAGTCTGGACATCTTACCTCGTTGATTTGTTCTTGAACATGTTTCAAAACAATTCTGTTTTATCGTCAGCTTTTCCAGACTGGTTTTATTTATGTTGCACAACCTGGATGTCGATGTCAGCTCCATCCTGTGGTTGGCCAAAGAACCTCCAAACAAAGTCACGCTCCATCGGTATATCAAAATTCATAACTCTGTTTCTGTTCTTCTGAATATAAATTTTTTCCCAAATAGTCAGCTCTTTTGTATTTTCTAACTGTTTTAATAATTTAGTGTTTGAATTTATATTATGTTTTTCAGACCAAACATGAGCAGCAACTGCAAATTTTTCAATTTCCCCATTTTTAATATTTCTTGTGTGTTCTTTGGTTCTGATTTTTAGGTTTCTTTTTGTTTTTTCTATATATATATCTTTTCACAACCCATGCATTCAATTTGATATATTCCTGACCTTTTATTTTTATCAGTTTTTTCATTTTTGTTGGTTTTTATTAGTTTATTTAAACTGTAGTTATTTTTTGGTGCTAATTTAATATTAAACTTCTCAAATATCTTTTGAAATTTATTATGTACCCAAGGGTGATATGTGAATTTCCTATATTTTTTCATAGGTGGTTCTTCTTTTTCAAGAGTACTTCTGTTTATCATTTTTTGTTTTTTATACTTTTCTATCCTTTTATGTACCATTTTTTCATCAAACCCATTTTCTCTTGCTATTTTGATTATGTGTTTTTTCTCATGTTTGAAATCTTCTTTGTTTAACATGAGGAAAAAACACATAATCAAAGTAGCAAGAGAAAATGGGTTTGATGAAAAAATGGTACATAAAAGGATAGAAAAGTATAAAAAACAAAAAATGATAAACAGAAGTACTCTTGAAAAAGAAGAACCATCTATGAAAAAATATAGGAAATTCACATATCACCCTTGGGTACATAATAAATTTCAAAAGATATTTGAGAAGTTTAATATTAAATTAGCACCAAAAAATAACTACAGTTTAAATAAACTAATAAAAACCAACAAAAATGAAAAAACTGATAAAAATAAAAGGTCAGGAATATATCAAATTGAATGCATGGGTTGTGAAAAGATATATATAGAAAAAACAAAAAGAAACCTAAAAATCAGAACCAAAGAACACATAAGAAATATTAAAAATGGGGAAATTGAAAAATCTGCAGTTGCTGCTCATGTTTGGTCTGAAAAACATAATATAAATTCAAACACTAAATTATTAAAACAGTTAGAAAATACAAAAGAGCTGACTATTTGGGAAAAAAATTATATTCAGAAGAACAGAAACAGAGTTATGAATTTTGATATACCGATGGAGCATGACCTTGTTTGGAGGTTCTTTGGCCAACCACAGGATGGAGCTGACATCGACATCCAGTTGTGCAACATGATGCACCATAAATGAAAACCAGTCTGGGAAAGGCTGACGATAAAACAGAATTGTTTTTGAAACAACATGGGTGAAGAACAAATCAAACTTAGTATTGAGGGAAGATGTCCAGACTAAAACTAATATAATTAAAATTACCTGCAAAATAATAACTCTCCTAAAATTAAATATAAATTAAAATAAACCTCATAGTGTAACTGCCTTAAAACTATTGAATAACTTAATGACTATACTCAATTCATAAGGAAAACAAAGCAAAACATAAGTTGTTGAAAAACTGTTGAATAACTGTTGAACAAAATGGCAGTAATCAATTAACCCTAAATAACCATTTTCAAGAATTTAACAGTCAATGTTGCCGAAAGCAAGAAGGAAGAACGTAAGATATGCATATTTGACGGAGAAAAATTACTATGGGCCACAGAACTTATGCTCGAAACCCAGAACCTTCGACTTTCCAGGCCTGTGCGTTATGCGACTGAGCTACCAGGGGCAGTTACAGATCTAAAATACAACATTATTATCTTATCTACGTTGTAATTCCATGTACCTAATGCTATTGAAGCCTTTGTTTTCCATATTTTCAACTTCTTTATTAAGAAGACATTGATATGTGGAAATTTTTATATTGCGCAATTATAAGCATTTAGATTGTAACTTGCCCCAGTAGCTCATTGCAGTATAGCATTGGCCGTGGAAATCCAAATGTCCTGGGTTCAAGTCTCATCCTGAGCTTATGATTTTCTCTCTTCAAATAGGATTTATCGCATCATTAAGATTTATGAGGAAGTGAATAATCAGGACATCACAATAGAAGAGATATTTACAACTACAAATGAGGTTGAGAGTAATTAAATTTTTAACTCATTTTAATTAAAATAAACCTCATAGTGCAGCTTCCTTTATATTTTAAATATAATTAAGTGTTTATGTAGTGCAAATATGTATGAAGAGAAGGCAGAAGGTGAAACTCAGATGTTGGTACATAGCTTACACCTACCAAAGACATGATGGGCTTAACATCCCCATTTGATGGATGTATCGCTATCAACAGTACCAGATGCCTTCTGAACATATGTACTGCAGACAGATGTGAAATTTAATTCAGACAACTGGTGCACATTTCAGCAACTAAAAATTCTACACCACCTAGTCCTGGGATTAAAACATTTTACAATTAAAATTTCCAACCTAGTTGGGTATTGAATACGAACCCTCTAGTCAGGAGACAGGCTTACTATCATGTGAGCTAGCATGACAGAATTTTACTGCTGATGAATCAATATTTTTTGTCTGTGACTCTGGGTTCCCTAACTCAAATTTTTTGCCTGCAACTCCTGTGTTTCCAGGTAAATTTCTTTGGTTTAATTCATGTACACCATGAATACCCTGACAGACATTTTTTTTTTATTTGGATTTACCATTCACAGTGCATGTGTAGCTCTAGCATTTTCTAGGGACAGTAATTACAAAAGTTCTAGAAGTGTGATTATTAAGAAGTTCCACTTGTTGTAACACTCATACTCATATCATGTGACTTTTATTCCCTCGTCACACACTAATTAGAAATTATAACTTTCTTTGTGAGCACTCTGTCCTCACTACAAATAACTTCTTTAGTTATGTCTATTTTAAATCACCAATTCCAGTTAATTTAGTAACATTTTATGATAAGTTTGGTCTGTGTAATTTTTATCCCATATTGTTGTTTCTGTTAGACATATGTTTCAAGACATGTTTGTCCCATCTTCAGTATAATTACAGACTGATTTTTCCCAAGTTATTGGCCCTGGTTCTTGACTAATCTTCCCTCTTTTTGTGGTCTAAAGAAGTTGCTAATTAGTAAAGAGTAAGCAGAAGTCGAAATCCAGAACTGACAACTTGTGAAAAATCAGTCTGTAACTACTGAAGATGGGACAAACATGTCTTGAAACATATGTTTAACAGAAACAACAATATGAGGTAAGAATTACACAGACCAAAGTTATTAAATGAAACCTCAATATTACTTCCTATTGTATTTAAAAAAAAATTATGACTTCACCTCATATTCTTCTTCTTCTTAGAGTAGTTTTGGGATCTTCTTCAGTTCCATCCTCAGTATTTTCATGACCGTTGTTATGTCGTCTTGAAGACCAAGTAGTTTAAGAAGAAGAAGAATATGAGGTGAGGTGATAAAATTTTATCATCATCCGGTATCATGGCAGCTGCCGCTGTCTTCCAGAAACCATCCATTGATCTTCCTCCATTCCTCTGATATTCATAGCTGCTTATACCCCTTCTATCCAAGTTTTCCTTGGTCTTCCTCTATTCCTCCTTTCCATTGGGATCCATTCCATAACAATTTTAGGCAATCTTTGCTCTGGCATTCTTTTGACATGGCCATACCACTGTAATCTTTTCTTTTCTATAATGTCTATGATGTCCAGCTCCTCTTCTACACACATAATTTCCCTTATTTCTTTATTTCGTATTCTATCCATTCTAGATTTTCCAGCTGATCTTAAAACATCCATTTCTGTACTTAAAATTCTTTTTGTTTCCCTGGCAGGAATTTGCCAGACTTCAGCATCATATGTTAAAATGCTCTGAATTATGGTTTGATATATTTGTAATTTTCTGTTTTTTTTAATATTTTTGCTCCACCAAACAGAGTTTAAAGCATTTATTGGTTGTTTTGTTTGATAAAATTTTACTTAAATAGATAATACCTCATAGTATTAATTCTTAAAATGTTAATCACAGTTCAATTTAATTTACACAGTACCAGAACTTCAGAAAATTCTGCACTTCTGCATTACACAGTACTATTGATGGAAAATCTAAGTTTAAAAAAAAGAAACAATATTATTCTATAGTTTACATGTAATAGTGAGAAAATTGCTGCATGCATTGTGATGCATTATTGATGTTTATCTTAGTATAACTATTAACAAACGATTCAATTTTAACAGTTTGCAGTATTTTGTAGTGTTTTTTTAAGTTGGTTTTCAGATTCAGAGATTAAGTCTACAGGAAATGTTTGGTAAATGATTGTGTCCTGAAATAATTTCTTAGCTGTTTCCAGGTTAAAACAGTTTAGGAGTAGGCAGTTTAATTCAGTATGAAAAGACCAAGAATTAAAAATAATTCCTGTTTTTTTATTTTATTAGTAGGTACTATTTTGATAAAACTTTTTTATCTCTTATATTATTGATGAAAAAAAGGTATTTTCAATTAAAAAAAACATTACTAGGTTTTCATTTACTGGTTGAAATTATGTCCAAAAACTGAATTGGAAATATATACTTCACTTCATATTTTTTCACTGGACATGTTTCGGAGACCATTGAATCTATTCTCAACTAGGTTTTGACTGTTGTGTTGGCCATCTGATGTCTTGTAAATTATTTTGCTTTATTGGTGGACAGACAAATATCACAAATATTCTATCTCCCTAGGATTTTCAAAATTTATCAATTTATCCCTATACTTCTAGTGTAAACTTTTTCCCAATACTGTTAGTTCTATTGGGTTTTTCAGTTATTTCAGAAGTTTTTCCCTTCAATTATTACGGCTTTCATTGCAGCATACAACAGTTCTCTAACAAGGGAAGTACTCCAGCGCAAATGGCTGAAACCAAGTACAAATGTGTTTAAGATACGGAGCTGTGCCATCAAGGTTATTTATCTGTAAAACTCTGCAGTTGTGTACAATCAATGTTTGAAGGATAACAAATCTAAAAACTAGAGAAGCGCAAGTCACTGAAGAAATAATACCTTATAACAGACAGTTATGGTAAGCAGATCCATTAAAGATATAAATGAGGTATTATCTGGCAAAAAGCTACACTACAGTTGCTTTAAACAATATAATATATTAACTTTTGCAATACATACCTGTCTGTATTTTCCAAACTAGAAAATGCTGTGAAACATTCTTCTGTTATTCGTCATCAAAGTGCAAATGTGGAGTTGCAATGAAGTGATTAAAACACGCCGGAATGGAACAGTATGCATACTAGACAAGGGCAACATCCTACATTGACTACAATATTCCAATATCAAAAGCCACAGTTGACCACACTATCAAATGATGAATAGGAACATCAACATTGTATCTTGATCTCAGCCACACATATGTTAACATGGATCTATACCTTGGTGCAGAAAGTTGGTTGTAGATCGTCATCATCATCATCATCCATGCAAATATTAGGCCATGTGGCCTCTTACAGTCTCAAAGAGGAGTTTTCCTTCCAGCACTTTTTTGGATGTCCCAGCGATAACAAAGTGTAGATAACAAAGTGAAAGTGGATGATGTAATGTTACCTGTGGTTTGTCAATTTGCAAGCATACAAAATCAACAAGACATCTGCAATAGAGTTTGTACTGTCTAAAAAAATATACAGCCAGAGGTTGGAAGTATTTGGTTGTCTTTGGTGGCAGTTTTTGTAACTTAATATTCTTGTTGGGAAATCATTATTCTGTGAGACTGTAGTCTTTGTGCCCTGGCCATGAATCACAAAGTAATAGATCTTCCTCACCAACATATTCACAAAGGACCGAATTGAAAAAGATTTTCATGTGCTCTTTGGTCATTTTTCCACTTTACTCATTTCAATATGGATGTTCTGTGTTCAAATTGCTGCTAGTTTATTTCCAACTTGCAAACCAAAATTCCCTGTGTTTCCTGCAAACAAATGTAAACCTTCTTTGAAGAGAAAAATATATGCTAGACTGGAATTTGAACCCAGGATCTTTAGCTTTATGAGCTAATGCTCTGCCACTAAGCCATCCTAGGGCCTCCAATCTAAACACATTTATCTATTGCTTTTAGATTGGATGCCTTAAGATACCTCAGTGGCAGATCATTAATGTATAATGTCTGGGTTCAAGACCAAGTCTAGGAGTACATTTTTCTCTTAAAATATAATTTAACCTTCATTGAGAAATGTTAAATTTGTATAAAAACATTAAATGTAAAGAAAGCTTGTTTGCTAATCTACCATCCATCGACACAGCCACATCTGTTGTGTAACTGTGTGTGGCACACCAGCTGTTGGTTTTTTGCCTCTGTGTGATAGTGTTGACGAAGATGATAATTCATAAAAAAATTAACTCTAGTCACTATTCCACACGTGTTCCTTAGCAGTGTTGTTATCTTTAATGAACCTGTTTACATCTGCCACAAATATTTCTGCTCTCTTTCTAATAATATGGTCTTCTTCAATCTCTTTTCGAGTCATGACCATAGTGATATGCCTGGACAAAATATTATATTCTTCTTTATAGTTACTGACAAAATGAAAAGAAGCTTTAAAATTGTCCAGAGCAACTGCTCTAGCAGCTTCCAGATCCCTGCTTAAATGTGCCAATAGTGGACTTCTGATCCATAATCTCTGGCTTTGTTAAACTGTGCTCTTACAGATTCTTCTAAAGCCTTCAATTTTGATGTTTTGTCTCCCTTGAAGTGGCCTGGGTCACTTAATCTATAATTATCTTTCAGTTGGATTTCAAACGAATGCAGTTATAATAGTTCATAAATTTTCTGTAAGAATTGTAACTGGGATTAAAATAATCCTTATATATATTGTCCATTGTTAGATGATCTGTAGCACACTAGATAGTGATATTTTTGAGGGTGAAGGTGCATATTCACTTTGACTTACAATTCCTTCATTTGCTGGAGAGGACAGTCCATAACTGTTGGAACTCTCATACCCATGTCCCGTTTCTCCTCTGCCATCAGACTCACAATCACTATTCCCAACCAATGTGTCAGTATGTATTTATGTTAAATCCCCATAGTATTTTTGCATTATGGTGTCACGTAACATGTATCCTCCACTCCAGTTACATCTTCATTATCCAGTGTTTAAGTTTGATGTACCTTTCTACGAAGCAGGTTAACAATGTTCACAGGATTAATTAGCTTCAGCCTGTTTATGTTTGTCGTCAGTACATGCACTTCATTACCGAACACTGCAACGGTCTGTACAGCTCTGAAGCAGTGAGGGGGCTAGTACACTGACCTTCAGGTCGCACTAGCAGATACACACACAGTTTTACAGATGAATGATGTCGATAGCTATTTGAACAGGTACAACATTATACAGGGTGTCTCATTCAAATCTCCCACATTTTAATTAATCATAGCTAACAAGGTATGCAGAATTATGAAATGAGGCCGGTATTAAACGAAACGGAAACTCAAAGAATTTTCATTGCCACACACTAAAACACCTCTATATGTGCACTATTAGTAGCACGAACAATATCAAGTCTGTATTCGATTTCGTGCCATGTTCAGTCCAACATGTCCATTGGTACTGTTGCAATTGTGTCAAAGGATACAGGTTCATAAATCATGAAGATCTTTTACTGGAGTCGCAAACACACAGTCTTTTACACACCAGAAAACAGTTTGTGCTCATTGCTGAGAAGTCGCCATTTTGTTTTATGTCATTATTGTCCAACATGCGACAGATGAATTAACTGCAACAATGAAAACAAAAATTCTTGGAGTTTCTCTTTCTTTTAATACCAACTTCATTTCATAATTCCACATACTTTGAGAGTTATTATTAATTAAAACGTGGGAGGTTTGAATGGGTCACGGTATGTTTTAAATGCATTTTCAGTTGGTTTTAGCCATATGAGCTGAGATACTTCCCTTGTAAGTGACATCCAAAAAGAAGCGTGGTCTGAACTTTTCAAAGTTTTTTCAAAGGATAGAAAAATATATAAGTGCTATTGGAGAGTATTTTGAAAAGTTGTAATAGTATTTTGTAAATTTATTCTTAGGGTTTCATTTTTCAAATTATTTCCCATCATTTACAATGATTTTTACATATTTTCTAACGATTATTTGAATATGTTTTTTTCACAATATTGAACTACATGAAGACATGGCAGCCATATTGATTTTAATGAATATTCTGTGCTCCAGTGCAGCCAACATAGAGTGTGTACTAATTAATTTACACTAAATAAAATCAGTGTGCATTCTTTCACAGATTAGAGTGCTTAAATTGTGTTAGGTTAGCTTAGGTTGGTCTTTCACATGTTGGATTACTAAATTGCATTAAGTTAGCTTTTAGGTTCATTGGCAATGCAAGTTGAAATATCGTGTATATGTTGGCTGCATCCCATGATTCCATAGTGTAAACCGCTTTGCGTCTGTTGGCACATGTGTATGGTGTATGGTTGGAACTTAGAAAAAAATTGTCACGATGTAAAATATTTCCAAATTTTTTTGTATGAAATTCTGCTTAAAATGTTTGGCATAACCCTCATACATCACCTACATAAACTCTGCTGAAGTGATGCATATATTGAAAATCTACTTTAATACATCCATCTGCCTAGTGTGGAAAATACATGTGCACACATTCATCAGTACACTTTTTATTGGCCATCCGACAAAATATCCTTGGAACATTGAAGAAAAATGTAATGTTCGACATGGCATTGAAGAGTTATAATTGATTTGATCTTATAGCAGCATAACTTAACTCACTGGCACTATCAAACCCTTAGGTTCATGGCTGCAAAGACATAAAGCTCTCCATACATCCCTATCTTGAGCTAATGTTTTCTAATCGTCTCCTGTATAATCTATTTCCCTCAAATCATGGTTAATGTTATTCTCCCATCTCATTCTTGGTCTACCAACTGAATATTTTCCCTCTGGCTTTCCTATAAGAAACTTTCATGCCCTTCTTTCATTCCCCATTTGTATCACATTCTGCCCATTACAGTCTACTAGACTTAACTGTTTTTATTATATCTGGTTTCCTATAAAGACTGTAGCTCACTGTTATGTTGTCTTCTCCATTTGCATGTCTGGTCATCTTTCTTTGGTCCAAAAATTTTCAAGAATTTTATTCTCAAATACTCGTAATCTTTTCTCCTCCCTTAAAGTAAGAGTCCATGTTGTGCATCCATGTAATATAACTGGAAGAATAGCAGCTTTATTTATTTTCAGTTTAATGTTTTTTATTTTTAGAGAAGTTGGGACAAGAGTCCCTATAATGCATAATATCATGCATTTCCACAATTGAGCCTATATTTAATTTCTTTGTGAACCTCATTCCTATTTGTAATTATTGTTCCTAGATGTTTGAATTCAGCCACTTCTTCAAAAGTTCGCTCAATTGTCATTAACTGTCCATTTCCATTATATAATGTATTTCTATGCGTGAATAGTTATTTACTTGTAATGATGTTTACTTCTGATCCCAATTTTTTAGTGTTACTCAATAGAGTGTGCATGTTGACCCTTAGTATCTCCTCACTTCCGCCTAATAATACTACATCATCAGCATAAACTAACAGCTTATTAAGTCTACCAATGTGAATGGCTGTCTTTGCTTTTGTCTGATTGACAACTGACTGAAATAGGTGACAGGGGCATAGTGTCATGTGAACTTCTTTCATTGCATGAATTCTCCTGCATTCTGTGGCATCGCATGTAAAATTTTAGGTCACATGACACCATTGAAGACATGAAACATGTGTGTAACTCCTTGACCAGGGATTCTCAAAGATGTGTTGTAGCACATGTGCCACAAAAAATATATATAAATGGGAAAAGATATTAATTATATAATTTTTACCTGGTAAGTCAGTCGTCCTCAATTAAAATTAACATGTTAGAATAACTTGAAGTTTAATAACTTAGTTGAGGACGACTAACTTACCAGGTAAAAATTATATAATTAACATCTTATTACATAACCTCAACAGTGCTTTAATATGAATTCCATAAATGGGAAAGTACAAACAGTTAAAAACTCAATTGTTTATTAAATATTTTTGTAAAGTTATTTGCTATGAGTCTCCTTGTTGGAAAACCAGACGGAAAGTGCCCAGTAGGTAGGCCAAGAATGATGTGGGAGAATAATATTAACCATGATTAGAGGGAAGTAGATAATACAGTGGTATAATCTACAGGTTCAATAGTGCTAGTGAGTTAATTACTAGGGCATTCAATAAGTAAAAGCAACACTGTTGTAAATCAGTGATCCTAGTGGTGATCATTGTAATCCTGTAGTATGTTGTTGTATAAATCTGTAATATTGAAAGTCTCGAAATAGCAATATTTTGTGAATACATTCAGTTTTTTCACATTTAGTAAGTAATATCGTCCTAAATAGATCTTCAATAGAATCTGTTGAGAAGGTGGAATTGGGAAGTACTCAAATGTCCACCAAATTCACCAAATATGAGTTCTTCAGATTATGACTTATTCTCAGAGATCAAAGAACATCTATGATACATTCAATTTCAATAAACAGTTGATATTCAGGAAGCTCTAGATTGATCAGTGAAAGAAATATCCAGAAATGGTGCTACAAAAGGAGTACGCTGTCTTGCCAAGGATTTGACACTGTGCAGTTGACTTGGCAAGAGACTATAAATGAAGTTTGTAATGTGAAAAGTAACCTAAATAAATTTTTAGTGATGTTATAGCAGTGTTGTCATTACTTATCGAATACCCTAGTATTTGTTATAAGTATAATATTATAATTATTAATAGTATAATAATTATTGTTCTCAGAAAATTGCAAACTTGCGCCACAAACTCTAAATTAAGAACGTTAAAATTATCACACTCATTGCAATTCAACGTAAAATGTTGACCACAATTTTTTCCTATTAGAAACAGGTTTCAGAATTGCTGTAAAGCAGACAGAACCATTAAGTTTGAGAAACCTCTGTCCTTAGACCATGGCTACTTGCACATTGTATTAATGTAGAGGTGTTGTTTCAGGTGCAATAAGCAACAGTAACAGCCGGAGGAGCTCAACAGACACTCAGGAGACAAAAAATAGATGGCAGCATGATGATCCATTCAGTGAGCTTGATCCTTATTGGCCACTTAAAAAATAACTACCTTACGGCCTATACAGTGATTTTTTTTAATTCTCACATCATCATTAAATGCTTTCCTTGTGAGAAACTTGTATTTAAATATATATAGCTCATTTGGGCATATTGCAGTATAAAGTCTAATAATGGAGAATACGACAAAATATATTGAATATTAGGTAATTTTTACCCCCAAGAAAATTCAAAAGTATTACCATTTCTAAAATCTTGGTATTTTACATAGAAAATAAATAGGTAGTAGATAATTTTTCATATATTGTTGTTCATATTAGAATCATAGATTTGTTAAAAGCTTTAGTGCAGGGTTTCATTCCATATCTTGTTGTATGTATAGTAATAATATGTGATAATGTTTTATTTTCTCTTGATAGCAAGTGTGGTGATTTTGTAGTAAGGGACTGTTTTTCATTGACTGTGCTGAATTAATATAATTAACATAGCGATGATACTTTTTAGTAAAGTTCAAAGTTATGTTAATTAACTGAATTTAGTTTTTAAAGTTTTTTGATTGACCACCACCAGGCCTGTCACTATTGTACCTCTTACCAGTATTCAGAGTTGTGAGGAATTGACAGTTTTGATTTAGTTACTAACGAATAAATTCTCAACCTCCCAAGACTTGAATGCAGGGTCATGACAGCAGCAGGACGGGTTGTATTCAAGACGACTACAAATAACTGAAGACCTGGTGTTTTAAAATAACCAAGGTATTGAATCAATAAAAGTGTACGCTTACAGAGAGTGTTTTAATGAAGATTTTATCCTATCATTCCAGCATCCCAAAAAAAGACACATCACACTGCTTCATTATTATACACGCCTCAATTTAAATAATGTTTCTGCATAGCCAGTAAATGTCTCACTCATCTGCAAAGATATGGGGAAGTCAGTATAAAATGACACACTATTTTGTTTTTCAACAGTTATGATGACCCGTATACTAATTTAAAAATTATTTTGAATTAATATTTGGCTCAACTTTAGATTCAATTCCATACTATATTCTAGTAATTCTGTTGCTCTACATACTTCTTCTGTCCTTACTAACATTTCGTAATATTTTAAACTTTTTACAATGATACTTATAACTTTTTTTACATAGAATACACCTGGTCGATTAATTATGAATTTTATTTAATCGACCAAGCATTGCATCAGCTAAAGTATTAAGTCTATATCTATGTATGCAATAATTTCTTCAAAGTTCTACAGAACTGCAGTGCGCATACGTGAGATGCGCAAATACTCATCTACAAGATGAACAAAGTAATGAGAAATCATGGGTGGCTATCTTGCAAGAATAAAAACTTAATACCTGAACAACCAAGGCATGAGCTGTAGCAACATTTGGACTGTTAACAGGCCATGACACTTTGGTAGCACACCTACACAAAATTGAAATCTTCAACTCTCCAAATTATATACTGTGTCAAGATAATAACTCAACAATGGACGAAGACAACCTTACTAACTGTGAGGCTACAAGAACTCTGGCATAACTCTATTGGGAAGCGAGAAAGCAAATGGAACACATCCAAGCTAATGGACATTAGACTACTTCCACAAGATGTCAATAAAATCAATGTTACTAACATTGCAATTAATTTGACACCATATTTCAATAAATTAACTTAATTTTGTTTAAATTTGAAGAGAAAAATTGTCGCCCAGACCGAGACTCAAACCTGGGACCTTTGGTTTTCCATACCAAATGTTCTACCAATTGAGCTACTGGGTCAAGTTCCAATCTAGACACAAATTTTTCTCTTATATACGTTGTAGTTCCCGCACACCAAATGCTTGAAAGCCTTGGCTTCAATCTATGCAAATGACAGCTTCTTAGTTAAGAAGACATTTATTAGGAATTTAAACACTACATTTTCTAGTGTATATCAGATTATTGTATATTTCATTAAATAATATGCATGTAATTTATTTTGTTAGGTTGGGAAGGGAGAAGTTAGTTTATATCCATTTGTAATAAACCTTTGGGAATTTATTGCAAAGGTTGGTCATATTGTTTTTACAGATTTGTGGTTCCGTTTAGCATCAACTCTATAAACATTTTATAGGACTTGACAGCTATGTGAGTCATTTTATTCTGGTTTCCCCTTTACTATTACATAAATAGCTATTAACCTGCCAGAATTTAATTCCAGAGTCAGACTGTGTAAGGTTGGGGTATACTTATCCAATAACTGAAAACATCTGAAGATGATGATACTTTTAAAGTTATGTATGAAAATTGTTGCTAAATTGCACTCTAAGAAAAAGCAGTCCCTTCTACACAATAAGTGCAATTGCTATTTTGGAATTGTTTATGCTTAAAGTAAACATAAAATACTCTGTCATTGAGATCAGAATAAAAGAACTACTAAAGATTTCTTCTAGTATGAATGAATAAACCACATTCCTGGAACAATTCAATTGCAAGTCCTGTCTCATATTATCATTTCCTTATTATTTCGTAGAGTTTGGAAACAACTCTTTATGTTTTACTTCCTGTAAACAACCTGAGGATATAAGCTGTTTTGTGTTATACTAATTCAGAGCTAGGTTCCAGTTGTAGTGTAAACAAACTTGCATAAGACAGTGTGTCCGGCAGCTGGGAAAATATTGAAAACCAGGAATTTAAAAGCAACCGGGAAAACTGGGAAATAGACAGGAATTCGTTAAGATGTGTGCATCTATCTTGTATTCAAATAAAACAATCACAATCGTTAAACTACAGATATTCAAATGTTTCTTGGAAGAAATGTTTACGAAACTAGTATATGTACATTTGGTGGAGTCGAGCAGCCACCGGTTTAGAAATGCTGGAATTTGCCAACACAATATTGTGTTACAAAACAATACTTGAGCACTTGTAGTTATCTTAATATATGTTGTTTGTCCGCGATGGAATCCTAAATTACTGAACCAATTTTAATAAAATATTGCACACTGTGTGCAGTTTGATCCAACTTGAGACTTAGGGAAGTGTATAACTAAATTTACAGTCATATTATTTTTATTGCAAATTATTTGTTTATTAATTATCTTTGAATTCCATACAATTCTACCAGATGGCCGTGTAAGGTAATTGGTTTATTATTCAACCAGGTGGCTGTGCTTTTTGTTGCAACTGCAAATTTTAACTGAATTACAAATATTGATTATTTCATAATTTAAGTGTGTTTGTGTTTCTTTTATTTTCAATGTATTGATAATAATATTAATTTCGTGTGTAAGTATTAGTTTTAAGTAATCTGGCTGAAAGACAGCAACTTAGTTTAAATTTAACTGGACCGAGAAGGTACATTGAACAATATGGCAAATCAGTTCTAGAGACCATGAATGATAAGATATCAAGTGAATTTCCGCAAATTGGTATAGGCCTATGTGACATAAATCTTACATTTAAGAAGAATGTCAATTTAAAAACATATGAAGGTCCTAAGGAACAAAATAACGGAACTGTAAGTAAGTCTGTTAGTTATAATAATATGCCTAATATTACAGAAACAATCTCCATGCCTCAATTAAATGAAAAACAAGATGACTATAATATATCACAAGATGATATTACTATACAGAAACTTCTTGATGATGATGAGAATCCAAGCTGCCAACAAGTTCGTAGAAAAAAACAAAAGTATAATGAAATCAGCAAGCCTCCTCAAAATATTCCATCAATAAACGTATATAATCCTTATGATACACTTATGGATGATACTGAGAATGCAGACAACATACATTCATCTCAATCAACAAAACCACTTCCACATAAACCACCACCCATATTTATACCGGGTGTAGTTAACGTACCAGAACTAAAAAATTGTGTAAAACAAAAACTTTCTGATTTAGATTTCTCACTTAGTTTACTACAACATAATTTAACGTATACCTTAGCCACAGCAACGCGTGACCGATATATATATATATATATATATATTACTCATTCAAAGTATCTCTGCAGGCGGAAGCTCTGTTTGTTGGTACACGTGACGTCATATAAGGCAGTGTACACTGTCAGCGTCCCACGTCCCATTCCCCTTTGCACTCATAGATAGCAGTGTCACGTGGTCTATTCCTGCATAAACACGACTGCAGTGCCCTCCGTCAACAACTGCGCTTACTCCTTAAACGGGTAATTTATAACAAAGTCGGATTACTAACACTATTTATAACTCAAGAATGGCTGGACCGATTTTTATGATCTTTGATTTGTTGGATTTGTTTCTGCCCCGAATAGCAGATAACTATTAAAACATCGGAAAAATTAACGTAAAAATATTTAAAGGCGATATGACGTTCGCCGGGCCTGCTAGTAAATTATATGTTTTTATTACTTACATGTAATTAAAAAATATACAAAATTAGCTTTACTTGAATTAATTCAATTTATCACTCAAAAAACTTGGGAATTATTTTTTGATATGAAAAAATTGGGAAATGGTCGGGAATTTCATATTTGCAATTTATTGGATATCCTGTAAGATATTACTCCATCTGTTGGAGGGACCATGGTACCACTTTTAACCACCATATGACTGAATTATGTACGATAGAAACATCATTCTTAGGCAACATTGTATTTTGCGGGAAATAAGATGATACCAATAATTAGGAACTTCCTCCATTTCTTATTTAATTGTGACAGAAAGTTATATACCTACCTAATTAGATGTTTACACCTTTTCCTTGATGTCAATAGATAACCTTTATTTACTGGTACAATTTCATTATGAGCAGAACTTATGTTCTGGCTGACTCACCTGTAAATTCTGCTGTTATTTTCACCACATCCTGTTGTTGTTGTTTTCAAATGCTGCGCCTTGGCACCGAAGCCATTAGTGTTCTTGCTCTCCAATATTTCTCTATGGTGGATCCAACAGGTAATACTTCACAGGTTCTTCATTCATTTCTTTGTCTTTATTGCATAGAGGACAATTTGGATTCGTGTAGATTCCTATTTTATATAGATGTTTGGCCAAATAGTCATGTTCTGTAAGCAGTCTAAATTTTGTTACTGTAGTTTTACGTGGAATTTCTGGAATAATATCTGGCTTCTTTTACTAAAATATTCCATTTTTTGTCTTTGGCTTTATTACATAGGTCTTGGTTTTGTTTGATTTTATATTTGTTTTTAATTATTCTTTTTATGGATGTGAAAGGTAAGCTTTTAGTAGTATTCTGAATTAAATTGGAGGCTTTTTTGGCAAGAAAATCAGCAGTGTCATTTCCAGTCACCACATCCTCAATGATTAATGTGGGATATTTTTTCACTAAACTGTTTGAAAATATTCAAAATAATTTGTTTTTCTCCGCTTTTCAAATGCTTTGCTTTCCAATATTTAAAAAATTCTACAGAGAGTTTGCCATTTTGAAACAATTGAAATTCCAACATATTGCACATGTATAAGAATAAAACAATGCTTATTTAATGTATTAAAATTGTAATTATGTATTTTAAGATTCTCCCATATAACTTATATACAGTAAACATTTGCTAAATAATATATATTTTTTATATCCTTTACTTTGAATGTTAGAGAGTGAACTTCTTTACACACTTAAAGGTAGAACTATTATTCAACCAATGAAAATACAGTCTTACATCTGGTTTGTTTACATTACTACTGGAACTTAGCTTGGAAGAGGTATAACACACAATTCCATTTTTTCCCCTGATAAGATACTCTCGATAATGTCATGGACAATGATTTTAATTGTAACATGATCTGCAAAAATATTGATCCATTATTGGTGCATGGTAAAGGCAATTATATCAATATCAGAGTGGGAGGTAACGCTATGAGTATTTGCGATTCATGAATGAGTTGGAGAAAATGTTTTTTATATCTCACCTCATAAAGTTGCGTGTTTTCACGATACCAGTTTCAAAAGTAAATTTTACTTCCAATTACTTACCATCCTGGAACACACAGAAAATTTAAAAAAAAATAACAAATTCAATATTACATTAGCACCGATTAACAAATTTAGTGTGGATAATCTACTAATAACTAATAAAAAAGTTAATGTTCCAGATGGTAAGAAATCTGGAATTTGTCAAATTAGTTGCAATGACTGCAAGAAAGTATATATAGAAAAAACTAAAAGGAATTTAGGAAGTCATACAAAAGAATGCTTTAGAAATATTTAAAATGGTGAAATTGAAAAATCGGCAATTGTGAGTCATAGTTTGCTTGAGAATCACAAAATTGGAAGAGAAATTAAACTTTTAAAACAATTAGAGAAGCCTTTGGAATTAACAGTTTGGGAAAAGATATACATTCAGAAGAATAAATGTAGAGCCATGAATTTTTAAATTCCCATCGAGAATAATTTGATCTTCAAGTTTATAAATCGATACCAGATGGCAGTTCAGAAGATTGTATTAATGACAAAATTTCAACATTTGGAGTTTAACTGAAGATGGAAGTAAAATTTACTTTTGAAACTGGTATCATGAAAACATGCAACTTTATGAGGTGAGATATAAACATTTTCTCCAACTCATTCATAAATTATGTTGCATGCTTGTTTTTATATCAATTTCATCATCAGTTTGTTGTATATTTTTGTTTTGATAGAGAAATTATCAATACCCATTTATTATTTAAATATGAATTGATCTATAATTGGACCAATTCTAAAACTTTTTTCAAAATTTGACATTTTGACTTGTATTGGGATAGGGACATTGTAAAGTATCATAACTCCATCAAATAAAAGTTTATTCCAGCCATTCCACAACTGGTGCTGAACATGCAGTTTTCACAAGACAATTGCAGGGTGGAAACTAAGAGATTTATTATTTTGAAAAGAAAAATTAATGCCTGAATCAGGATTTGAACCCAAAACTTGAATCCTGATTCAGGCGTAATTTTTTTTTTCCTGAATAATAATTGTTCATCATTGCTAATGTTAAAATTTAAATTAATACATCAAAATTAAGAGATTTATTTAAGAAAGACTGTTTGAAGCATTTACATTATTTATCTTTGCATGTTCTGCACATAAATCTTTTTTAGGTTTAGCAAGTCACTTGAATGTTTGATGGTCCACAGGGTACATTTTGGTTTGCAACATTGTAATGAGGTTTCTCAGTGACAATAATTTCTGTAATTACCACCTCAATGAATGGGGCATGCAGTATCATAGATGCTTAAGGTAATATGCTACAAGTTGGGAGGTCACAGGTTTAAGTCTGGATGGGGGTCAAGATTTTTAAACAATTGAATAGTTAATATTTAATTTTAGGAAGTTATATTTTGAGGTTATTTTAATTATATTATTTTTAGTCTGGACATCTTACCTCAATATTAATGTTGATTTGTTCTTGAACATGTTTCAAAACAATTCTGTTTTATTGTCAGCTTTCCCAGTCTTTCTTTTAAATACAATAGGAAGTAACATTAAGAGGCTTGTTTAATAATTAAGACATTTTGCCTGTACATTCTTACCTCTTATGGTTGTTTTTGTCGAACATATGTTTCAAGCTCTGAGCCCCATTGTCAGCAATTACAGACTGAATTTTCTCAAGTTGTTGGCCCTGATTCTTGATTCCCGCTCTCTCTGCCTCTGGTCCAATGAATTTACTAATGATGTTCCTTTCTCCGGAAATTTCAAAATTCATAATTCTTTCCTTGTTCTTCTGTATGTAGATTTTTTTTTTCATATGGTAAGTTCAAAAATGAACTCCAGGAAAAAATGAGATTTCTCAGTGACAATCATTTCTATAATTACCACCACAATGAGTGGGGATGCAGTATCATAGATGCATAAGGCAATATGCTACAAGTGGGAGGTCACAGGTTCAAGTCTCAATGGGGTCAAGATTTTTAAACAATTGAATAGTTGCTCCGAAAACATATCTAACCCATAAACTGCTACTCATGACTTAACTGCTTCTGCCATTTTGTTACATAAAGATCACTATTTGCTTGAATGCCAACTTTTAAAAATAAATAAAAAAGGTCTGGAAGAGAGCAGGGACAATTTTGCGTGCACCATGCTGTGATATCTGGAGATATCATTAATCCACTGAAAACTCAACTTTCGAATTTTTGTGGGTTAAATCTCTTTTCGAGGCAACTATTCAATTTTGAACCTTCTGGCAGGACCATGACCCTGGGGCCAATTATTCTCTAACAGAAATGAGTACCAGGTGTGTTTTCTGGAAGTAAAGATGGCCATTGCACAGAGAGAGAGACATCTCTTGTCAATTGTCTAGAAAGATGGGAACCATAACTTCCTATCACCTAAGGGCCTTCTAAGGTCTGTAGTGGGAACTCTTCTCATTTTTACCACAGTAAGCACAATAGTCATTGTTATCATCTGTTTCATCCATTAAAACTTCTTCATTCTTCCTTTCCAGGATTAGGTCAATGTGACCTGTTCCGGTCTCAAGTCCATTGTTTCCTTGGCCATCCCAAAGATCTTTTCCCATGTTGTTTGTAGGTGTTGATCTTTTTGGGTAATCTTGTATTGTCTAAATGTTCTTTCCATTGGTACTTGTGCTCTTCTAGTTTATCGAGTATTGAAAATATCTCCAGTTCATTTCTTATTGATTCATTGTGTAATCTATCCATGCATGTACATCCTTTTACAGATCTTAAAAATTTCATTTCAGTGGCTTGAATGTGTGAGATATCTTTTTTGTAAGTACCCAAGATTCAGATCCATATAAAAGAACAGGAACAGCCATAATTTTATAAAACCTGAGCTGAGTTTCTCTTCGAGTCTTTTGGAGGTTTCTTCTTATGGTGCCACACATCATTTGATATCGGTTTAATTTATTATGTATATCCCAATCATAGCTATATGTTATATCTGAACCAAGATAGTTAAAGTGTGCTATCTGTTCTATTATTTCATTATTGATCAATATTTTTGCTCTGACTGGCACTTTGCCCTGAAAAGCCATAATTTAGGTTTTTGAAGTTGAGACTTTGAGATTGTAATAGAAACCTAATTGTTTCAACATGTAAATTAAAACTTAGAATAAAATTCTTTACACATTATCTCATATCTTGTCTTCTTTTTAGACCTGTTACATCTTCCGTAGTTTCACAACCTATGTTCTGTCATCCAGGAGCACTGCTTCTTACTCCATCTGTTGGTGGACCAAACTTCCCAATCAAATCAACTTCTCCGGAAATTTCATAATTCATTAATATTTATTTCTTGGTTTTTTTAATGTGGATTTTTACCAAACAGTGAGCTCCTTAGGTTTTTCTCTTTGTTTTATCAAACTATCCTTTTTTTTTAATTTGATGTTTTCTGACCATGCATGAGTGGCTACTGCTGATTTGCAGTTTCCAATTTTTGACATTCCTAAGGAGATGACAAAGTTGAAGAAGAAAAAATATCAGGAATGTCCCAGATTAAATGTGGAGATAATGATAAAATTTACATAGGGAATATATATTTGAAGAGAAAAATTTTCGCCCAGACCGAGACTCGAACCCGGGACCTTTAGCTTTCTAGACCAGTGCTTTACCATCTGAGCTACCAGGGTGAGTTCCGGTCTAAATGCAAATTTTTCTCTTATATATGTTGTAATTCCCAGCATCAAATGCTATGAAGCCTTTGCTTCTACCTTTGCAAATGGCAGCTTCTTTATTAAGAAATTAATTCTTGGACCAACGGATCTGTGCCCCCATAAGAAATGCGAACTGAACACTAATTTAGTTTCTGCCTTGGTAAATCATTTCCCTCCCTGCATTCTTGCCTGTCTCTATTTTCTATCTCTCTCTTTCTCCCCTCCCATTACTCAGTTTTTTGAGCTTTCTTGCGGGATATTATTTGCACTCACAGTCCAGTGTTGTCAACTCAGTATCAATATGTTATGTTATATAGTATGTAAATTGTAAATTATTATCATTAGCTTAATTCATAAGCATAAATTATAATTCCTGTATAGTATCAGTATGTTATATAATATGTAAATAAGATTGTAGCATATATACCTTGTTCACTCTTAAAGTGATCCTTGTCAAAACAAAACCATGTGACCTACTCACTTTTCATTGGTGATGGACACCGACATACGTTGTAGAAACAATAACTATGCGAAAAAGTAGTTGCATTCATTAAATTGAAAATATGTCCTCTGAATATACTTGTTATTCTTCGTGAATGAAATAATATTCAAAACATACAAAATATTCTAAAATATACCTAATCAATAATTACAACTTAAAATAGTTTATTACAATTGGATGATGCATTTGAGTCATGCTTTAGTCAATTCTCATAAAACAAAATGGCAGAAAGTATCAAGTCTTCTGTTGCTGTGTTGTCATCTCATTGTCAAAAGTGACAGTAATTATGGCGCAAATGGCGGAAGGATATTGCTTCTACAATGTACGTCGGTGTCCATAACCAATGAAAAGTGAGCAGGTCACATGGTTTTGTTTTGATGAGGATTACTTTAAGAGCGAACAGGGTATAATAATTTCGCCATAGCCAGTCCCTAGCCCGGAGAATACATGACTGTGTGTTCATACCTAAAATTTTATAATTTTGTTAGGATTTCAAGATTATGTTCCAAATCTAACCAAATAAGACAATGAGATGAAGGAGAAGTATTTATGACGAAACATTTTTCTTTAAAAACAACATATGCAGATTCCCTTCACGTAATTTCCATTTAACCAACAAATATCCACTATTATAATTATATCCATTAATCGTAGAAATCAATCAGTGTCATTAGACCTACTTAAATTAAATATGTAGAAGTAATAATTAACCTTACATTATTCAATATTCAAGAGCCTGACACTGGGGGAAGTTTGGCAACATCCCTACTCTGTCAGTTACAGTGGCTTCTATTTGACGTAGTGGGAGGGGAGCATGGTGGAATGGTGTGAGAACTGACATGTATTTTTTGAAGAACGATGCCAGTGCTACAGGGGCACAGATCCATTGGTCCGAGTATATCGGGAATTTAAACACTACTTTATAAAGCCACTAGGGCTTCAATTGATGTTTTTTTATTATCATCATTAATTTAACACTTCTCACTGAAAATAAATTTGAAAACCAGAGTAAAAGCCCTTTATATAATTGTAGGCTTTCACAGCCGGCGTCTTGATCCATATTTGGTTCGTCTTCCGGGCTTATAGGCCGTGGTCTGGTTGTCTTCTTACTCGACGTTTCGTCTACTGCTGCGGTAGACCTCATCAGGAGATACTGCATGCTCTCTGTGAACTCCCCAACAGTCGGCTGCAGCCAGTCTGCAGCAGTAGACGAAACGTCGAGTAAGAAGACAACCAGACTACAGCCTATATGCCCGGAAGATGAACCTAATATGGATTAAAAGCCCTTTCCTTTGACAGACGAAATCAATGTCATGTAGTGGTACCATCATTCCCACCTCAAAACAACATTGTTTTGTAACTATGCTCCACATCATGCAATATGCTTACATCACAGTATATTTGGTAGCTTGAGTAATATTGATGCTACCTTCAACAACTTTGTTAATTTTATAAAGTGTAATAACTGTTTTTTTTAAACATTGGAATATAAATTCTTCATTGAAATGTGAACCATTTTGACAATATATAATGAAATATGAAATTTATTTTTGCTCCATTCAATTGTGTATATAATTTCTTCTTTTTTACCTCAGTTTAGGTTCTCACTTTGTAAGCACTTTTAGATGTCACATGCCACCCACGCCTTTCAGTGACATAACCTGTTGGGAGAAGACTTACATAACATAAAATGCACAAATTCTTTGTCTCACTGCTATCTGACTTACAGTTTTAGAACATGGAGTTTCATATAATTCCTTGCTCTATTAATAAGAAAGGTCACATCACCAGTTTACAGTAGCAACACTTTGTATATGACAGAAGACATGATCTGTACTTTTATTGCATGTAAATAAGTATGTAGAGACCTCTGTGCAAAATTTTATCAGTTCTTTCACACCTAGTAATGATCTTTCTTTTTAAGAGAGTTGTTAAATAACATATCATCTACCTACCTTGAAACATGTTCTAGATAAATAAAAGTTGGTAGTCCAGCTTTAATGTTATTCCTGTGTTGCAATACATTTTTCATCAAACTTCTGAAGCACCATAAGTTTCAAAAAAGTTTAACATAAGATTAGCATCAAAGATTGAATACAGCCTCGATATAATAATTAAATCCATAAAAAATAACAAAATTGAAGAAGAAAACAAGAAATTTATCAGATCAAATGCAGAGATTGTGACAACATTTATATGAGAAAAACAAAACGATATTTGAAAACCAAGGTGAAAGAACATCTTAGAAATGTCAAGCTCATGCTTTGTCTATAAAAACATCTAATTGGTATAGAGGGTATCTTAATCAAACAAATAGAAAAACCAAAAGAACTCACGGTTTGGGAAAAAATCCACATAAAAAAAACAAGAAAAACTTACGGATTTTGAAATTCCTGAGAAATTTGATTTGATTCAGAGGTTTATCGGTCCACCAACAGAGGGAGTGAGAACGACATAACATTGGTCAAGATATTACTGAAGATGAAACCACCTAGGTTTTGAAACCGGTATAATTAGAAGACTGAATATGAGGTGAGGTATAAAGCATTTTAATTCAAATCTTAAATTAAGCCTGATAGTGAATTTTTCTATAAAAGTTCAATAACATTATTTTACTAATATTTGATAAGGATCCATTCAATTCATGCAGCACATGTGGTTCCTCAGCCCACAACAGTCACCACCTATGAAAGACGTATTATGACTATTTATAGTTAAAGCAATTATAAATGAAAAATTGAAAGAGGATAAATTTAACTCTTTACTTGGAATTTGATTCATAACAAATGAGCATACATATAATCAAAATAATTTTCTCTTTACAATCAAATACATAAAGTTCTAATGGGAAGTAACAATTTATCAATATTACTTAAGTGAATTCAATTATGTTATAAACGAGTGCATACATAGTTATTTAATTATATATAAAACATTAACTAAATTTAGAAAATCATATAGAATTTATAAAATTTCTTGATACTTGGGAGTATTGTCCATCTAGAAAATGTGTTAGTACTTGTAGTATTGCCCATCTTGTGACTTCCGCCTATTTCTTTCAGCATTATCATGTGCTGACTTAGCAGCCTGAATTGCTTTTACTTCAGCTTCTTTTGTTTTCTGCAAATCAGCATGAGCCGAAGCACACTGGTTCTTGAGCTGTTCAATGTGTTGTTTATCAGATTCTACACATTGTTGCTTTTCACTTGTTATTTGCTGAGCTTCTTCAACAGCATGACGTGCGTCTGCTAGATGTTTTTGTGCCAGCTTCACTGCAGATGTCAGGGTCTTCACCTAAAATCAAAACAAAAACAAAATTAAATGTATTGATCCTTATTCATCTCTGATTCCAAGATTTGTGGGTTCAAATCTTAATGAAGTCAATGGAATTTCTTAAGGGCGTAAAAATCCTAAGAAATAGTGCAGTATGGAACTGAAAGTTAGATATACATTGTAGTAAGGAAACAATAATGAAGTGCAGCAGGTAAAATTGATGCAATAGATTAGTGAAAGTATTTGGTGCTGCCAACATAACATCCAAATGTGTTATGTGAATACAATAGGAAGTAACATTATGATGTTCTACTTAATAAATAAGCTGTCTTTCTTCATCTTACCTCATATTAGTTGTTTGTTTCACATATCACCCATGGGCACACTAATTCTGAAAGTTTTTGTAAAATTTAATGCCAGATTAGCACCAAAAAATGATTACAGCCTAAAACTATATATATATATATATATATAAACGAATGTATGTCTATTTAAATTAATATCGGGAAGTAAACATTATGAGGTTATATCATTAATAGTGAGTGGAGAACATATTTTAATCGACTCACCTCATACATTTTCAAACTTCTTTGATACCGATGGTTTCAGACAATATCATGTCCTTCATCAGTCATGGGAAATGATATTCATTCAGAAGAATAAATATCGATCTATGAATTTCGATATTCTGGTAGATACAAATTTAATTACATCCATTGTAGAGAAAAATGTGTTTTTTGGAACTTTTTGGATGCTTAAAATGGTTTATGCTGCCTAAACCATAACAAATACACCAAATTAATGTACACACTATTGAATATCTCAAAAAAAGTCTGCAACAGCATATGTCTATCTTTTAGGGTAACTCTCAATAACCATTTTTGTCTTTCAGCTCATTTATACCAAGAAGATCGGGATAAGTAGATTACTTAACAATGCCAGGTAATCAGCATAGGGTATCTAAAAATAATTATGATATAAATTTATAATTATTTTTCTTTTTACTTATTCAACTAAACATAAAAATACATTTAATTTATTTAGACATAGCAGTGCACTCCAGGTATTAGCTAGTAAACTAATAAAAATGAAAAGATTGATGATGGCAAATAAATCAGGATTATGCCAAATGAAGTGTGCAGATTGTGATAAGATGTACATAGGGAAGTCAAAGAGAAATTTAACCATTAGAACTAAGGAACACATAAGAAATGTAAGAAAAGGAGAAGTAGAAAAATCAGCAGTATCTGCTTACGTTTGGTCAGAAAAACATATAATTGATATAAGCATCAAATTATTAAAACATTTAGAAAACAAATGAACTCACTATATAGGGAGAAATTCTACATTCAGAAGAACAAGGAGAGAATCATAAATTTTGAATTTCCCAGGGAGAGGGATTTAATATACAAGTTCTTTGGACCACAAAAAGAGGGAGCAGGAGTTGACAACCAGGGCCAACAACCTAAAGATCATCAGTCTGTACAAGCTGAAGATAAAGCAATGATGCTCTGAAACATGTCCTACAAGAAAACAACCAATCTGAGGTAAGATGAAAAAAGACAACTTATTTATGCAATTATGTTGCTTGTGAAACATAACTGGGTTTTGTTTATTTTTTATTATTTCACTCACCTCATACTTCATAATTCATAGCAGACCCTGGGTTTCTTCACATATTTTGTGACATTCTCAATGCTGCGTCACGTTCACAACTGACGTCCAACGGCCTTCTATCCTGCAGACTGACCTCCGCGCCATCTGGTGGCCGACCGAAGAATTTCCAAATCAGTCCTCTTTCTTTATAACCGGGTATTTCAAAATTCATAGTTGTATTTTCATTCTTGCATATGTAAATTTTTTCCCAAATTGTGAGTTCCTTCGGTTTTTCCAATTGTTTAAGTAATTCAGTTGGTAGACCAAGAATGAGGTGGGAGAACAACATTAACTATGATTTGAGGGAAGTAGATTATACAGGAAATGATTGGAAAGCATTAGCTCAGGATAGGGATGTATGGAGAGCTTATGTCCGCGCGGCCATGAACCTACGGGTTCGATAGTGCCAGTGAGTAAGTAAGTAAGTAAGTAATTTTGTTTTGGTTTCTATTCTATGTTTTTCTGACCAGGCATGTGCAGCTATTGCAGATTTTTCGGTTTCTCCATTTTTAACATTTCTGAGGTGTTCTTTTAATCTTGTATTTAGATTCCTTTTTGTTTTTCCTATGTATATCTTTTCACAATCTTTACAATTAATTTGATAAATTCCCGATTTTTTGCAGTCTTCAGTCTTTTCATTTTTGTTGGTTTTTATTAATTTAATAAAAACCAACAAAAATGAAAAGATTGAAGACTGCAAAAAATCGGGAATTTATCAAATTAATTGTAAAGATTGTGAAAAGATATACATAGGAAAAACAAAAAGGAATCTAAATACAAGATTAAAAGAACACCTCAGAAATGTTAAAAATGGAGAAACCGAAAAATCTGCAATAGCTTCACATGCCTGGTCAGAAAAACATAGAATAGAAACCAAAACAAAATTACTTAAACAATTGGAAAAACCGAAGGAACTCACAATTTGGGAAAAAATTTACATATGCAAGAATGAAAATACAACACTATGAATTTTGAAATATCCGGTTATAAAGAAAGAGGACTGATTTGGAAATTCTTCGGTCGGCCACCAGATGGCGCGGAGGTCAGTCTGCAGGATAGAAGGCCGTTGGACGTCAGTTGTGAACGTGACGCAGCATTGAGAATGTCACAAAATATGTGAAGAAACCCAGGGTCTGCTATGAATTATGAAGTATGAGGTGAGTGAAATAATAAAAAATAAACAATATTAAAAAACCTCATAGTGTTATTTCCTATCTACATAACTTAATAACTGGGTTTATTTCATAAAACTTATGAGGCTTTCAAATTAATAAAATTAAAATTAGTCGTACATCTCTCCTCATACACTTTGTATTTTTCACAGCACAAGATCACAGTTTCAAGAACAGTCATTCCTATATTCAGCCATATTTTTGACTATTGAATGTTTGCCTTTTGAAGAAGAAAGGAACTAAACTTTTGAAATATTTGGTGAAGCTCTTAAAATTAACAGTTTGAGAAAAGATATACATTCGGAAGAAGAAATTTAGATCCATTAATTTTTAAATTCCTGGCAAGCAAGATTTAATCTCATCATCATCATCATCATCATCCATGCAAGTATTAGCCCATGTGGCCTGTTACGGTCTCAAAGAGGAATTTTTGCCTTGGGGCAGTAGCGAAGTATGGCTTTTGGAATTCTATGAGATGGCATTCGTTGAAGATGGGCTTTCCAGTTGTTCTGGTAGTTTTGTATATGGCGAAGAATGGGTTCTACATCAAACTCTTCCATAATTTCCTCATTTGTTTAGCCTGCTGTTCGGCGCATAAATTGCATCTCATTTGCTGTTATTCAGATTTTATCTCTTCTTCGTATTGTCCATGCTTCACTACCATATCTTAATACTCGTCTTGCGAGAACCTTATAAAGCCGTAATCTTGTGTTCTTCTTGAGATTTAATCTCAAAGTTCATCAAATCAACATTAGATGGTAGTTTAGAAGATGGCTGTGAAGGCAAAAATTCAAAAGTTGAAAATATGGCTGAAGATAGGAACAACTGTTCCTGTGTTGTGAAGAACATGGACAGTATCAAGTGAGATGATGTATAACTCGTTTAAATTTTATTAACAAGTATAGCCTTTTTCTTGCACGCCGTAGCGTAGTGGTTAAGGCACTGAGCTACAAGCTGGAGGGTCGAGGGTTCAAGTCCCGTTGGGGTCAGGATTTTTAAACTGACCCAAACCCTCTGGCGGCACTATGGCCCTGGAGTCGTCTCAGCCTCTAACGGAAATGAGTACCAGAAGCTTGTTCTGGGGGTAAAGGCGGCCGTCACGCAGGGCTGACAACCCGGCTGATGTAAAGTGCCGATTGTCTAGAAAAAGTGGGAGCCTTAACCTCCTACTACCCCAAGGGCCTCCGGGCCTGTTGTGGGATCACTTTACTTTACTTATAGCCTTTTTCTTACAATACTCCCTAAGTAACACTGCACCATTATATCTAATTATTTTATTTTTCGGAATATTGGAACCACACAGCTTTATACTTTAAGATATCTGAAGAAGAAATGACTGAAGAGGGACATCTATAGGTAAATAAGCATAAATAAATAAATAGTGAGTGGAGAACATATTTTTAACGACTCACCTCATATAATTTCAAATTTCTTTGATACCGGTGGTTTCAGACAATATCTTGTCCCTCTTCAGTCATGACTTCCACTGATGAAATTCTCTGGTTGTTGATTTCTCTATGGACATCACCTCTTATGCTGCCATCTTTGGCTGGGATTATAAACTTTGAAATTAAATTTTTATCCACCGGAATATCGAAGTTCATAGATCGATATTTATTCTTCTGAATGAATATCGTTTCCCAAATTGTCAATTCCAACGGTTTATCCAATTGTTTCAAAAGTTTTGCCTCTTTTTCAATTTTATGATGTTCTAGCAAACTATTTGCAGCAATTGCTGATTTTTCAATTTCACAATTTTTATTATTTCTAAAATGTACGCTAATGGCTTCATTGCCAAGGCCCAGCATTTAAAAAATATATCTAAAATGTTCTTTAGCGCGTGTTTCCAAATACCTTTTTGTTTTTCCTATGTATACTTCGCTACAATCATTACAATTTATTTGATAAATTCCAGATTTCTTACTGTCTGGGATGTTGATTTTTTTATTGGTACTTAAAAAAGTTTTTCCAGACTAAATTTATTTATTGGTGCAAAAGTAATGTTGTGTTTGTCAAACATTTTTTGAAATTTCGTATGTACTACTGGATGGTAAGTAATTTTCTTGAATTTCTTCTTTTCTTTACTAACATTTTGTAGGGTGGAGCATTCTTTAAGTTGTTTTACCTTTTGCAATTTCTTTAATTTGTTCGATATTATTCTCCTATTTAAACCATTTAATTTGGCTATATTTAGGATATTCTTGTATTCTTTCTTAAAATGTTCTTCTTTTAGTGGGACATTTATCAATCTATATAAGAGGCTAGTAAATATTGCATTAAAATTCATCGGAGAACATATTGTTTAAACAACTCACCTCATAGGATTCATGCTTCCATGATATTGCGATTTCAAACATAGTCATGTTCGTCTGACGAAATTCTTCGGCCGTCAACTATTCTATTGTCACCATCTTCAGTGCTGCCATCTATGGTTGAATTTATGAACTTCAAAATCAATGTAATTTCGTTAGGGATATCAAAATTCATTGATCTATTTTTGTTTTTCTGAATGTATATTTTTTCCCAAACTGTCAATTCCAAAGGTTTCTCTACTTGTTTTAAAAGTTTAGCTTCTCTTCCAATTTTATGATGTTCTAATAAACTATGTGCAGCAATTGCAGATTTTTCAATTTCACAATTTTTAATATTTTTGAAATGTTCTTTTGTCCGAATTTCCAAATTCCTTTTTGTTTTTCCTATATAAACTTTATTGCAATCTTCACAATTTATTTGATAAATTCCAGATTTCTTACTGTCTGGAACATTGACTTTTTTTATTGGTACTTAGAAGATTACCCAGACTAAATTTATTTATTGGTGCCAAAGAAATGTTGTATTTGTCAAAATAAAAAAATAAAAAAAAAATTTGGCACCAATAAATAAATTTAGTCTGGGTAATGTTCTAAGTACCAATAAAAAGTCAATGTTCCAGACAGTAAGAAATCTGGAATTTATCAAATAAATTGTGAAGATTGTAATAAAGTTTATGTAGGAAAAACAAAAAGGAATTTGGAAATTCGGACAAAAGAACATTTCAAAAATATTAAAAATTGTGAAATTGAAAAATCTGCAATTGCTGCACATAGTTTATTAGAACATCATAAAATTGGAAGAGAAGCTAAACTTTTAAAACAAGTAGAGAAACCTTTGGAATTGACAGTTTGGGAAAAAATATACATTCAGAAAAACAAAAATAGATCAATGAATTTTGATATCCCTAACGAAATTACATTGATTTCGAAGTTCATAAATTCAACCATAGATGGCAGCACTGAAGATGGCAACAATAGAATAGTTGACGGCCGAAGAATTTCGTCAGTCGGAGTTATGGCTGACGATTAACATGACTATGTTTGAAATCGCGATATCATGGAAGCATGAATCCTATGAGGTGAGTTGTTTAAACAATATGGTTCTCCGATGAATTTTAATGATTATACCTCATAATGTTTACTTCCCAACATTAATTAAATATAAATATTGCATGTTTATGTGCGAAAGGATTGAAGCCCATTGATTTGATATAATTATGGCTGGTTGGTATCTAATGTCGAGCACTTGATAATGAAATCATTCGCTCTCTTGCACTCCAATATTTAGCATAAAGGCTGGTCTCTTCTACAAAAGCTGGACAACGGAGGAGATGGTTTCTTTCCATATCTTCATTTAAATTGCAAAAAGGGCATTTAGGTGAATCTGTTATGCCTATTCTGTGTAGGTGTTTATTCAAGCAGTCATGTCCCGTTAACAGTCTGAATGTTGCTACTGCAGATTTTCTTTGTAATGTAGTAATGTCATAAGCTTGTAGATTTTCCCATTCCTTTCCAGATGTTTTGGTGGTGTATTCTTCTCTAAGTTTATTGATGTATTTATTTGAGATAATTCTTTTGATAGAGTGAAAGGAAACTGGAGTAGAAGTTGGGTTTGAAACAATTTTGCTACCCTTCTTGGCCAGAAAATTGGCTATTTCATTGCCTGTCACTCCACAATGGGCCGGAATCCATTTTGACGTACAACTTTTTTATGTAGACGGGGAAACTGTCGGTAAGTTTGATTCATTTGTGTGACATTCGATAATTTTGATTTGCTTTGGGGTGTTGTCTCGGGTTTGGTTATAGGATGGAGAATGGCTGCTTTGGAGTTCACATTAGAATTACAACTTGTGTAAATTTTTGGATGTGGTATAAAAGATTTTGTAAACTTAAGAAAATTGCTAGGATTTCGCCATCAAAGTTTGTTGAATTTGTGTTTAGTTTACGATAAAAGGAAAAAAGTGGACATACTGCACCAGCACCAGTGCCACCGTCATTTGGTAGGCTGGAGCCATCTGTAAAAATATGTATCTTAGATTTATTATTTCCAGTGACATTTGTTGTAAAATATATGGAGGAGTACACAACTAAATTATTGTAATCAAATGGTAAAGAGAAAAATTTATGCCTGAACCGGGAATCGAACCCCGAACCTTCAGCTTTCCGTGCTGATGCTCTAACCATTGAGCTAATCCAGGCTTCCTTCCCATCCAAGCATAAATCCTTCCTTTACCTTACTGTCTTGGTCCCACATTCAAATGCTATGAATCATCATTCACAAATATACAATGAATGGCTTCTACCTTAAGAAGACATGAAGGGACTCCACATAGCTATAGCATTATTTATTAAATTAATATTAAGAAGCTAAAGCTGTTACTATGATTGATATAAGTATATTAAAGTACACAACTAAATTATTGTAATCAAATGGTAAAGAGAAAAATTTTGATTACAATAATTTAGTAGTGTACTTTAATATACTTATTTCAATCATAGTAACAGCTTTAGCTTCTTAATATTAATTTAATAAATAATGCTATAGCTATGTGGAGTCCCTTCATGTCTTCTTCAGGTAGAAGCCATTCATTGTGTATTTGTGAATGATGATTCATAGCATTTGAATGTGGGACCAAGACAGTAAGGTAAAGGAAGGATTTATGCTTGGATGGGAAGGAAGCCTGGATTAGCTCAATGGTTAGAGCATCAGCACGGAAAGCTGAAGGTTCGGGGTTTGATTCCCGGTTCAGGCATAAATTTTTCTCTTTACCATTTGATTACAATAATTTAGTTGTGTACTTTAATATACTTATTTCAATCATAGTAACAGCTTTAGCTTCTTAATATTAATTTAATATATGGAGGAGTTTCAGATTTCTTGATGTCTTCTGTTAAATGAAGGTTATATTCAATTTCCAAAAATTCTAGAGGGTTGTTTCTCATCTGCATATTTTCTTTTGAATGTGGAAGTTGCAATTTCTGTTTGATTTCTTGTACTATGCTTAAGAAGCTTTGCTGAGATTTTAAACATACTTGTGGTTTTCTTTGGGTCCAGTTATTATGGGGTAGCCTTAAAAATTTTTCATACTGTGTGATTGCTGTTTTCTCAATTACAAATGCTATGTTTGGGTTATTTGTTAAGATTTGCATGGCAGTGATTGGTGTTGTTTTAACGGCTCCTGTTATCAGGCGGAGGATTTGGTTCTGCAATTTATTAAGTTTTTCCACTTTAGTAGTTACTAGGATTTCTTCGCAATAATGAAGTACAGGTTTTATGTACATTTGGTTTGATATAATTATCAGTATGTGTATCCTTCCTGTATACATCAAATTCAATTTTTTGACTTGATATGTCTTATAATTACTTATTTTAGGAATTCTCACTATGAGGTATATTCATTAAGGTAGAATATGTTTATCACTCACCTCATATTGTTCTTCTTATTTGATTATAGACTAGTTTCGGAACATAGTTTCTGTTCCATCCTCAGTAACATCACGACCGTTCTGTCGTCTTGAAGAGTTGTCCTTCTCTCCTTCCATTGGCTGACTGAAAAACCTCGAAACCGGTTTCGAGGTTTTTCAGTCAGCCAATGGAAGGAGAGAAGGACAACTCTTCAAGACGACAGAACAACGGTCGTGATGTTACTGAGGATGGAACAGAAACTATGTTCCGAAACTAGTCTATAATCAAATAAGAAGAACAATATGAGGTGAGTGATAAACATATTCTACCTTAATCAATTTTTTGACTTTTTTCATTCCTACATATGTATTATGAATTTGATGTATACAGGAAGGATACACATACTGATAATTATATCAAATCAATGGGCTTCAATCCTTTGGCACATAAATATGCAATATTTAATAGCCTCTTATATAGATTGATAAATGTCCCACTAAAAGAACATTTTAAGAAAGAATACCCTAAATATAGCCAGATTAAATGGTTTCAATAAGAGAATAATATCAAACAAATTAAAGAAATTCAAAAAGGTAAAACAACTTAAAGAATGCTCTACCCTACAAAATGTTAGTAAAGAAAAGAAAAAATCAAGAAAATTACTTACCATCCAGTAGTACATAGGAAATTTCAAAAAATGTTTGACAAACACAACATTACTTTGGCACCAATAAATAATATTTAATTTTAGGAAGTTATATTTTGAGGTTATTTTAATTATATTATTTTTGGTCTGGACATCTTATCTCAATATTAATGTTGATTTGTTCTTGGACATGTTTCAAAACAATTCTGTTTTATCGTCTGGGAAAGCTGACGATAAAACAGAATTGTTTTGAAACATGTCCAAGAACAAATCAACATTAATATTGAGGTAAGATGTCCAGACCAAAAATAATATAAACCAATAAATAAATTTAGTCTGGAAAAACTTCTAAGTACCAATAAAAAATCAACATCCCAGACAGTAAGAAATCTGGAATTTATCAAATAAATTGTAATGATTGTAGCAAAGTATACTTAGGAAAAACAAAAAGGAATTTTGAAACATGCGCTAAAGAACATTTTAGAAATATTAAAAATTGTGAAATTGAAAAATCAGCAATTGCTGCACATAGTTTGCTAGAACATCATAAAATTGAAAAAGAGGCAAAACTTTGAAACAATTGGATAAACCATTGGAATTGATAATTTGGGAAAAGATATTCATTCAGAAGAATAAATATTGATCTATGAACTTCGATATTCCGGTGGATAAAAATTTAATTTCAAAGTTTATAATCCGAACCAACGATGGCAGCACAAGAGGTGATGTCCTTAGAGAAATCAACAACCAGATAATTTCATCAATGGAAGTCATGACTGAAGAGGGACAAGATATTGTCTGAAACTGCCGGTATCAAAGAAATTTGAAATTATATGAGGTGAGTCGTTAAAAATATGTTCTCCACTCACTATTAATGATATAACCTCATAATGTTTACTTCCCAATATTAATTTAAATATAAAACATAAATAAATTAGTCTGGTTAAGACACTTGCCACTAGGGAAGCAGTGGGATGAACAGAATCAATCTATCAAATCAACATGAAATTACCACTACTTATTTTAGGAATTCTCACTATGAGGTATATTCTACCTTAATGAAATTACCAATTTTGCAGCATCTTCTTTAGCTTGTATTGCAGTCTGGAGAAGCTGCTCAGCATTCTGTAGTTCACCAATTTCATACTTCAATTCTTGTTCCAACTCACTAATTTCTTCTTCCAGTTCATCCACGATCACCTCTTCACCAGAAAGTGCTGCTTCAGCTGCATCTACGGCTTCTTCTGCTTTTTCAGCAAGCAGCATTTTCACCTGAGCACAAGTTAGAAAACTCCATCATGCATCAACTGCATAAACAAGCAAATCCCCTCAATAAGTTGGGGGATTCTATGCCAAGAACATAAATTCAAATTTAAAAAAAGAAAAAAAACATTTTATTGTTGCAGTATGTGAAAAATTACCTGAGAGAAATATATATGTTGATTTTTCCAAAAAAATTGATAAATGCCTCCTTAAACTGAAGAGAGAAGTTGAGCTCAAAGTAACCTAAAATCAACATATTTTCAATGTAATTTGTATTGCTCAGACAGTGTAGCCAATTTATTACAAAACCCGCTAACAATGAAGTGAACGCTAGACTAATCTGATGTACTAACTTGACCATTTTCTCACCCTAACTTGCCCACTAATGGTGGACTCTTGGGATAGAATCCCCTTATATGTGAGTAAACATGTTAATGGCTCTAGGAGAAATGTGTGTTATCACGTTGGCCATCACAATGCTAAAGTCAATTGGGCTATTCTTTACAACATGTGATGCAACTTTTTTAATTCCTTCATAAACTCCTATGAAATTTTATTCTTAGGGTTCCATTTTTCAAATTATTTCTCACCATTTAAAATGATTTTTACATTTTTTCTAACAATTATTTCAATATATTTTTCAATGATATTTAACTACTTACGTAGCATGAAGATGTGGCAGCCATATTGATTTTAATGAATATTCTAAGCAAAAACAAAGTCATGTTCCAGTACAGCCAACATAGAGTGTGTACTAATTAACTGTACACATATTCTTCAGAATTTCAGAACTTAGTATCTATTTTTGGGTATTGCCTTCTTTCACAGGTTAGAGTGCTTAAATAGCATTAGGTTAGGTTGGTATTTCACAAGTTAGAGCACTTAAATTACGTTGGGTTAGCTTTTAGGTTTGTTAAATATCGTGTATATGTTGGCTGTATCCCGTGATTCCATAGTGTAAAATGCTTTGCATTTATTGGCACATGCGCATGGTGTATGATTGGAACTTAGAAGAAGTTTTTGCATCACATGTTGTAAAGAATCCCCGTCATTTGTTCTCTGATCAAATATTCACTGGTGACATGGTGGCATAGAATAGCAATAAGTTGAATTTATGGTCTTGATTTTCCTGGTTTATGTATATACTTTTTTTTGTTAATTAAATTGTATGTATATGGTTTCATTATGAGAGAAAAAAATGTGACTGCTAGTGGAGCAATTTTTAAATTTTAACTTTCAGGTAAAACTCCATTTCTGAGATTGAATTTTCCTAATTTTTTAAGAATATCTTTATTGGTTTATTTAAATGGCATGCTGAGTTTCAGTGCAAAAAATCAAAAAGTGTCTTGTTGGAACTCTCATGTTTTGTCTAAAACTAGACACTAGAATTTTGAATTCTTTGCAATCTTTTTAATAATGAAATGGAGACACTCCATATTAAGCAAGATATGAGAGCAATAAGTGAGTTATTTTGTAACACAACTTTCCCCCAAATAGAACATAACTGATTAACAAAATCAACATTGTATCTCAAATCCAAGGAAAAAATCAATAATAATATTCCAAAATATAAATATCCATGCAGATATAATCAAATTTCAATTAAAAAAATTGTAACCTATTCCTATATTAACCAGCAGGAATTGATTAAACTATGTAAATGCCTCAATAAGTTGAATTTATGGTCCAATTTTGCTGGTTTATAGAATGTACCTTTTTTTTTTGTTAATTAGATTGTATGTATCCAGTTGTGTTACAAGAAAACAAACATGGCGCCTGCTTGAGCAATCTTTTAATTAATTCTTTCATGTAATTCCCCACTCCTATTGTTCAGACTTTGCTGATTTTTGGAGAATACATTTCTTGTTCTATTTTAATGGTATATACCAAGTTTTGTCCTGAAAAATTGAACATTTTGGCCGCTAGAGCAATTTTGCAGTTTAATGAACTGGACATTAATTTTCTTAATTGATTGCTATGTGCCGAGTTTGAAACTGAAAAAAAAAAGTTATGATCGCTAGAGCATTAAGACACACACACACACACATCCATGTGTAAAATGAATAGATGTTGATAGGTTACCAAGAAGAACATGGGAAAAAAAGGTAGAGGTAAACCAAAAAATGCCTGGCTGCAGGACATAAAGAAAGTGATGAAAGCAAACTGATTGCAAGACATTGAAAATATATTTGAGGAAAAGGAGCCTGGGTTCAATTCCCAGTAGGAACATGTTTCCTGAGTGATGGTTTATTTGGGGTTTTTCTTCACCTGTAAAACAAATATCACGAACGGTCACTGAACATCATCTGGCAATCATTATCATCATATTTGCCATGTTTAGTGAATGTGTATTATCTCGGAGAATGCACTGACACTGAGCTATGTCCTTGTGTGGTAAAAAGATATGTGTGTGATTCATAGCTAAAAATGCCTCTACGTAGGTCACTAGATAAGTTTTGAGATGTGCAAAAATGGGTCACGATAGAGTATCCATAGCTATCACATCTTTTCAATCTTTAGCACATTCTGTACACCGTTGCATCCTCTGGAACCACTTCTGGAAGCAGCCACGCCACTCGATCTCCTCCAACAACATCTTCTGGGCTAGGAAATTGGTGTCCGCACATGTAGTTCTTCACATTCGGGAACAGGAAAAAGTCGCATGGGGCTAGGTCCAGACTGTAGGCTCAATGATACATTAATTTCACCGGCGTCTTTTCCAGAAACCTAATTGTTGCATTGGCTGTGTGCAAAGAAGCATTGTCATGGTGGAGTAGAATTCCCCGCAGCCCAGTCTTTGACTGCTTCTCCTGGATCTTTGGGGAGACAGAATTCTGTATACCATTTAGTAGTAACTGTCCTCTCATCCTCTAGCACAACTATAGTCAGATGACCACTTGTTGAGAAGAAAGTGGCCATCATTTTCTTCCCCACACTCTTAGGTATTTTGACTTTGGTCGGAGGCTGCTCATCTGGGAAGACCCACACCTATGATTGGTGCTGTTTCATGGTCATACTGGTAGATCCAAGTTTTGTCACCTGTCACTATGTCTGACACCCGGCAGGAGTCCCCGTTGTTGAATCTCGCCAGCATTTATCTGCACAATTCCACCCTTGTGTGTTTATGCCCTTCTTGACAAGTTTGTGGCACCCATCGAGAATAAATTTTTCTCACCCTTAAGTATTGGTGCAGGATGGTGGAACACTTGGCAAACTAATCCCTAGGGCCTCCTCGATGTCCTTATAGGTCAGTTGTGGATCTTCCTTAATCAGAGATTCCACCGCAGAGACGTTTTCTTCTGTCACCACTGTTGATGGCCACCCATTTCTCCCTCCATCTTTAAGGGATGTTCTCTCCCTCTTAAATTCAGGAAATCAGCAGAAAGCTGTTGCACGCGAAGGAGCAAGGTCCCGAAATGTTTGTGTGAGTTGCTTAAGTGTTTGCGACTCATTTAAACCACACTTAAAATCATATAAAATCATAGCAAGAAAATACTTCCTCTCAAGCTCCATAGGACACATTTGATTTCACCATGCACAGACTACTTCACAAGGGTGCTGCTCAGAGAGAACTGAAAGGAATCGTTTCTACCTGCTATGGTTTTGACGTTCGAGAGTTGGGCTTTCAAATGGTATATTAGTTTATTGCATTCCTGTCGCCATACTTTCATGTCTCAAAACTTATCTAGTGACCCTCCTACCGACAGCTGCTGTTATGAAATGGAACATCATCTGAATTTATCATGTACTAGCTAATACCCGGTGTGCACTGCTGTGTCTAAATAAATGAAATGTGTTTTTTGTTTAGTTGAATAAGTTAAAAAAGTTATAAATTTATATTGTAATTATTTTTAGATATTCTATTCTGTTTACCTGGCATTGCCTAGGAATCTATTTATCCCGATCTTGGCATCAATGAGTTGAAAGACAAAAACGATTATCCATAAAAGATAGACATACGCTGCCACAGACTTTTTTTGAGATATTCAATTCTGTGTACATTAATTTGGAACATTTGTTATGGTTTAGGCAATGTAAGCCATTTAAGCATCCAAAAGTGACTTTTTTAGTGCACTGATACACATTTTTTTAGCTCTGCTCCTATAATACAGGGTGGACCGCTCGAATGGACCTAATTTCAATTGCTTGTTACTGGCAAACGGTTGAAGATAGAAACTTAAAACAACGTTCATATTACAGAAAAACTCACCAAGTTTTGATATCCAGATCACCACATCTCTATATGAGCCCCAGCAGTCACTGTGACGATATCAAAGCGATGAACAATTTCTTGCCAAGTACGTTGGAGTATGTCTTCTGGAATGTTCTCAATAGCCTCTATGATGCGCTCACGAAGATCACGAAGGTCTTTGACTGGGGTGGTGTAAACTTTATCTTTGACATAGCCCCAGAGAAAGAAATCCAGTGGTGTTAAATCGGGAGATCTCGGGGGCCACGCGATTGGTCCTCCCCTACCAATCCAACGGCCAGGGAAAATGTTGTCCAAAGTCGTACGAACTTCATTGGACCAGTGGGGGGAGGAGCACCATCTTGCTGGAAAACGATGTTAGGCTGCAGTTGTTCAATTTGTGGAAAGAAGAACTGCTCCAGCATGTCAAGATATGTGGTACCACGAAACAGTTTTCTCGGCGAAGAAGAAAAACGGTCCAATGACCTTATTATGTGACAAACTGCACCAAACATTCATCTTCGGACTATCACGAACATGCTCTTGAATAGCGTGAGGATTCTCCGATCCCCAGATCCGCACATTATGCCGGTTTTACCTTGCCTGACAAATGGAAAGTGGCTTCGTCCGAGAAGAAAATCTTGGTCATGAAGTCAGGATCAGCGCCGAGACGGTCCAGCATCGTATTGGCGAATTCCACTCGTTTCGGCATGTCATTCGGCTCCAGACGTTGCACTAACTGCACTTTATATGCGTGCAGTTTGAGGCGTTTGTGGACAATCCGTTGTAATGTCGATTTTGGTATTTGAAGTTCCCGCGAAGCTCTTCTTAATGACTTCCGGGGGCTTCGCTCAAATGCGGCTTGAACATTTGCTACCATTTCATCGGATGCTCTGCGACCACCACCATGCTTCTTCAACACAGATCCTGTAGCTAATAATGTATCACGCCACTTCTTTATGCTTCTAGCAGTTGGAGCATCACGGTTAAACACACGCCGGAACTCCCTTTGAACTCTAATGATTGATTTAAACTCCGCATACCACAAAACAGCTTGCGCTTTCATCTGCGGAGTCGCCATTTTCACAAACAATTAAATCTAAGAACGAGAAACGTATCTTTGTGCCATCTACCGACAGGATTCGAAACTTGGTGAGTTTTTCTGTACTATGAACGTTGTTTTAAGTTTCTATCTTCAACCGTAGCAATTGAAATTAGGTCCATTCGAGCGGTCCACCCTGTATGTATGGTAATATGTTATATACGTTAATTGTCCCAAGAAGTCTCTAAATGAAGGTGAAAACCCCATTCAAATCAGTCAAACAGTTTTTGAATCCATAAAGGACAGACAAACTCACAGGCACTCACTTTTATATATATGGTGGGTCAAAATTATGCAGACGATAAGAGGCTTCTATTTGGAGCATTTTGACATAAGGGACCAGTGGTCGGAAATTAATATTTAGGATGCCACACCATCTTGAAGATCACTTGCAAGGTACTTTTTTTGACACTCATCACCAACTTAGAGCTCAGAGCAGTTGTTGAAAGTAGCAACCACCAGTCTCAATACATGCATTACAATGATGCATGATATTTGGTCGCACCCTCTCCAAAATTCCTGGTGTCTGTTGCACAATGATACTGGAAGCTAGGACCCTAGCAAGCAGTCCCTCCTAAGTTTCTACTGGAGTTTCATACATCAATGTCTTCATGTGCCTCCATAAGCAAAACAAATAACAAATGAAAGTACCAGGCAGTTTGAAATGACAATTAAAGCAGCTTACAGAAACGTCCCTCACATACCTTGAAGATGGCATGGCATTCAAAATATTAATTTCCGACCACTGGTCCCTTATGTCAAAATGATCCAAATAGAATCCTCTATGAATTATTAATGAGTTGTATATTTTGACTCACCTCATATTTCTTGATTTTTATGCAGACCTGTTTCTTCGCTTCTGTGCAACATTCTCAATGCATAACATCAGTTGTAATGCATCGAGAATGTCGCACAGAAGTGACGGAACAGTTTGCATACAAATCAAGAAATATGAGGTGAGTCAAAATATACAACTCATTAATAATTACACCTCATAGTATTATTTCCTACATATATATAACAATCCTCTATGGTCTGTATAATTTTGACCCTAAAGGTTGGGAACACCTTGTATAAAGATTTTAATGGAGGAATATACATCAATTTTATTTCTTCAAAATCAGATTTATATAGCAATAACATTTATAATAAAATAAGTAATACCAATATAAAATTGTATTGTTATTATTCAATGATTGTACCTGATGAGCTGCTTCTTCGCCTGCAATTTCTTGAGCTTCTGAAGCTGCCTTGGCCTCTTGCGCTGCTTTTTGGGCAAAGTTTATGACATTAGTGTTCTTAGCTTTTCCTGGCTTTGCATTATTTTGGCAGTTACCATCAAGACAAGCTGTGTCTTCAAATTTTGGATTTACTCCACGTTTTTCCTGCAATACCATTTAATGCAATGAGAAATCATACTTTACTACAAACAGTATTGACATTGGCAATTCATTCTGGCTCATTAAAATCCAAATTTCAGGAAAAATTATAAATCATGCTGAACCAATAGTTTTATTCTTCCAACAAACTAAAATAACTAAATTTAATGTGTAGAACAGAAAATAGAAGAAAATAATAAAACTAAATAAAACTATAGGCTACATTGAGTATGAAAACTAAGACTTAATTAGATAAGTCAGTATTCCATTTGCTCCTTACTTTTATCTTTAACCGATTGGTATTTCTTCCTTTTCTAGTATCAGGTCCCTCTTTCTACTTTCCTATCCAGTCTCCCTTGCCTGACTTGTTTTCTTCGACCCTGATGGTATTAGAGTATTTGAGGCCAAAGGGTCATTTCTGTCTTTCCTATATCTCTTTCTTTTAACCTCGTGGACACTCACCTTGAATGCCCACATAAGCTGCATGTTCAAATGCAGCCCCATTGCAACTTATATGCAATGGATTCGTGTCATCAACTAAGGCTGGATACACGTAATGAAGAAGTAAGTATTCCATTTAAAAGAATCAGATCATGAAAAATATAGGCAGAAATAAACAAACTTTGGAAAATGTACAGTCAATGTACCCACCCAAGTTGATATTTTCTATGTCAAATGTAATGATTGATTTTGTACAATTATTTATTTCCTATTTATAGGTGACTTAACACGACTTTATCAGTATCGATGGTCTTGGCGTTAAGTTCCTTGCTCCTGGCCCTGAGGGTCATGACAAGAAAGTCGGCAGGGTTGCTTGATTCTTCATTACATGTATCCAGCTGTAGCTGATGACACGAATCCATTGCATACTGCTGCTTATTTCGCTTTACAAGAATCCATATTGTGTATCAGTTGCAATGGGGCTGCATTGATGTACATGCTGCTTATGTGGGCATTTTTAGTTCCTTGTTTACCTAATATGTCAATAATAAGGTTAACCCTTCTCACCCATCAAGGTGAGTGTCCGCGAGATTGTAAGAATTAGATCAATAGAGAGGAATGAAAATAGGAAAAGATCTCCTAGGCCTCGAATGCTCTAATATCATCAGAGTCGAAAAAACAAGTTTTAGCCAAGAAAGACTATATACAGAAAAGATAAAAGGAGCAAAACATAAGTAAGTGGAAGCATTGTTTTGCTCAGCTTGGGCACCTTGTGGTTCCCATCCACATATCCCCTAGATGATTCTTTTAGAATGCAAAAAATCCAAGGAACAAGTACTCCAAAAAGGAATTTAGGCTCGAATCTATGAATGCATTAGACTATAAAAGTCGTTCTCTGCCTGTACTCTGCTGAGAAAGTTACATCCAAATACGTTTTTGTGTACTCAAAAATCTGTTCATGCCATAATAATTGTTGAAATTCCTAAGCTACCTGGCGAGGTGACTTAGCAGAGAAACGAATCATGAGCAACCCAATGGTAACCGAGTAGTTTGAAACCTTGCTGCGTACCTTGCTGCTTTATCCAAGATGTCGGACCTTGAAGACTGCGATCATGTTTTCGATATACGTGGAGAAGAGGAATTAATAGAGGCTACCAAAGAATTCAACTGGAAGAACAGGAGAATCGGCGTAATATTGCGCGATGCAGACGTCGTATACGGTATTATTTGCAGGACGCAAGCGTAAATGCGTTCCTCTAGCAGACAAAAATAACGGAAGTGGTTTTATTGCTGAGAATTCTGGGTAATTTCTTGCCAATATTACGAAAATGACGACTTTCATGCATGACAATAGCTAATTCGATCTTTGCACTTGCTCACGGAAAGTCAGCTCACTAGTGGATTGGAAGTAATTTGAGTAGAGACTAATGTATTTGCATGCGGTCCTTGAGAATTAGCTTGGTTAAGTAACTCCAGCTACAGAGCACCCTTGTCCCTTTGTGGGGATGTGTGGGTATAGACTAGACTAACACAATTTTAATTAATTAATGAGTTAGAATTTACCCTTTACTTCATAATTGTAGATTTCTCAAAAACATTTGCAATACTTGTACGTATTACCTTCAGTACATCTAACTGTTAGTATTGAAACTGTTAGTTAGATGGAACTGAAGGTAATAGACAGAAGTATTCAAATATGTTTGAAGAGAAAAAGTATATGCACAGACTGGGGTTTGAACCCAGGACCTTTAGCTTTCTATGCCAATGTTCTACCAATTGAGCTACCTGAGCACTCCAATCTAAATACAAATTTTACTCTTATACATTGTTAATTCCTGAGTGTCAAATGCTACGAACCGTTGCTCGATCACACAAATGGCGGCTTCTTTTTTAAGAAGAATTTTATTGGAAATTTAAACATTACTTTATAAAGCTAGTAGGGCTTCTTTCAATGTTTTTATTATTAATTTAATACTTCTCACTGAAGGACAAGTTATATTTGAAGAGAAAAAATACGCTCAGACTGGAGTTTGAACTCATGATCTTCGGCTTTTTATGCCATTGTTCTACCATCTGAGCTACATGAGCACTCCAATCTAAATGCAATTGTTTGATCAATGGTTCGTAACATTTGGAACTCAGGAATTAACAATGTATAAGAGAAAAATTTGTGTTTAAATTGTAGTGCTCAGGTAGCTCAGTTGGTAGAGCATTGACATAGAAAGTCAAAGGTCCTGGGTTCAAACTCCAGTTTGAGCATATTTTTTTCTCTTCAAATATAATTTGTCCTTCAGTGAGATGTATTAAATTAATAATAAAAACATTGAAAAAATAATAAAAAAAGCTGCTATTTGCAAAAGATAGAAACGAAGGTTTCATAGCATTTGGTGCACGGGAATTAACAACATATATAAGAGAAAGATTTGAGTTTAGATCGGAACTCACTCAGGCAGCTCAGTCGGTAGAGTATTGGCCCAGAAAGCCAAAGATCCTGGGTTCGAGCCCCAGTCTGAGCGTATACTTTTTCTCTTCAAATATGATTTATCCATCATTGAGATGTATGAAATGAATAATAAAACATCAAAAGAAGCCGTACTGGCATTATAATGTAATATAAAAATTCTCAAATTAATGTCTTCTTAATAAAGAAGTCGCCATTTGCAAAGATAGGAACAAAGGTTTCATAGCATTTGGTGTGCGAGAATTAACAACGTATATAAGAGAAAGATTTGTGTTTAGATTGGAACTTGCTCAGGTAGTGGACTTATTGACCTGGAAAGCCAAAGATCCTGGGTTCGAGCCCCGATCTGAGCATATAATTTTTATTTTAAAGTATGATTGAAACATGTCTTCGAGAAATCTACAAATATGAGGTGAGGTGTTAAATTCTAACTCAGGTATTAATTAAAATAAACTCAAAGTGTCACTTCCTTAAAATATTAATAACTTTAATTGTAACATTATCCAATAACTGTGTACTTATAATATTGTGCTTGTCGCATTTTTAGAAGTTGATTAATTTTATGAAATGGTGATTATTCCTGGTAATGAAATTCCGATTGCGATTGATTGAGGGTCTTTCCACTTTTCAGCGGTTGCCCTTTTACCAGCCGGCTGCTGGCCCTTCACATCCACATGTGTCAATCACAGAGGTAGATGATCAACAGCCAGTGTAGGGGTGACATGTGGTTAGCATGTCAAGTCCCCCAGCCGTTATAGCTGGTTCCTCAACCTGGAGCAGCCAGTGTAGGGGTGACATGTGGTTAGCATGTCAAGTCCCCCAGCCGTTATAGCTGGTTCCTCAACCTGGAGCCACTACTTATTGTAGCTACCCAATTGCCTCACGATGCTGGGTGGGCACCGGTCCCATACTGGCCGAAATACCATGAGAAAATTTCTTCCCCCATGGAGACTCAAACCAGCGCAAGTCCCGTTGCTCTGCGCCAAGGCTTCCTACCTTAACCGCTCGGCTACAGCGCGGGACGGTAATGAAATTTAACCCACCATTAATAACCTTTACACTATTGAAACATTTAGTGCGATTATTTGTGTCAGCTGAGCTTTCAAACATTCTTATAATCATATTTTTTGTCATCTGTACAACAGGTTAACTTGAATTGCCAAGGCCTACTGAAATGTTAGCTGTCACATGTTCATAAAATAAACTTACTGTATTAAGTGTTGGTGCTTGAACTGGTGGTGACTGCTGCAGAACACCAAAGTTTTGCAATTCTAAACTGAATGGAACTAAAAAAAAAAAGATATTTATGTTTAAGTTAATTTCTTAATTAATAAATGAGTTAAAAATTTAACTCCTCACCTTGGGTGTCCAAAATACTTCCAATGCAAAAGGGGACTTGTACAAAAGATTAAAGGAAAAACCTGGGACATTAAAAAAAAAAAAGATGGAACATGAACAAAATATAAAAGGAAGTTTCAAAAATTGTATAAAACAAATGATACAAATTGCACATATAAGTTATGCCTATTTTTTATTGCCCATTAAAATTACTTACTCAACTACATTAATCAAAAACCACTGAAGTAATTGTTTATTAACGTTTAAAAATATGTGTTTATCGCTGTAAGGAGTATAAAAATCCACTAACTAAATCTCTTTCATCTAAGTTAAAATTGTATTTCTCCACTTCCTAGTGCCAGAATCAGCAGGAAATCTCCAACATTGGTTGCACTGACTATAGATTGACAATTTGAAAAATGTACCTGTTATGAGAGTAAAAAACAAAAACTATAGACCAAACAGTGCATTGTGGTCATACAACTGGTGCTTTCTAATGTTCATATTTATAATTACACAGTAAAGAACAAAATGAAAGTCGCCATTCATAAATACATTGACAAAGCACTGTCCCGGGAAAAAAGGGATGAATGGACACCCTATCCTCACCTCATAATTGTAGATTTATCGAGGATATGTTTCTATAATTCTTAGTATTATCTTCAGCTCTATCTAACTAGTTAAATAACTATAATTATAGAGCTGAAGATAATACTGAGAAGCATTGAAACATGTCCTCAACAAATCTACAATTATGAGGTGAGGAGTTAAATTTGTTACTCATTTATTAATTAAAATAAACCTCATAGTGTCACTTCCTTTAAATATTAATAAAAGTTAATTTCTATTCAAATTCAAAGTGATTCAGATGGTAATATTTAGACACCTTTGTCTGTTGTCTTTGGTGTTACTTCTTAAATATATTAAATGGAAATAGCTACTATTCTTCTTAAAAATTATTATAAATATAACAATGTACCATTTACCTAAAAGAACAGTTATAATGAATGCATTCTTCTTCCACATTTTTTCCAAATTTTAGTGTTTATTATTTTATTAATTCTTAGCAACTGATTACAATACAGTTGTATAATGTGTGATATTGTTACATACTGGGTTTCAATCCACAAAAATACTACAGTTTAAAGAATTTATTTAAATTTATTCAGATGTAGATAGTGGGAGTTAATTTGATGAAATAGCTCCTATGTCTCATTTTTTAAACTTGATAACACCTTTTCAATGTTTTTATTTTAAATTTATCACTCACACTGAAGGACAAATTAATATTAGAAGATAAAAATGCATGCTTGAATAGAGGTCCCAGGTTTAAATCCCAGTTCAGGCATAAATGTTTCTTTATTTAATATTTGTAGAAAATAACACCATGAGGTTTCTTTTAATTACACTCAACAACAACAAATTACTTGCAATCTCGAAATGTATCAATAACTATGTTTTCGGACTCGCAGAAGACAAAAATGATATTCGTTAATATTTAATTTTAGGAAGTTATATTTTGAGGTATATATGATATTCGTTTTTTTGTATCACCTAACAGGAGTCAGATATTTCCACCACAATCTATAGCAGAAGTGCTCGTTTCTGTGAGAGCCGCAGGAGCTATTGTCTCTCAAACTGATCACCCGTATTTTTTTTCGTGCGATTTTATTACCCTTAGGGTAGTTACACCCTCACAAATGCTCAGATATACAGAACTTCCTGATTGCCACTGTCAAATACGTGAAGTAGTGGCTTGTAATACCTCGTTCTGTGCAGTTCGTCTTACATTATGAGTTAATCATTATGATTGTGAAGTGTTGATATGTGCATTATTATATATCATTATGGAGTAATTAAATTTAAACAATCTATTATAAAATATTTGAATATGTAAGTTTAAGTGTTTTATAATTTTGCAATGTCTTGCCGCTGTAAGAATTCTCCTAATTTATTCTGTTACGTATGTGGAGAGTATTGTACAAAATCTCAGCGCAGAACCATCATTCCACTATAAATAAAGGCGTACAATTTAAATTTCGGGAACTATAGTAAATTTGGAGATACTGATAAATATTGGGCCCACAATTCTTGCTGTGCAAACAGCCAAAAGATTTTAACAGGGTGGTTAAAAGGTTTGCATTTGTGCATGCCATTTGCCATTCTAATGTTGTGGAGGGAACTTATGGACCACATCACTGACTGTTATTTCTGTATGGTCAATATATCTGGTTTCACTTAAAAAAAAAGCATTCTATTCAGTATCCAAATATGCAGTCAGCCATGTGACCTGTTAAACATAGTGATTCTTTGCCAATTCCAAAACCTCCTGAAAAATGGACTTTGGGGGAAGAAAATACATCTCCTGACTCTAGTTCCTCTACTGATAATGGACCATCCCTATGTGATTTTGACTTAAATGTATCTCGAGAACCACATTTGATATGACAAGCTGAATTAAATGATCTTGTAAGAGACTTGAAGCAAAATAAACAATTGACAGAGATTTGACCAACTCGACTGGATGAATGGAACTTATTACAGCCTAGCACAAAATCACTTACAGAAAACGGGAATTAAATCTGTTGTCACTCTTCACAGAAAATGTAACACTTGGTTTACTGCAACGATATTAATGGGCTAATGGTTGAATAGGTAAGACAACATAATCCTCAAGAATGGCATCTCTTCATAGACTCGTCGAAATTAAGTTTAAAGGCCGTTCTTTTGCATTACGGGAATGTGCCAGTTGCCTATTACATTACTATGAGGGAAACATACGATAGTGTGAGAACAATTCTTAAGCCTTTGAATTATCCACAACATTGTTGGCAGATTTGTGCAGATCTGAAATTATTAGGCATGGTAAGAGGGATGCAGCCAGGATTCACAAAATGTTGCTGTTTCTTGTGTGAATGTGATAGTCGTGATAAGCATAATCATTATGAAATTAGGGAGTGGCCATCGAGAGAAACTTCAGTAGTAGGACAAGAAAATGTGAAAAACGCGCTGCTTGTTGATACAACTAAAATATTTTTGCCACCATTACATATAAAACTGGGGTTGATGAAGAACGTCGTGAAGACAATAGATAAATCAGGCAGGGCTTTCCAATATTTAAGGGTGAAATTTCAAATGTTGAGTGAGGCTCAACTAAATAAGGCATTTTTATAGGTCCTCAAATACGCAGTCTCCTTGATGATGCATTCAATCATCGCCATAGTGCATGATAAAGACAGGCATATTACAATTGCTTTTTTTTTTGATGGATGGGAAACAATCGCACTCGTCCACGATGTTAACGAAACCACCTTCTTTACCCTGGTCACCATTTCATCTATATATGGTGCAATAGTTCAATTTCGGTGGATCCTTAATTTTATAAGACTCTGAAATTTTGTTTACATTGCTTGGGCATCTTTCAGAGATGTTTTTAAGTTCTTAGGGTGCAGTATTTTAAGTTCAAAAGCAGGACCCTGTTGTTCTCCAAATCTGTCTGACAAAGCTATGTGAAAGGAATCCAAGGAATTTAAGATGGCCACCTTAAAGTAATCTTCGGTATTACATTGTAGATTAGGTCGATGTGTCTGCTTATTGGATATTCTTAGTAGTGTGATATCTACACCTAGTTCAGAAGCAATAGTCTCCATCTCTTTCATGATGCCTTCAGAGATCCCATAACCTTTTCTTTGCGATGATCTGTTACCATGCTTTTAATGCTTTCAACATGGGCTGTGCATTTAATTAAATCTATAGCCACGGCTTGCAGCGGATTAACGACAGGTTCCAAATAACTAGAATATATTGCTATCAGACACAAACAAAAGATGAAAGTACTTCTTCTTGCACCAACATGCAACTGATTAGCTTGGTGCATTTATTTCTATGGCAATCAATTCCAGGCCGTTCATCAATTCCAAAAAGTGTTTCTTACACATCCCAATACTTTTTATATAGTTGCGACCAGCGTGTTTCGCAGAGCATGGGGATGCTTGTGACGTGCTGTCTTCTCAACGGCGACTCTCGAAAAAATTATATCACCTCAGGCACACTATTCGAATCATTCACCATAAAAATGATTTTGTGCCTCGCGCAGTGGAAGTAAATACCTTTGGGGAAAAAAACTCGCGCAGATGTTTCTGGATCTCATTGTCTTTTCCTGCCATTGTTGAGCAGCCGTCATAGCCCTGGCAGACACATTTGTGGTCAATGTCTATCTCTTTGAAAAAAAAAACTCAATTTCTGCAGCAATTGACTGGGCGCCCATTCATTTCAGTTCAACAAAGTCCAAAAATTCTTCTCGAATTTTATTCAGTTTCTCTTAAAAAACCGCACACCAATGGGCAATTGCTACTTTCCAGAAATGTCACAGCTTTTATCAGCTAAAACACTGTAAAAGCTGGCATTTTTAGATCACCTGCAATAATTTCCTTTGACTCAAGTCACATAATTCAATCAATTCATTTTTGATTGGTGGAGAAACGTAAGTAGCATTCTTGGCGTTTAAATGAGGTTATAAGCTTACATCACCGGCATCAATTCTCCACTAAATCAAATCCCTGAAGGCGCCTTCGTCCAGGAATGAGATCCAGCGATCATGCTGGCCATAGTAGAGGACCTTCACTTCCAATCCAGTGATTAGGAAAGACATTATTCAGGTGGGTGTGGATGAACAAGTGGTAGGGTGTCCAAAAACTCTGCCATCACATTTCATAGCAACATGAGGTAGCACTGACCATTCAAAAGGGGTGCAGGAGATAAGGTCCTATGAGGTAATTCTGTACAATTCCAGCCCACCTGTTAATACCAGTATATCTCTGCTAAGGACCAGACATGTGGATGGAATGTGGATTGTTGTCAGTCCAGATACAGCTTTTGAATACTCCATCATGGATGCTAAAGGACTCATCTGTGAACAATACAAACTCTAGAAAGTTCAGACATGTGGATGGAATGTGGATTGTTGTTGAATCAGGGGTTTAGGCTCCACAGTTGGTTGGATAAAAGCCCCACTGTTGGGAGACAATATGAAGAAGGATTTTACTCCGGGGATGGTTTGGATAGTAGAGGATTAGGTGGGCTCTGGATTCGTAAAGGGACTTCCCCGGTTCACTGGGGAATTTAGGTGTTAGGTCTGCTCAGGTCAAAGTATCAGTAGGCATGAGTTCTCACTCAGGGATTCCACAGGGACTTCGTCGGGCAGAATTAGTGTGTAGAATGCGTCGTTTTGAATATATTTTATTCTTCCTTGAAGCATACAAAATGTTGGAGCACTGTACAATCTTTAGTTTGAATTACCTTGCACTGATCTCCAATCGGCGAGGTCGTTAGTTGTGGGTTTACCCAGTTAATAATTATCCGATGGCCTACTCACTCACTGATTTATTGACTTAACTTATGAAGTCTAAATATTCAGGCGCTTAATAAAAATAATGTTTAAGTCACGATATTCCGATGAAAAATGCTAAGCCCAAAATTTGTGTTAAATTTCCACTGGTGACCAGGTTGCCAGTGTGTCGAAGAGTATATGTGTGTAGGCGAAGTGACTTTGTATAATAGAAGTGACTTTTTATAAGTTTGTAGGACGAGTGACTTTGTATAAGTTTATGAATGAAGTGACTTGTATAAATGTATAACAGAAGTGACCTGGAGGAGCCTCCCTCACCTATTAGGTAAACTCGTTACTCCGACTATATCGATCTGATGGACCTGAGATCAGTTCTTAGGCACACATAACAAAACATATCATTGGTTAATGTACTCTTATATTTTAATCATGGGGGTGTTACAAATTTTTTATTGGCAATTTACGCTGTCGGAGGTTGGACCTTATCCGTGCTGGCTTCACGTACCATCGGGTCACAAGTATAGCTATGCTTGGGTTTTCCCTAGGTCATTGATCTCTAGGCTTCAGACGCTAGAATTTTGCCTCTTCCCACACTTTTTGCTAACGTTGTTTGTCTCAAGATGAAATCCCGGCTTGTAAATTTAGTTAATGTGTTATGGCCATCAACAATAAATCTGTTAACTTCTGGCTTACAAGATATTTCTACTCAATCCTGCGAGCAAAGGATTTGTCAACATTTCAGTTCTTTATCCATGTGTCGGCCACTTCCGCCTTAACAAAAGAAAGGGTGGCATTATCTGAGTTCTCGTTACCCTTGTTAATGACTAGTCGTTTAATTCCCATTGATACTAACTTCTTCGGATCATTTTATACGACATTTGCTCTTACATAATCAGGTTCTACTCGCTTCCCTGATTAATTTGAATACACATATGGCCTAAGAATCAATGCATGCATTAAATGAAATATGTAAATTATACGATCTAAAGATTTCTGTAAGGAAAACGAAGATCATGGCTTTTAGAGGAAGAGATCCAGTGAGATCCAAAATTATTTTAGAAAATCAAAGTATAGAACAGGTGTCTAGTTTCAAATATTTGGGCTGTGATGTTGGCTACAATGTGGAAAGAGATATTGACTCCAAAATAAATAAATTTCAGATGGTGTGTGGAACAATACAGAGAACATTCAAAAATAAAATTGGAAAGGAGACCAAGATAAAAATGTATAATGTTATGGCGGTTCCCACAATATTGTATGGATGTGAAACTTGGGCTCCAGTGAAAAAAACAGAAGGATAGAATACAGACGGCGGAGATGAGGTTCCTAAGACAAGTAAAAGGATGTACAAGACTTGATAGAATAAGAAATGAGGATATAAGAGAAGAATTGAAAGTTCAGCCTTTATTGGATAAAGTCACGAATTACAGACAGAAATGGATTGATCACATGGATGGAATGAGTAAGGACAGATATCCATTGTTAGCAAGAAATTATCAAAGCAAGAGGAAGACGTGATGTTGGAAGACCTAGAAGACGTTGGGCTGAGGCATTATGAAGTTGGAACGGGCAATTGCCTAATCTCTGGAGTGATGATGATATGGCCTAAGTCTAATAAATGCTTCATTCAATGATCTTTATAATTGTTCCTGATTTTTTTATTGCCGACATTGGGATTTATTTATAGAGTTACTCTATACAAAGGAGGCTGAGTGAATGACTTGCTACATTGTCAGTCCAGATACAGCTTTTGAATAGTCCATCATGGATGAAAAAGGACTCATCCGTGAACAATATAAACTCTAGAAAGTTCAGGACTACAGTACAGCGCTGAATAATCCATTAAGAGAACTGAACTCTAGGTCAAAAATCATGGCACAAAGGCTATGTTAGAGATGCAATTTCTGCTCCTTTAGCACTTTCCACTTAGAGGTTTTGGAAACATTAAGTTCAAGGGCAAGTTGACAGGTCTTATTGATTCCTTGGCTGCCACAAGATACAATACCATCTACTCACAATTCTGGTGTCTGAACAGTTCTTTGTTCTGTTCCATGGCCAGCTCTCATTGTCCTGAATGAGCTAGTCTCTCTTAACTTCCCATTCATGGCAATAAATTTCTTCAAGTTCGAATACGCCTGTTGGGAAACTTCTTTCCATACATTTGTTCAGTTCTCCGGTGTCTACATTCTATGAACCATACATTAAATGCCCGTCAGCTAGTTCCTGTGATGAGTAAAGTCATATGTACTGAAAACAAATAACAAATGAAAGCACCAAGCAGTTTCTTGTGCAAAGCAAAAAATAAATTAAAGTGCCAGGCAGTTTGTTATAAAAATTAAAGCAGCTTACAAAAAACATTCCTCACATACACTTTCAAGTTTGCATGGCATCCAAAATATTAATTTCCGGCTACTGATTCTATATGTCAAAATACTCAAAACAGCATCCTCTATAGTCTGTATAATTTTTACTCTAAAGATTGGGGACATCCTGTATATACACCATATAAATTTTAGATATTATTGATTATTAGAAAAAAAGATACACAAACAATAGGATGCTTTAGAAGTGCCATCAGTCACATATATTAATTTCGTTGCCATAATTAGAAGGTACTAATTATATTATTTTGATAAATTTCACAACATTTTTGTATGGATGAAAGAAAAAAATGACAACAGAATGTAAACAGTGACTGTGAATTTTACTATAATCAGTTTCTTGATGAATTCAATGCCTTCAGGAACTGTAGTGTCGTCTCTATTGCCTGTCCAAGAGACAACCAAAAGATCGTTAATTTTTTCTTGTATATCTGGCCACATTGTTTATTCTAGTCATCATGTAAGAAGATCTGCAAGCAAAATTCTTGATGTCTGGTAAAAACATATTCATATTTGCAGGAAAAAGACTGATACGGTCTGATAAAAGGACATATCCTACAGGATTTTCGGATCTGACAAACAATATTGTTTCAATCTCTTTTTGAAGTCTTGTAATATAGTCCTACTTTTTATTTTTCTTTCTGATAACATGAACTGTTGCATCCCTGGAAATCCACCACTGGTAATATTACTACATTACTCACCACCACGTCACTATTACTTTCTTCATCTGATGCCTCAACATTGATTTAAAGTGTACTAACCTCTATTATTACAGCATCTTCTTCTTCTATGAACTTCTCTTATTTGTTCATAAATAACATGCTCTTCTCCTGTATGCACATCTTCTGAAATTACAAGATACTCCACCTTAAGTTCAACAATTACCTTCTATGTCATTGTCGAGGGTGATTTTATATACAAAATTACTCCATTTGTCCAATGTAAAAGATCTATTAATATGAAATATCATTCATTCAGATTGGGATTAAATCCATCAGTTTCATAAAATATGCAGACCTACAATGACATAATGGACACAGAATGTATTGATGCATTTTACAGAGCTATTCCATGTGATGGTCCCATGCTGTAGACAAGTGGTTTAAGGCAAGTTCCCTTGGTGCAGAGCTATGGGACTTGCGCTAGTTCGAATCTCTATGGTGGAAGAAATTGTCTCATGAAATTTCGACCAGCACAAACCCAGCATCATGAAGTATTTGAGTAACTACAATAAATGTGACTCCAGGTTGAGAAAACCAGCTATAACAGAGCTAAAGAGCCGACATGCTGACCACATGACTACATGATCATCCACCTCTGTGATTAACACAGCTAAGTGGTAGACCAAGGGCCTTCTAGGCCTGTCGTGCCATAGAGTTATTCCACTTGATGAAAAACCAAGATAAAGTCTTCCAAATGAGTATTCACTTTGTTATTGTAAAGGTTCTTCTTTGGATTGTACTCATGGCTAATGCAAATCATGTGACTTATACAAACTTCCTTTCTGAATACTGCGTTCCCATCAGCACATTGTCCTTTATATCCCTTATCATCATTATCTATTACTGTGTATTACTCACTATCTTTTACAGCTTAATTTGCCAGAATATGGAATTCTCATCCGTCCTATGTCAACTGCCATACTATAATATCTTTCAAAAACAAATTTAAGATTTTTTTAATAACCATCAGAATATATAATAGTATTCTTTTAGCAATTATTATTTTATTTTATAAAAAACAATGTTAAGATTACACATTATTTTAACATCATGCCTTATATATATAGTTCATTACCTTTTATTATTTTTGTTTGTATTTTTTCATGTATATTAGATAGGGGCTGTCCTTCCTTTCTTTATTAGTTTTAATCAGGGGTCCTCATCTAGGGGATATATGGATGGCGACCACAAGGTGCCCAAGCTGTGCAAAACATTTCTTCCACTTACTTGTGTTTTGCACTCTTTTAACTTTACTATCTAACCTCTCTTGGTTAACTCTTGTTTTCGACCTCGACGCTAATAGGGCATCCGAGGGCTAGGGAGTCCTTCCTTTTTTCCATTTCTTCTTTCCTTTATTTTCTTTTCTTCTCCAGAAAAGCCTGACCAGAGGCTATAAGATGGCAGCCCCATCACTGGTCTTGCCTTCCTTTGGCCAGCAACCAATCGAAGGGACGATTATTATGCTTTCAAGTCTTATACGAGAATTTCCCATAAGGGAAAATTTTCTATAGGATCGTAATAGGCCTTGGCCTAATACTTGGAAGGAAGAAGAAGATGAAGAAGAATTTAATTGTCATTAACTTTTTGTGTTATTAAATCTTACTTTTATTATTGAGAGTTTGGCCAAATTTTTGTTTAGTATCTAATATTAAAATGATTTTTATGTTTTAATGTAATATATGTTTGCCCTGGTGAATGGAAGAGAAGGCCACATGCCCTCAACTCCACCAGACTAATAAAATAAATAAATAATTTGTGCAATCAATGATATTATTTATTTACATATATGTAATGTAAACTATTTTGAATAAATGAGCTCTTAGGTATAGAAATGGGCCATGTCCAAGAAGTCATATTTCTAGAACATAGAATTTTCTTCTGAATACTGGTTTAAATAAAATATTATAAATAGTAATACAAAGAACAAATATTTTATTTGTTTTAATAAACATTGGAAAAATACAATTATTAACATAAATTTACTCTTGAGCTAACAGTACATGTGTTTACTTGTAAATGAACCAAAAGTGGACATGACCCATTTTAAACTCAAGGGTTCAAATATGTATAGAAGTTTCAGACAATTTATTCTGCCCACAAAAGCAGGAACCAAAATGTAAACACTTCTAAAATATTTGAAGGAAAAGGAGCATATGTCCATATTAATTATAAATATTATTACTTTTTAAATAAGTGTTACACAATGTAACTGTACGCCAAAATAACATCTAAAAACCATATCTCTAACTAGTATAAATTTCAAGCAATTTGCAATTATTGCACCACAGGAATAGTATTTTTGGTTCTCCTCAAAGTTATGAAAATGGACATATGCCCCTTTGCTCCTCAGGTACGGATATAAGCTTAATGAAATTCTTTATTTTCCAAATGTTATCAAGGTAAGTGAAAGTTTAATTTATAATATGTAGTAATGTAGTATGAGATGTGTAGAACTAGATGGTAGAAGTAGAATTGGATTAGAGACAGAGCACAGCAGAAAGGCAAAGAGAGAGGAATACACAAGCAGGCAGAAGGAGACACACCTAATACATATGTAGAGGTGTATTAATTAACCCTTTAGCTAGCAAAAATGTTAAATTGGATACAAGCTTGCTTTTTCTGTTTTGCCAGGTGGTAAGTAGCTTTAGCATATGATAATCCACAATGTGCTTAATCCCTTTTTTATGATGGTATAATATTTTCCAACAATACATCACAATGTTCACATCTTCCTGCACACAATTAATATACTGCCTTTCTCCTCTACATCTCTCTGTCATTTCAATTTCCATTGACCATTTCTTTTTCTCTCATGCTGCTCAAAACACCATCAATCAACATTATTCTTGGCTGTTCTCTTCTTCTTCTTCTACCAAGTGGCACCTATTCTAGTATTCTTCCTGAGAATCTATCTTCCATCATTCTTTTTATATGACTATACACATGCCGTAGCATAATGGTTAAGGCAATAAGATGCAAGCCAGAAGGTCAAGGGTTCAAGTCCCGATGGGGTCAGGATTTTTAAAAACTGACCCAACCATTTGGTGGCACTACGGCCCTGGGGTCGACTTAACCTCTAACTGAAATGAGTACCAAACACTTGTTCTGGGAGTAAAGGCAGCTGTCATGCAGGGTTGATAACCTGGCTGACATAAAGTGTCAATTGTCAAGAAAACATGGCAGTCTTAACCTCCTCCTAACCCAAGGGCCTCAAAAGGCCTGCACTGAGATCACTTTACACCATTTTAAGTGTTTATTTAATGAATTCCACAACTGAAGTTTGAATATTCATCTTTTGTTTAACTACATTGTTTCTTATTTTATCTCTTCTAGATATTCCATCTGAATGCCTCAAAAATCCATTTCTGCAGAATTTAATTTACTTATTATTCTAGATATTTTATATTCAATGTCCACAATCTGTCATTACGAAATTTCTGGTATTCTCTCTTGGCATTGGCATTATTGTAACCCACTTCTGAGGTTGGGGTGCCTGGAAGGCAGGCTTACACTGCGACTATGATGTATGATAGGTAGAGAAAGTGGTTTTATTTTTAGGGAAAATTTGTTTTAGAATTTCAAGATTTCAATGTTATTGGGAATTTGGCAGTGTTATTCCAAAAAAAAAAATGAAATTTTAGGTCTTTTTAATCCTAGTTTAGTATATTAAACCCAATAAGAATGATATATCCAGTAGTTTAAGGTTGCTTATACTTAAATAAATGTTTTCTTCAGATTTGAACATACCATTACTTAATAATGATTCATATAAAATTGATAATTATGTCTGCAAAAATTTAGAGGGAAAAAACTTATCTTACACGTTAATATAAATCGTATTTCTTGGAATTCATATTGGTCATAGAACTTAAAATCTATGGAGAGACCATATTTCAGCACGAGAAGAACATGTTCTGAACTGTGTTGCAACCATTTCCCTTTGCAAGAGTGCATGGATGAAGCAGATATGGCGCCATCAGATATGGCAGTTGGTATTACAAATACAAAGGCCTAATTTCAGATATCATAAAAAATAAAGACAAAATAGGGACATTTAATAATATACCCATATTAAAATAGTTAATAATTCATATACATTAATAATATATCCATATTATTATAGTTAAATTTCTTGAAGAAAATCTTGTAGTTAAAAATTTGTTTGTAATCAATTTGTAAACATGTCATAATGGCAAACAGGCTTATCAGGGGTCAAAGGAGGGATGGAGATTTCCATTCGAAAACAAGTTGCATCATCCTTGCCCGGATTGTGGAATTGTTGTCAATAGCTAGGACTGTTTAAGATAAGAGTGATCTGAGGACTTTTATAGGTATAAAAATGTTATGATAAAAAGTCAGAGGGAGCAGCGGGGTGATTGTGGTCCCCTCAGGAGGGCCCTGCGGGCCGGTGGCGTCTACATGGGTAACGTATTTTCTTCCATCATGTCTTAGGTCATTTTAATACTTAGAATCAAATACGGGACCAAATGGACCAAGTAACTTAGACTATGAAACAAAATTGAATATTTTAAAATACTGGATATCTCTCTAACTATTAGCATTTTAATAATTTTGAATACTTTGACGTTGGACAATTTGGCGACTTCAGCTGATGTTAATAACAGTTTTTTGAGGTGATTTTCCTTATGGTTGGTAAATATTTTAATAAATAATGTTATTTTTCTTTTACTGTGGTTTTAAATTGTTTAATTGTAGAACTCCTACTCCAAAAACCAAGGCCAACCGCTCGGGCCTAAGACAACTTAAACATTAGGGAACTACGCTACCACTACGCAGGGGCTTAAAAGACGCGCCGCGTAATATTTTGGTGAACAAGCGGTGGAATATTCGTGAAAATAATGTTTTATCATTATATTCACGAATGAAGAAACGAACCTTAGACCACAAATTAACCTTCAATTCGTGCACAGTAAAAATGTATATGTTTTTTTTTCAATTAGGAAGAGGAGAGTCACATTGAATAAACTACGTCTTTTAAAAACAGAGAGAGACCAGAAAATATTCAACTTTGGGACATTATGGCTTTAGGTTATGTTTTTTTGGGATCTAATATTTGGGTTTTATATGTTTTAGGTTATATTTTAGGTATTGATGTTTTTTTTTTTTTCCTCAACAAATGTTTTATTTTTTAGGCATAATTAAAGTTTTTTTTCAATGAGTACGACAATTTTGGTGTTGTTGATAAATTTTTTTAGGTGTTATTTTTTTTTGGGAGATATTAATATGTACATTAATTTTTTTCTATGTTATATGGTAGGTTCATTTTATAACTTGATTTTTTTTTATACACCTAAGGTTTATGAATTAATTTGGTGTTTTTCAGGATATTTTTTTTTGTTTTGTTGTTGTTAACCTAGGTTATGATATTTCTTTTTGTAGAGTGTTATAATTTTAGTTTTTGTTGTGTGGCAATATCTCATCCAATGCTATTAATTGCACGTGTAGAATGACAATATTTTGGTGGGGTTGTACAAGACAAGCTTTTTACTTACGCGACTTGTGCCATTTTTGATGTAATTTAAAGTATTGTAATGTGTTAATGAATCAGTTTGCTAAGAGATGTAACCGCTGTTTAAATATGTATAATTAACACGAAATGAAGTAGTGGAAATATGATTTAACATGGTATCGCCCGACATTTTGAATTTTTCATAGAGTAACAAAAATGAAGATGTAATTTATTTTACGTATCAAATCACATTTAAAACGCAAGGAACCTAAAAACTAGCCAAGCCTAAATCAATTACTGTAACAAATAAATTACTCTAACGTAGGTGAAATCCAGGGAACGTCCTTTTTATTATTTTACGCGGTTAAATAAGTAAAGGATAAGTCCGTTGAAAACCATAGATATGGTACATAGAAATGAATCCCATGATTAAATATACACATTGTGCTCATTTGTGGTATATCGTTGGTTAAAAGTTTGAAAATTGTTAGTTTCTCGCTGGTTAGAAGTAAGGACTCTTATAACTTATGTGGACATGACAGGAAATAGTTCCACTTTATTTTCATAGTCCGTGCGGCCATGAACCTACGGGTTCGATAGTGCCAGTGAGTATGTAAGTAAGTAAGTACAAGTAAAATAATGAAGTGATATACGTTTAATATAGTGTTTTATTAATATTTATTGTAATTAGATACTCTTAAAGTGGGTAGAGAAAAAAAAGCTTGTGTACTCCCACCCGGCCAACATTTTATTATTTCGTCTAACGGTAAGACGTGGCACGATCACATGTCTACGTAAATCATTTCTGCAAGCATCACCACTAGAGATAAGCCCAAGGGATCAAAGGTTGCTTTACACGCCACTAGATGGGAAATTTTTGTTATATTGAACTTTTATATTTTTGGAAGAGGATAATAGATTTAAGCAGACAAGATGGCGGACACATTTTAAACTTACGCCACTCATGCACTCATACCACGTTTGAACTATGTAAACATTCTTTTATATATATATATATATATATATATTCACGTAAAACGCGATCTTGGATATCTGGATAGAGATGGGATACGAAAAATTAATTTATGGTTTATTAACTAGGTAGTTTTTTTTGGATAAAGAACTAGGAAGTTGGCTAACGTCTATTATATTTGTGTTTTGTTTTTCAAAATGGCCACGATGACTACAGAGCCTTCTAACGGAGTCTATATTAAACATTACAGCCACCCCGTAGGAAACTAACTCTATCCACTTCAATCAAATAAAATTCTACTTATATTCAGGCTAATAATCAAAATATTATTGACATAAATACAAGGAAAATAACTCGATTAATATTTAAGTCTCCATGTAACAACTCGCGCATCCACGCTGGGACCTTTGCACCAATGCTAGTTAGGTAATTAATCTTGGCCCACGTGAGGCTCGAGGAACCGCGTTATGACTTGCAATGAATGATTTATATTGGGAAAAAAAGTTAACAATTATTCTAATAATAAGACTATAAAAAATTTAATTACAAAAAAGAATAACCGAAAACTAGCAGGAAAATAGTTAGGGTGTTGGAAACCGTAAAATCGGAGGATTTGTAAATAGAGTAATAGCCGTGAAATATGAAGTAACCTTTAAAGTAACATATCACCCCTACCGGAGATTTTGAGGTGACGGAAATGTTAGGGCTCCTAATATTTCTAGACAATCGGCACTTAATGTCAGCCGGGTTATCAGCCCTGCGTGACGTCCGCCCTTTGCCCAGAACAAGAGTCTGGTACTCATTTCAGTTAGAGGCTGAATCGACCCCAGGGCCATAGTGCCGCCAGAAGGTTTAGGTCAGGAAAAGAATCCTAAAACACACCGGGACTTGAACCCCCAACTTTCGGCTTGTAGCGCGGTACTTTAACCACTATGCTAGTAGATATAAATATTCGTACCAAAAGTACCGAAGAAATTATAAAACCGATTAAAATTACTACCGCCTACCATGCGACATTAACAAGACAGGGCATGAGGCAGATGAAGACAGGAAGAACCACTAACTGAGTGATTTAAAATTAATAATAATAAAAAAACACACTAAAATAATAAACAACACACGAAGTCGGGTACAAATCATACGTTCATAATAAAAGGTAATGGAAGAAAAAGGATGACACATAATAATAATAATAATATTAAGGAAGTTCAAGAATATAGGAGTTTCGGAATAATATAAAAATGAACTTACCAGCGCGGAAAATTGGAAAATCGCTATCTTGGGAGATATTTTATTTTGAGACACGTCCTTCCTACGTGCACTAAGTGTCCTAGGAGGTCACATAGCTGTAAAGTTCAACAAAGCTCTGGAATTTGTTTATTTTGGTGATAGTTAGATTAACCACACAGATAAGGACTCCAAAACCGATTGCCTTAGGAATATGAACAAAATTATACTAGATACATTTCCAGGGAAATAAATTTTTTTTCTAGACATCTGAAAACGTACCTTAAATAAAGACCCATGACATTAACACCAGATAAAGTGGCATATATAGGCAATAAAAGGGATCTTAGATTTGAAAACCGAGAAAATGAACAAGGGGAATGAAGACTTAGGAGAAATAAACGAGAACTCGAGCATAGAGGGGAATGGAGAATTATCACAATCACGAAAATAACAACGCACCTAATTAGGGATGTAGATTCTAGTTTCCAAACCAAGAGTATGAGAAAGAGGCATGGAACCTTAGGGGGAATTATAGAGAAATCGAACAAAGCGGGGAATGGATATTTAGCGCAATATACTACCAAGTAGGGACCACCCGCCTCCCCAAAAGGGAAATAACATTAGACTCATGGAAAGGAAGACGACCGAACTTCAGGTTAAATAATAACTTAAAATAATTTTTTTTATCAACCTCTCATGCGGTGTTGAGAGATTTACAACAATGCCGGCGGGCGCATTCTGTGAAAATTTCGACTACAATGTGAGACGTTTCTAAATCATGAGTCAAGTAAAACAAAAGTAAAGTCAAGGAGGCTAGCGCAATTAAGGGAGGACTCGCTTGACCCGTAATTCAGAATTAGGGTTCGGAAACAAAAGAATGGAAACTCTGTATAAATAAGAGAGCTCGAGTTGAAGAGGAGAACGGAGATTGGGCAAAATCATAGAGCTCCGCTAGTGAGGATTACGGAGGGGAGGTAGAAACAAGATGCTTACAGAAATGATAACAGAAGGATAGACTGATGCTTACAGAAGTAATAAAGGAAGGGTAGACTTATTCCCAGAAATATTTTCTTTTCGGCTGTATCATGTTTTTTTTTTTGGGGAGAAAATTAGGATACTTGACAAACAAACATCGACGAATAACCCTCAAGGATAGGATGCCAGAGACTAGTTATGACATCCACGTGAGATTAATAGGATGTAAACAGGGAAATAAAACTATTAATATTAATGAGGATCCTAAAACTTAATAAAAAAAAATAATAATAATGAACCACCAAGAAAGTAATTAATAACAACAATAATAATAATAATAATAATAATAATAATAATAATAATGGAATAAGAGCGAACTATCAGAAATAATACTTATGTTTATGAATAAAAGGAAGGATAACGGAAAACCATAATCTCATTTTTAGCAATTAGGACTCATTTAAGTATGAATGGGTTCCGGGATAAGTAGCAGGCTAGTTCGCGAGACGATAACGTGGAAGCAGTCCAGTTAGAGGCACGTAGTATGTTGAGCCTATAGTGGAAGACGAATGAAAGGATCAATTAACCAGGAGTTATGCCAACACGGAGGGTAGAAATTATTTTAACAAGAAATCAGTAGTAGCAATAGTTCAGATTAAGAAGGGAGGATGTGCATTATCCAACTTGGTTTGAGGAAAAAATATACGTATTACGAAAAAGAACGGAAGAAGGACTTGGGGACTTAGGAAAATTTATACACCTTTTGAAATGCAGAAACGATCGAAGACAAATTAATTTATTTCCAGAGCACTTTAGAAGATGGAGGATAGGATACTTCACCGATAGTGGGTGTCTTAATCGATCTAGTAGAGGGTGGAATTTCAAAATGGGAACCCAGGGGTTACACCAAGTACTATTACTAAGTATGACACAACAAATAATACACTCTGCAGGCAATGGACCCTGCTGAGATGGACTGGCTTCGTAAAGTTAGGAGGGCCTAAGGGCCCTAGACTCTCCTGTACTGCGAGCTTTGTTCCATGTCAGTTAGGACTAGTGACCAGTCGAGTAGTAGACACACATACACATGGGATATGACATATTACGATAATAGATGAAAACTAGATCGCTTAAGACTCTTCATATTTAGGCCTACGAGGGATAATACAAGGATAGGTTACAACTTAGGTCAATCTAGGCTGGGTAACGTTAGATTTACACACCAGAGATGAAATTTTACATAGTCGCACACAGGGATACAAGTTGGGAAGGACTAAGGACCCTTTTGGAGAGGTTTGGCCTCGAAGATTTGGCGAGTTGCCTGAACACTTCGCCAACGTGCTAGGAAGAATACGAGTTGGGAAGGACTAAGGACCCTTTTGGAGAGGTTTGGCCTCGAAAATTTGGCGAGTTGCCTGAACACTTCGCCAACAAGCTAGGCAGGTGCAAGTCGGAAGGTGGGACACCCCCGTTATGACATGATCTAGAGACAGAGAACTCCAAAATGATCTTGGGGCACTGGCCATAAAACCTTGCCGGCTTGGCACTGACGTTAGGGACCATATGGAACATCGTTGTTTAGGGAATGATAGGCATCGGAGAATTAATAATAAAGGAAACATAGGAACAAAAGAAAGCACAATACAATTACGGGCAAAGAGACCCACGGAAAACTGTCATGGTACCCGGGTTTAGGGGGTGATGAGAGCGATAGGGGAACCCCATCGAAAAGATTAGGATAAAATCCACTTTTCCGATGAGGCGGCGTCCATGAGTTCAAAAAGGCTCTCCCTAAGGTAATAGAGATCCTGAGGCAGCAGGATGAGTAGGATGGGGACGACTTGGGCCCCGAATGGCAGGCGGTGCCCTCCCTTGAGGCGATCTCCTTTGAGGGATTTGCTCGAGTTTTTTGGGCCCCGAAGGGAAGGAACAACACCACCTCCATTGAGGCGATTTGCTCGACGAGTCCGCCAGAATACAAAACGGAAAAAGCGGGAGTGCGGTAGGGACAACTTGGGCCCCGAATGGCAGGCGGTGCCCTCCCTTGAGGCGATCTCCTTTGAGGGATTTGCTCGAGTTTTTTGGGCCCCGAAGGGAAGGAACAACAACACACCTCCATTGAGGCGATTTGCTCGACGAGTCCGCCAGAATACAAAACGGAAAAAGCGGGAGTGCGGTAGGGACGACTTGGGCCCCGAATGGCAGGCGGTGCCCTCCCTTGAGGCGATCTCCTTTGAGGGATTTGCTCGAGTTTTTTGGGCCCCGAAGGGAAGGAACAACGCCACCTCCATTGAGGCGATTTGCTCGACGAGTCCGCCGACTTGCCAAGGACAAAAAGGTCAGAAGTAAACTAAGCACAAAAAGAGATAGCAGGGGTCTATCCAGAGTCAATAATGATGCCAGGGAAACAAAAAAGAGGCCACCGGTGGTTAGAGAAAAGCAGGAAAGGAAACCGCAATAAGAAAGCCGTACGCACACATAGAACATGGTCCTAACGAGGAAACAATGAATAATAGACAGGGACGTCAGAAACGTTGAGATACTAGATGGAAATACTAAGGGAAACACAGATATTACGATTGTGCGAACGACGAGTAGAGCCAAGGGAGACAGATTGACCAAAGTAGGAATATTACATACAAAAGAAGTTAAACACGTACGGGAATACATAAAAGGATATCTCAGGAATTTAGAGGTTAAACACATAGGTGTACATGAAAATTAGAAGTTAAACACATAAATAATACAAGAAAGTAGGAAGAGAGGTTAAACACATAAGTAATACCTAAGTAGGAATATTACATACAAAAGAAGTTAAACACGTACGGGAATACATAAAAGGATATCTCAGGAATTTAGAGGTTAAACACATAGGTGTACATGAAAATTAGAAGTTAAACACATAAATAATACAAGAAAATAGAAAGAGAGGTTAAAAACATAAGTAATACAAGAAAGTAGGAAGAGAGGTTAAACACAGAAGTAATACAAGAAAGTAGGATGAGAGGTTAAACACATAAATAATACAAGAAAGTAGGAAGAGAGGTTAAACACATAAGTAATACAAGAAAGTAGGAAGAGAGGTTAAACACAGAAGTAATACAAGAAAGTAGGATGAGAGGTTAAAAACATAAGTAATACAAGAAAGTAGGAATATTACATAAAATGAGAGGTTAAACACATAAGTAAATCAAGAAAGTGGGATTATTACAGGTACTACAGGAAATTAGGGATTGAACACATAGGGTAATACCGGAAAAATAGAAGTTAAACATATTGGGTAGACATGGAAATAGAAGATAAACACGTAAGGATAATACACGGAATTAGAAGTTAAACACATACGGTAATACAGAAAAAGGAGATCTCAGGAAATTATAGGTTAAACACATAAAGATAGTACACGAAACTAGGGGTTAAACTCATAAGGTACTACAGGAAATTAGGGGTTAAACACACAAGGTAATACAAGAAATTAAAAGATAAACACTTAAGGAAGTGCATGAAATTAGAAGTTAAACACATAGGGTTGGACATGAATTTAGAGGTAAAAACCATATGTAGGATAGGGAATAAGTCTACACGTATGAGACCAGGAATTGACTCAAAAACGTAAATGGGAATTAAGGGAAACAAAGGATAAGAAATAAAAAGGGAGAGGTTAAACCCATAGGTAAGATGGGACCCAAGACACGGAATAAAGTCCACGCATAATCGGGAGTTATGAAAAGAAAATTAAATACAGAAATTCAAGAAACCAGATGAGATATTGCCGAACGAATCAGGAAGGGCTTAAGGAAATATTGCCGAAGGGATTAAGGAAATATTGCCAACGAATCAGGAAGGGCTTAAGGAAATATTGCCGAAGGGATTAAGGAAATATTGCCAACGAATCAGGAAGGGCGTAAGGAAATTTTGCCGAACGAATTCGGAAGGACCTAAGGAAACAACACCATTCAGACGCATTTTTTTTTATTAAGTTAACTCTGTGGGCTGTAACATGGGATATCGACAGATGTATTAGAAGCGAGAAATTAAGATGCAAGACGCATCCCGGATTAAAGAAAGGAAATGCTCTCACAATCAGGACCTCACGAGGGAATGATGGACGGAATTCAGGTTACAAATCGTACTAAGAAGTATTTACACCTTAAAGCCCTAGCGAATTATGTGTAGACGAGCACACTCGATCGAGCCCAGGGCTCTAGAGTAGGAAAGGCAAGATTGAAATTTTATCCAAGCAAAGGAAAGTGGAAACCAGCGGTAAAATACAGGGAGATACTGACGATTTTTGAACCTAGTAAAACCTGAATTGCAATAAGGGCGTAAATGATTCATGAGAAATCATAAGACCAAAAACATAAGAGCATTTCCTTTGCAACTTGAGGCTAGCTAATAGGGACAAATAGGAACATGGGTGCACCAAACTACACGATACATGTAGATAACAAAGAAATCTAAAGCCAGAACGTCTAATATAATAACGAAGATATGATGGCTGAAAATGGAGCCTCTAAGCAATAAAGTTAAATTAAAATGACCAAGGGTGATGGGAGGGATACGGACCCATGTGGTAAGAGATAGCACCAAACCCATAATCAATGTTATCGTTATCCTCCCAAGTTTTAATGCCAATGCCATGAGATTGCAGCTTCACGCTTGGACTGCGGCCACCACCACGACACCACATGATGGAAGGCAGATTAAGATGGCCAGACTCACGGAGCACCCTATACATCTGAGGACGAGGGCAGCATAACGCTGCACGGACCAACCACACCCTGTGCATCTAAGGACGCAGGGTAGCTGCCAGGATCAACACACATCTCGAGGCGAGCATGAGATGGATGAATATCCAGACTCGCAACCAGCTGATACAAAACACCTCATTAGCAGTAAAAACCAAACCCAGGCATTATAAAAATAATAACGACTTCTCCAACGCCAACCTTGGCCTAACCTCCTTCAGCCCAATTTTGTCCTATAGAAGAGTTAGGAAAACAAACTCCACGTCAAGATTAATTCCTATCAACCCTTTCACAAGTTCTCCTTGGACCTAACTGGGTTTTGATTAAAGAAACTAGGCATGACAAAAAGGCCTACCTGGACCAACGGCAGCTGAAACCGAACAACGACCTCGAGCATTAGGACATTGCCTCCTCCATCGCGGTAAGCAGACACGAAACCTGACCTCCAAGCTGGCCACAGCAGACACCACAGTTTTATAATTTTTTTTATCAATGATCCGGTTCACGGAATAGACCTGTCAGAGTGAATAACAAAAAAGGGAAAACGTCGACATACATACCAAAAGTAGTGAAATGTGATAAAGTGCGTCGGATATTGGATAACAGTGCAAGTGCGTCGGTTCCAAAAGAAACCACCGAAGGTTTAAATAAGGAAGAAGAATGAAGACAAAAAATTTTTTTTATTTTAGTCAATATTTTTGTTTTTTCAGCAAATAAACATTTTTTTTTCTCTTTCTTTCTGAAACATGCTCAGGCATGTTGGCTTGCTATATTGTGATTTTTGTTTTTTTTGAAGTATGGTGTTCTCACTAAGTAAACGGATCTGGCGATATTTCGACGCAAATAAAGGTATTCGGGCAAATTACAAGACGATCTAACTTCTTAGGATGAGAACAAAATACTTCCAGGACAGATGGAATCGCCAATTGACGACGTCAGTTCCACTCCCACGTAAAGCTAAGTTGAAAGATAAATGTCAGGACCAACCCCCGAGAGGTGAGAGATATCCTGTAAGGAAAAAAGACTTTCGGTTTTTCAACCCTACAGTCTTACTTAGGGAGGGGGGAATATTACAAATACAAAGGCCTAATTTCAGATATCATAAAAAATAAAGACAAAATAGGGACATTTAATAATATACCCATATTAAAATAGTTAATAATTCATATACATTAATAATATATCCATATTATTATAGTTAAATTTCTTGAAGAAAATCTTGTAGTTAAAAATTTGTTTGTAATCAATTTGTAAACATGTCATAATGGCAAACAGGCTTATCAGGGGTCAAAGGAGGGATGGAGATTTCCATTCGAAAACAAGTTGCATCATCCTTGCCCGGATTGTGGAATTGTTGTCAATAGCTAGGACTGTTTAAGATAAGAGTGATCTGAGGACTTTTATAGGTATAAAAATGTTATGATAAAAAGTCAGAGGGAGCAGCGGGGTGATTGTGGTCCCCTCAGGAGGGCCCTGCGGGCCGGTGGCGTCTACATGGGTAACGTATTTTCTTCCATCATGTCTTAGGTCATTTTAATACTTAGAATCAAATACGGGACCAAATGGACCAAGTAACTTAGACTATGAAACAAAATTGAATATTTTAAAATACTGGATATCTCTCTAACTATTAGCATTTTAATAATTTTGAATACTTTGACGTTGGACAATTTGGCGACTTCAGCTGATGTTAATAACAGTTTTTTGAGGTGATTTTCCTTATGGTTGGTAAATATTTTAATAAATAATGTTATTTTTCTTTAACTGTGGTTTTAAATTGTTTAATTGTAGAACTCCTACTCCAAAAACCAAGGCCAACCGCTCGGGCCTAAGACAACTTAAACATTAGGGAACTACGCTACCACTACGCAGGGGCTTAAAAGACGCGCCGCGTAATAGTTGGAAAGAAGATGAAATTCGAAAACAGTGTTTAAAAATGCATTATGAAAATTTCTCTAAAAGAACAAGAAAAATCTTCGGAATTAATTGAAAATGTTTAATTTTGGTGTTATTTCACGTTATTGTAGGATTTTGCATTATTTTGCACTTCATAAATGCTTTTTTTGAGGTTATGAGAAGTGGAGTTAAGAAATAGTATAAGAAAATGACAAAATTAGAGCATTTCGTGTTATCGCGACTCACGAATTTCAGGTATCTCTAATGATAAGTAATGATGCACAAGTAGAGGTAAAGGTCTTAAACCTAAATTTAATCTAATGAGGTGAATATAATAATGATGGCCAGATAATGTTCGGGAACCGTTTGGGCATTAAAGCTTCCTGAGATTTGTCTGAGAGGTGAGGAAAAACAGCAAAAGAAAACCTCAGCCAGGAAGTTTGTCTCAACCAAGGATCGAACTCGGGCCCATTGCGTGACAAAGTATCATGCTACCTCAAGATACAGTGGTGGACTTGTTCTAGATTTTAATTCCCATGTTTCAGACCGTATGTTATTGTACTCATTATTGCATTAAAAATGTTTGTTTTTGTTTAAGAACTTATATTCTGATTCCATAAAACACCATTTAATTTTCATATTGCAAATTTATCCTTATTTATCCTCTCATCATTTTTAGCATCTTGACTTCCATCTGCACTATTTTTTGTCCCCAAATATACATATACTTCACATGTTTTTATTTTGCCACATCATTTAAAGGCAGATCTTTTGATTTATCTACTATTAACATATACTTCTTTTTTGTCCAAAATTATCTTCAATCCTCCTACAGTTTTCTTGTCATATACTCTAAATTTTTATAATCTTGTACTCAGTAGCTGATTATCAGCAAATAACAACGAATAACTGTATCTTCTTCTACCTTTACGAAGATAAAGAAATTTTCTGGATACTTGCAAAATTTTAGAGATAATCTAAAACTTACCATTACATCTTCTCAAAGTACTCTCCCTCAGCCTCTATAAACATGAACATCCTTCGGAACTAAGACTGGAAGCACTGATGCCAGTGAACGTCCGCAATGGTATTAAGCTCCTCTCTATATGCAATGACAGCATCTTCCGGGCTTGCAAACCGCTTTCCATGCAGTCAGTTTTTCACAAAAGTGAAAAGGAAGAAGTCACAAGGTGCTAGGTTGAGATTGTAGGGAGAATGAATCATAAGTTTCATAGGAGTACTTTCCAGAAAATTAATTGTGTGGGCAGAAGCATTGTTGTGGTTCAGTTTGATGTCCCTAAGTCCAGTTCTCGGTCCCTTTTCACACACTTTTCGAAAACATCAGGGAGACAAACTGTCGTATACCACTCTGCATTAACTGTCCTACAATCCTCAAGAGGAATTGTTGCCACATGACCACTAATGGAGAAGAATGTCACTACCATTTTTTCCCTACAATTCTAGCCTTCTTGACCTTGGTCAGAGGTGTGTCATCTGGAAATACCCAGATTGATGACTGTCGCTTTGTTTCTGGTTCGTACTTGTATATCCATGTTTCTTCACCTGTTATGATCTCAGAAACATGGCAAGAGTTCCTGTTATCACATATTTGCAGCATTTCACGGCACCATTCCACACGAGCTACCTTTTACCCTTCCATTAAATTATGGGGCACCCAGCGAGAAGAAATTTTCCTCACCCTTAAAAAATCGTGCAAATTTTTTTAACACTCCCCAATTCTATACCAAGGGTTGCCTCAATATCCTTGTATGTTACTTGTGGATCTTCTTGCACCATTTTCTCCACAGCAGCAATATTTTCCTCAGTAACTGCCGTTGAGGGTCTTCTGCTTCTCTCTTCGTCTTTGAGGGAAGTTTGCCCCCCTCTTAAATTCTGCTAATCAACTGAAAACTGTTGTACGGGAGGGAGCAAGGTCCCCGAAAGCCTGCCTAAGTCTCTCAAGACTTTGTTCCTGATGTAACCCGATTTAAAATCATAATAAATCATGGAATAAAAATGTTCACGTTGCAGCTCCATTGCGAGACACTGAGTTACTGGCATCCTGCTCTGTTTTAACCCCCACTGTTAAGGGAGGAAATTATGTGTAAATACAGATAAAAGTATGGTCTATCGCATGGTATATCCGGCTTAATCTTATCTCAAACAGATTACTCAAGTCCGGAAATTTTCTGCATGACCCTCGTATTCTCATAGGTAAACATTTGTTTTTCTACTGTGTTAAGATGTTTTGTAGATATAACTTGCATAAGTTCGGCAAAAAGAACATCTTTGTCTTAAACATTTAGTAACTCCAAAACCTGATGATGTAATAGTTTTACCCATTTGTAATCTAGGGATAGATTCATCATATAACTTTTTTACTGCATGGGTAATATTTTTATTTATTGTTACTGCTATTAAAACTTCCAATAATTTAATCAGTGGCACATTCTTGTAAGCTTCCTCTAAATCAATAAATACGAGGGTCATACTGAAAGTCGTGAGCAACCCATTGTTAAAATTCAAATTTCAACAATGTAACAAAAACAACTGCAGGATCATAATCTACAGACTTTATACCACAACATTGCCGTTTTGTGGTGTCATAGCTTCTATCATGTGACCATACACAGTGTTTCCAAAATGGCGACATCAATGTTTCGTTTCGACAGCGCGCTGTCATTGAATTCCTTGTTAAGGAGGAACAATCTGCTGTTGATATTCACCAAAGACTTCAATGTGATTACGGAGATGCCTGCATGGGTGCCAGCAGTGTTAGGAGATGGGTGAAACATTTCAAAGATGGGAACACGAGTATCAAAGATGAGCCTCGTAGGAAAGAGTTGATGCGCTCATTAGAGACGACAGGCGTATCACAGTGAATGAAATCGCTACAAAACTTGCAGTAGGACGCAGTGCAGTGCAAGAAATGATTCACAGCTTAGGTTATTGAAAAGTTAGTGCCCGTTGGGTTCCACGTTTATTGAGTGAAGACCACAAACTTCAGAAAAGAACCATCACCCATAACCTTCTTCAGAGATTTCGAAATGAAGGTGATGATTTTTTGACGAGTATTGTGACAGGTGATGAAAGCTGGTTTCATCGCTACGAGCCTGAAACAAAATGCCAGAGTATGGAATGGCACCACTTGAATTCGCTATCAAAGAAAAAAAGCGAAGACAGTGCAATCTGTTAGGAAAGTTATGGACAGCGTCTTCTGGGATGCGCAAGGTTGCATTCTGGTTGAATTTCTTGAACCCGGACAAACAATAAATGCTGCCCGCTATATCCAGACACTTGTGAAGCTCCGTCGTGCATTGCACGACAAATGCCCTGGAAGGAAGATCATTCTGCAACACGATAACACACGTCCTCACACTGCTCATGCCACTGTGGAGAAGATCAGGACATTTGGGTGGGAAACTCTTCCACATCCTCCCTATAGTCCCGATTTGGCACCCTCCAACTACCATCTTTTCGGTTCTGTGAAGGAGCAGATGAGAGGCCAACGCTACGAGACGCTGGAGGATATTCGGAAAGCAGTGCATCAGTGTCTTCAAGCAGCTGGAACGGACTTCTATCATAAGGGAATTTTCAAGCTTATAGAACGCTGAACAAAATGTGTGCAAAGAAATGGAGACTATGTTGAAAAGTAGCACAAAGGTCTGTAGATTAACATGGTGTACTTGGTTTGTGTAAAATAAATATTATGATTGTTTAACCCATTGAAGACATGTTTAAAGCGCCAGGTAAGTTCACTGGAAACCCATTTAAATCTCCCCAGCACTACTTCGGCTGCATTGGATTTTAAATCAGAATACCCAGACCATGCCTACTGCGTTCTATCACAGATGGATTTCAGATAGTTTGTTTACCCCTGTTTTTCTTGTAGTATTTTGTACTTTTATGAATAGGAAAGGAATGTGGCCTGGCTACAACCCTCTTTTTTGCAATTTAACCGTTATGTATTGTTAGTTTGAAGGCTATGAAAGTTGACTAATATTTCAAAAACCATCTTTTACTAAAATTTCTCGGTCATTATATTTAAAGTAAACACAAATTATATGTTCTAACAGGAACGGTAAAAAATAAAAATATATAATACTACATATTATAAAAATTAATTAAACTAAACATATAAAAGCATAGGCATAATCATTATCAAATCGTAGAAAGTTCTTGCTATATATCTTCTCAAATTATTGATAATGTAAAAAGCAATTTTTCTATAGCACTTTAAAAATCTCATTACTGGAAAACAAATTCACAATCTTGTCATGTCAATCTTCTCCTCCCATACCTTTATTGTATTCTAGAATACATTTAGACTTTATGATTTTTTCTTCTTGTTCTCCGTCTTTATTCCTCCATAGCTTCTTACTGGTGTCAGTCATGTCGGCATTTTCGTGTTTGGATGATAACAAATAAATGTCTTTCCTACCTTTCCACTTCTATGCTAGAAGTCTCCGGCTAGATTATGTTGTTATCTCTCCTTTTTTTTCTTTCCAATTTGATGTTCACTAAATCCATTGACATATTTCTTCTGTTAGATTTTACTGTCCCTAATATGTCTCTCGTCTACTCAGCTCTAAAAATAAATTAGGAGAACACAATTATAATGTGTAACCTTTCTCTACGAACGGGTTTGCTAATTCTAGGACTACACTCTCATTTGCTGTAAAATCTGAATTTTCATGTGCATCTTGTCCAGTGTTTATTTGAATCATATCCTGAAGAGTACAATTTCTAATATGTTATTTCAAATCGCGCCGTTTTATTCTGTTTAGAGAGTTTGAACTGAACGTGTTTCCAAAAAAGTTACATTTACAACCATGATATTCGAAAAAAAAAACATTGAAACAACATATATATTTCTTCTTCTTCTTCTTCCTTCCAAGTATTAGGCCAAGGCCTGTTACGATCCTATAGAAAATTTTCCCTCCAGCGTCTTCCGGAAAATTCTCGTATAAGACTTGAAAGCATAATAATAGTCCCTTCGATTGGTTGCTGGCCAAAGGAAGGCAAGACCAGTGATGGGCCTGCCATCTTATAGCCTCTGGTCAGGCTTTTCTGGAGAAGAAAAGAAAATAAAGGAAAGAAGAAATGGAAGAAAGGAAAGACTCCTTAGCCCTCGGATGCCCTAATAGCATCGGGGTCGAAAAAACAAGAGTTAACCAAGAGAGGTTAGATAGTAAAGTTAAAAGAGTGCAAAACACAAGTAAGTGGAAGAAATGTTTTGCTCAGCTTGGGCACCTTGTGGTCGCCATCCACATATCCCCTAGATGAGGACCCCTGAGGGGACTTTTACCGTAATAAATACCTAAAATATATTATTCTATAAATTATATCTATAATAAACTATACAGTATACTAGGACTATATATACGCTTTATAAAAACCAGCAACAAATATTACAGATGGCGAACATACATTTTTAATCACTAAAGATAGAGCCAACTTCTTATAGTGGAGAGTTTTAACACGAGTGTAGGTCGTGCTTGAGCTGTTTGGACTTTCTACCTGCTCACGAGGGAGACTCGTTAAAAGTCTCCAATGGGTTAAAAAAATGTTGCTCATGACTTTCAGTATGACCCTCGTAGTAGGTGAATTCGTTGTTGAAAGATGGATTTTTCTCAATTATTAATTTTAATTAGACATGCGACCAATGGTGGATTGGCATTTTCTGAAACCTGCTTGTTCTGTGTCCACATTATTATATTTATTTTCTTTTCCACAAAATATATTTTTTTTAAATTTGCATATATTCTGCTGAAGGTGTTTGTCACAGTAATTGCTCTAAAAAAGCCTCCATTTATATCTGTCCTGTGCCAATGTTTTCTAATCATCCCCTGTATAATTTACCTCCCACAAACTATGCCCAAAAAAACTTTAGATAACTCGACCAATGAATTTTTCTAAGTTCTACAGAACAGGAGTCCGCATGCGCAAATGATTATGGAATTTTTGCCAGATGGAACCACACATCTGTGACCAACCTTTGCAATAAATTCCCAAACATGTTTATAAGAAATGTATGTACACTAACCTGCCCTTTCATAACATAACAAAATTAATTACATATATGTTATTTAATAAACTATAAGCTAATCTTGTATACACTAATTTGTACCATCAGAACCTAACAAAAAGAAGTAAGTGAATATCCATTTCTTAAAATATGTTTTGGAATTAATTTCAAATGTTGGCCATTCTGATTCCACAGATATGTCTTGCTCTCTGGCGGCAATTTTATAAGCATTAGTGCATGCACTAAGATTTTGCAGATCTTACAGAAAATCAGTGACAGATATAAACGCAACAGTTTGTATACCTAGATAAATATTTTAATATATGTAAAAAATTATTTTAACCTATCAGCGTGGAGGTGCGTGACATGTATGCAGGTTGAATTCTTCACCAGATGCAGAGCGACGTGATGTATACGCTAGCTACACGTACTGCTTTAAACTGTTATTATGATCTTTGTGTTTACATTAACTATTTTCCATTTATATAAATTTTATGTAGAGACTTCAAAGTTTATATTAGTGCATATATTAATCGATGATGGCCCTGAGTAACAAGTTAAAATAATTTTATATTTGCATTTATTCTTGCGGCCTCTGACATTTTTCTTATATTTATAACTTGATAAAGGATTTCTTAGAAAAATAAATTCGCCTTTTTTTTTGTAGATTAGCTTGTCTATCAAATTGAATCTATTTTCAAATCTCTTCATTTTTAATAATAATGTCGCAAAATTCAGTACATATAAAGGCCCAACAAAGTTATTTCCGATTTATGCTATAGTACAGTACCACAACAGTAAATTTCATATATATATATATATATATATATTTCAATTGACGATACCCTTACATTATGGAAAGGTAGTTAGGGTACTATTCACTCAGTATCTAAAAGGTAAAGTGGTCCACTACAGGCCTTAGGAGCTCCTTGGGATATTAGGAGGTTAAGGCTCCCACTTTTTCTAGACTATCGGTACTTGATGTAAGCCGGGTACTTATCTCTGCCTGACGGCCCATAACAAGCATCTGGTACTCATTTCAGTTAGAGGCTGAGTCAACCCCGGGGTCACAGTACCGCCTGAAGGTTTGGTTCAGTTAAAAAATCCTGACCCATTGGGACTCGAACCCTCGAACTTCTGGCTTGTAGCATGTTGATCTTTCAAATCAACACCTCCCGTGAAGCTATTATAGTCATATATCATCAACTGGTTTCACCTTGGAAACCAGAAGAAAGACAGATTGAAATTTAGGGTTGATGAAGTTCTTTTAGCACAACAGGTCTCATGTGTAGAAAGACAATTTTTTGAAGGCACACGACCTAAAATAATGTTTCCGAAGTGTTAGAAAGACACATTTGGAGAAGGCTGCCCCCCCCCTACAAGAAAGAAGGTCAACCCATAAAAGCAATGTGTTTGTAATAAACATGAACAAAGTAAACACAAGGGAAAAAAATACACTTATTGGTGCCCAAGTGTCAAACTGCTGGTTTACGCTTTGAAGATTTATCACACCAATTTTTGAAGTTCATTCTGTTTTTTTTTTGAAGACCCTTCTCTTTGTGTAAATATTTCATTGTGTTGTTAGGTAGAGCCGGTTCTCTGAATTCTTCAAAGAATTCCTAGTGCAATTCACTGTACTACTTATGTGAGAAACTTACAAATAGGACCTATTTCAACTGTGGCACAACAATCATAAATAAATTTACACATGCAGAGATGTTACATGAGAACCATAATAAATTAAATTAATTAAATATTATATTAAGGGTTCACCATAAACAAATTGCAAAAACATTTAAATTACTCAAGATATTTCAATTTAAATGCATTATTGGAATACTGACACTGAACGGTTGGATTTAAATGCCCGTGAACTCTCCTCCCGCAACAGGGTATCGCCGGCCATTTAAATCCACCCGCTCTGAAGGGCAAAGTATCATTGCAAAAGTTTAAAATACATGAAATGTTAGTAAAGACGGAAAAGTATATAGAGCAACAGTATTATAAGAATGTAGTATGGAAAATCATAAAACAAATTATTCTAAAGTTCAGCTCCATGCCCCTCATTCATTCCTCATTTGTACCACATGTCCTCCCCATCAGAGTCTATGACATTTACTTGTTCTTATTACATCTGGTTTCCCATAAAGATTATGTAGCTCATTGTTGTGTAGACTTCTGCATTCTCTTGTCTGCTGTTCTCTCTTTGGCAAAAACTTTTCCTCAGAACATTATTCTCAAATATTCATAATCATTGCTCCTCCCTTTAAGAAAGAGTCCATGTTTAGCATCCATATAACATAACTGGGGGGAAAAAAAAAAAGTTTTATACATTTTTGGTTTAATGTTTTTAAAAGTTAGCATGAAAGCATGCATTTCCAGAATTATTTCATTGTATTTAAATAAAATACATTTTTTGAATCAAGACAATTTGAACTCTAACAGATGTAACAATTTACTTTACTGAAGTGACGCTTTGACAGAAGATAAAGATGACAAGATCAAGGATGAGTTCTATGAAGAATTAGAATGCGTATTTGATAGCCTTTCACGATATCATATGAAAATTGTCTTAGGAGATTTTAATGCAAAAGTGGGGCGGGAAGATATATTCAAACCAACAATAGGCAAATTCAGTCTTCATGAAGATAGTAACGACAACGGGGTTAGATTAGTCACATTTGCCACATCAAAGAATCTCATTGTTAAGAGCACAACATTTCAGCATAAGGATATACATAAATACACTTGGACGTCCCGAGATGGAGAAACTCGGAACCAGATAGATCATGTATTAGCGGATAAACGCTGGCACAGTAGCATCATTGATGTTAAATCAGTTAGAGGGACAGACTGCAATTCGGATCATCATCTGGTCAGAGTGAGAATCAGACAACGGCTATCGCTTATGAGAGGAACAAACGCTAAAGACGATTCTGTAAAATTTGAATTAAAAAACTTGAAAAATGATTAAATGCGGCAAGAATACCAAATCGAAATTGCTAATAGATTTGAAGTACTGGAATCTTCCGATGACAATGTGGCAAACGAAGAAGAAACTGATATAAATAAAGAATGGGAGGCTATAAGAGATACTATTAAATTGTCAGCATCAGAAAGCATTGGTTGTTTAAAAAAGAGGCAAAACAAGAAATGGTTTGATGAGGAATGTACCGACATTGTAAAGAAAAGAAAGCTAGCAAAAATGAAATGGTTACACGAGCCAAATGAGGTAAATTTAGAGCAATTGGGTAGTATTAGACGGGAAACCACCAAGCTACTAAAGAGTTAAAAGAGGGAATATTTGAGAGAGAAGATTAATGATCTTGAAATGAATGCAAAAAATAGGAACATTTGAGAATTATATCAGGAAATTAGTATAGAGAAGAAAAGCTTTCAGGCTTGAACAAACATAATTCGGAATGAAAATGGGGATATGATTGCAGATTCCAGGAGTATATTAAATAGATGGAAAAGTTACTTTAATCAGCTATTAAATGTACATACAGAACAGGACATTGAGGAGGATAATTTACAGACAGCAGAGATGTTAATCGCAGAGCCAAGTGCATTAGAGGTTGAAATGGCGATTGAAAAATTGAAGATGTATAAAGCCTCAGGTTCAGATGTGATCCCAGCAGAACTGATAAAAAACGGGGGGAGAAAAATTGATGGAAAAGATACGCTGGTTGCTTAGTATCATTTGGGAAAAAGAAGCTCTCCCAGATGAATGGAAGGAGTCAATTATCGTACCAATTTATAAGAAAGGAGATAAAACTGATTGCAACAACTACAGGGGCATCTCATTACTTTCAACTTCGTACAAAATTCTAACAAATATATTAGTAAGCAGACTTACTCCCTATATTGATGACATTCTAGGAGATCATCAATGTGCATTTAGAAGAAACAGGTCTACAACAGATCAGATTTTTAGTATAAGACAGATTTTAGAAAAGAAATGGGAATATAATGGCACTGTACATCAACTGTATGTAGACTTCAAAAAAGCATATGATTCAATTAAGAGGGAGAAGTTATATAGTATCCTGCTGGAGTTCGGAATTCCTAAAAAGTTAAGTTAGACTTATACGAATGTGTCTAAATGGCACAAAGAGTAGGGTGCGTATAGGCAAACAGTTTTCGGACAATTTTGAAATCCAGAATGGGTTGAAGCAAGGAGATGCACTATCTCCTCTACTATTTAATTTTGCACTAGAGCATGGCATTAAATCTTTAGAGAATGAGGAAGGCTTACAACTGAATGGTACTAATAAACTGTTAGTTTATGCTGATGATGTAGTATTGTTGACTGATAGTGAAGAGATACTAAAGGACAACACGCACACACTATTGAGTAACACTAAGAACTTAGGACTGGAAGTAAATATCAATAAAACTAAATATATGGTCACAAGTAGAAATTCATTATATAATGGAAATGGACAGCTAATGACAAATGAGGGAAATTTTGAGGAAGTGGCTGAATTCAAATACCTAGGAACAATAATCACAAATAGGAATGAGATGCACAAGGAAATTAAACATAGGCTCAATTCTGGAAATGCATGCTATTATGCATTGCAGAGACTCTTGATGTCCCAACTCCTTTCAAAAAACATTAAACTGAAACTATATAAAACTATTATTCTACCAGTTATATTATATGGGTGCGAAACATGGACTCTTACTTTAAGAGAGGAAAGGAGATTACAAGTATTTGAGAATAAAGTACTTAGGAAAATTTTTGGACCAAAGAGAGATGAACAGACAGGTGAATGGAGAAGACTACATAACAATGAACTACATGGTCTTTATAGCAAGCCAGATATAATAATGGTTACACGAGCCAAATGAGGTAAATTTAGAGCAATTGGGTAGTGTTAGACGGGAAACCACCAAGTTACTAAAGAGTAAAAAGAGGGAATATTTGAGAGAGAAGATTAATGATCTTGAAATGAATGCAAAAAATAGGAACATTAGAGAATTATATCAGGGAATTAGTATAGAGAAGAAAGGGTTTCAGGCTAGAACAAACATAATTCGGAATGAAAATGGGGATATGATTGCAGATTCCAAGAGTATATTAAATAGATGGAAAAGTTATTTTAATCAGCTATTAAATGTACATACAGAACAGGACATTGAGGAGGATAAGTTACAGACAGCAGAAATGCTAGTCGCAGAGCCAAGTGCATTAGAGGTTGAAATGGCAATAGAAAAATTGAAGATGTATAAAGCTCAGGTTCAGATGAGATCCCAGCAGAACTGATAAAATCAGGGGGGAGAAAAATTGATGGACAAGATACGCTGGTTGCTTACTATGATTTGGGAAAAGAAGCTCTTCCAGATGAATGGAAGGAATCAATTATCGTACCAATTTATAAGAAAGGAGATAAAACTGATTGCAACAACTACAGGAGCATCTCAGTACTTTCAACTTCGTACAAAATTCTAACAAATATATTAGTCAGCAGACTTACTCCCTATATTGATGACATTCTAGGAGATCATCAATGTGCATTTAGAAGAAACAAGTCTACAACAGATCAGATTTTTAGTATAAGACAGATTTTAGAAAAGAAATGGGAATATAATGGTACTGTACATCAACTATACGTAGACTTCCAAAAAGCATATGATTCAATTAAGAGGGAGAAGTTATATAGTATCCTGCTGGAGTTCGGAATTCCTAAAAGTTAGTTAGACTTATACGAATGTGTCTAAATGGCTCAACGAGTAGGGTGCGTGTAGGCAAACAGTTTTCAGACACTTTTGAAATCCAGAATGGGTTGAAGCAAGGAGATGCACTATCTCCTCTACTATTTAATTTTGTACTAGAGCATGCCATTAAATCTTTAGAGAATGAGGAAGGCTTACAACTGAATGGTATTAATAAGCTGTTAGTTTATGCTGATGATGTAGTACTACTGGCCGATAGCGAGGAGATACTAAAGGCCAACACGCACACACTATTGAGTAACACTAAGAAATTAGGACTGGAAGTAAATATCAGTAAAACTAAATATATGGTCTCACGTAGAAATACATTATATAATGGAAATGGACAGCTAATGACAAATGAGGGAAATTTTGAGGAATTGGCTGAATTCAAATACCTAGGAACAATAATCACAAATAGGAATGAGATGCACAAAGAAATTAAACATAGGCTCAATTCTGGAAATGCATGCTATTATGCATTGCAGAGACTTTTGATGTCCCAACTCCTTTCAAAAAATGTTAAGCTGAAAATATATAAAACTATTATTCTACCAGTTATATTATATGGGTGCGAAACATGGACTCTTACTTTAAGGGAGGAAAGGAGATTACGAGTATTTGAGAATAAAGTTCTTAGGAAAATTTTTGGACCAAAGAGAGATGAACAGACAGGTGAATGGAGAAGACTACATAACAATGAACTACATGGTCTTTATAGGAAGCCAGATATAATAAGAATAGTTAAGTCTCGTAGACTGCGATGGGCAGGACATGTTGCGCGTATGGGGAATGAAAGACGTGCATGGAAACTTCTTGTAGGAAAGCCAGAAGGAAAACGCCCAGTTGGTAGACCAAGAATGAGGTGGGAGAACAACATTAACTATGATTTGAGGGAAGTAGATTATACAGGGAATGATTGGAAAGCATTAGCTCAGGATAGGGATGTATGGAGAGCTTATGTCCGTGCGGCCATGAACCTACGGGTTCGATAGTGCCAGTGAGTAAGTAAGTAAGATATAATAAGAACAGTTAAGTCTCGTAGACTGCGTTGGGCAGGACATGTTGCACGTATGGGAAATGAAAGACTTGCATTGAAGCTTCTTGTAGGAAAGCCAGAGGGAAAACGCCCAGTTGGTAGACCAAGAATGAGGTGGGAGAATAACATGAACTATGATTTGAGGGAAGTAGATTATACAGGGAATGATTGGAAAGCATTAGCTCAGGATAGGGATGTATGGAGAGCTTATGTCCGTGCAGCCATGAACCTACGGGTTCGATAGTGCCAGTGAGTAAGTAAGTAAGTAAGTAAGAAGTGACGCTTTGAGGTTATGTATTATTGAACTGGAATTGAGAACAAACACTTCTACAATAGAATTACTCACAATAAAAGATACAAAACAAAAATTAACTTTCATATATTTTATGTGGTGGTGGTCTACAGAGTGTTCTATCAGTCTGTTCCAAAAAGTCTCCGACAAGTCTAGGTCGGAAGTCTTTGTGTGTTGTTTTGGCCCAATGTTGATAAAGTTGACTTCAAATCACAAAATGTCTGTACTCAATATACTAGGGAGTCGTCTACAGGCTGTTCTAAAACCCTGTTGCAAAAAGTCTCAGACAAGTCTAAGTCGGAAGTCTCTAATGTGTTGTATTGGCACTAATGAAGTCAGAAGCAGAAAACTATATAGAATGGTCAAGTCTAACAAATGAAAAAAATAATTTCTTGGTTGAGTAAACCAGCTATAATGGCTGGGGGACTCGACATGCTGACCACATGTCACCCATGCACTGGCTAGATGATCTACCTTTGTGATTGACACATGTGGGTGTGAGGTCAGCAGCTGGCTGGTAGGTTAATTATTCTTAGATTATTAGGCATCCCTTTTCTCTTAGGTCTTACTATCCCACAACACGTCATATCGCTTTAGAATAATTAGGCCAAGAAAAAGGTACATTTCTGATTCTGTCATGTCACCACCACCATCAGATTCCCTGTGCTGTGAAATTTGAATGACCAATCTTTGCAATAAATCCCCAAATCTATTAAAAAAAGTTAATAAAATTCAAATTCCAAACGTTTATTAAAAATGGATGTACACTAACTTATCTGTTCCTAACATTGTTGCAACCAGCAATAACGGTGGAAACTACATTGGAATAACAGTAATATACACTGTGGAGAAAATAGCAATCAGCATCACATTATTGTTTAACAGTATCACTCATAATGTTAGTGTTTTGCATATTTAAATAAATACTTAAAAATTGTCAAATAAAGTTATAAAAATTGTTTGAAAAACGTTTAAGATATTAAAAAAGTTAGTAAATACAGAAGAAGAACTACAGTTTACAACAAACTGAAAAAATCAAGGGTGAGAAAATTTGTAAAACTTTATTGTGATTTCCACCATAAATTTTCTGAGTTCTACAGAATAACACTGCGCATGTGCAAATTTTTATAAAGTAGACACTAGATGGAACCAGGTAGCTATGAAACTGATGGGATCAACCTTCACAATAAATTCCCAAATATTTATTAGAAATGGATTACACAAACTTCTCCTTCCTAACGTAACAAAATAAATTATGTGCACAATATTTAATGAAGTGTACATTAATCTGATGTACACTAACCTGTCCCATCAGAACATAACAATATCAAGTTAATTTCATTAATTATGTGTGGAATTAATTGCAAATGTTGGTAACTCTACTTTTACTGACATATTATGAAGTTACATTAAGCATTCGAGCATGCACACTGTAATTCTGTAGAACTTTGAAAATAAATCATTGCATATGTAAATAAATATTTAATAATTATAAAAAAAATGGCTCAACTGCACTTCTACTAGCGCTTGATTTTTCAGTTATATTGACGTAAACTATAGTTCTTTTTCTGTATTTACTAACATTATTTAATATTTTAAACTTTTTCAAACAATTTTTATAACATTATTAGACAATTTTAAGTATTTATTTAAATATGCAAATCACAATATTATGACGCTGTTAGACAATACTGTGATTCTAACTGCTATTTCCTCCACAGAGTATATTACTTAGTCTATGATTTTTCTATCGCTGTTTTGGGTCATCGCTGGTTGGATCAGCGTTAGGGAGTGATAAGCAAGTGTACACCTATTTTTAATAAACATTAGGTAATTTTAATATTACTAATATATTTTTAACATAGATTTGGGGATTTATTGCAAATATTGGTCATTTAAATTTCATAGCGACACATAGTAATCGAGGATGATAATCGATATGTGGTTCGATTGTGGGTTATCATTGGCTCTATAAACTCTGGCACATGTGCACTGTTGTTCTATAGGACTTCAAAAATATTTCACGCTAGTTTAAGTGAAGTTTCCAAAAAAATTATAAGATTTGTTGTGAAACTTTTAAAATAGTACGACATGTTAGTAAAGACAGAGGAAGTATGTAGTGCAACAGAATTACAAGAATATAGTATGGAAAATCAAGTGGAATTCAAACTAAAGTTTTTTCGATGATCATTAACTAATTGTCAGAAACATTATAAACATGAACATACCTCAAGACGTTAATAACTCCATTCAACTATCAGCTAAGACACAATCTTCTTAAAGTCCTTGTTTCTTTTGCCTTTCACTTCAACACAGTACCTAAAAATAGAATTAAACAGTATTATTTACTGATACATTTATTATGAGCATGTATAAAATTCATCATCATCATCATAGTACATTCACAAATTTAGGCCATTTGTTGACCTGTTTCGGCCTCAAGAGAAACACCATCCAAAAGTCTTTTGAGTGGACGTCCTGGTCTTCTTCTTCCTGCAGGTTGATATCTTAACATTTGTATGGGTATTCTGTGATCTTCCATTCGATGAACATGTTGCATCCATCTTGTCTTATAATCAGAAATTTTGTTTTTTAAAGGTTCCATGTGTAATTCTTCTAAGATGTCTTCATTTTTTTTGTGATCTAGTAGTGTGTATCCTGCAATCCTCCAAAGGTATCTCATTTCAGCAGATCTAAGTCTCTGTATATCCTTCTGTTTCAACGTCCATACTTCGCTACCATACTAAAGAGTTGGAAGAGCCAGTGTTTTATACACTTTTAATCTTGAATGCTTTTGGACTAACTGTGGCTTGAAGATAGAATTTATTAACCCTAAAATTCTTAAAAATTTAGACATTTTTGCATTTACATCCTTTTCTTCTTCATATGAGATATTGCATCCTAGATATGTAAAATTATTCACCTGCTCCAAAATTTTATTGTCCAGTACAATTTTACTTCTGACAGGATCTACACCTTGAAATGCCATAATTTTTTTTTTCTATAGATATCTTCAAACCATATTCTTCTGTAATTTTGTTAAGTTCATACAGACCTTTCTGTAGATTATCTTCTGAATTTGTTATTATTATTTGGTCATCTGCAAACAATAGGGTGTTTAATTTTCTATTTTCTGATATTCTTATTCCAAATTTATATGTCTTGTTCCAGCAACATATTACTTCATTGATATAAATTACAACCAGTGTTGGGGATAGGGGGCAGCCTTGTCTCACTACGATTTATAATTCCTTCTTCAGAAAATCTGTTATTTAATTTAATCTTTATGGTGTTGTCTTTGTAGATATTTTGTATGTTCTGCAGAAGTAAATTTGGTATATTTCTGTCTTCCAATATATTTAAGAGTTTTGATCTCTTGACTGTGTCAAATGCTTTTTCAAAATCTATGAAAGCAAAATGTGTTTCTAAGTTGAATTCTCTTCTTTTTACAAGCAATAATTTAACAGAAAATGCTGAATCAATACAAGATCGTCCTTTCCTAAATCCATTTTGACATTCCATAAGGAATTTTTCACTGAACCTTTTCAATTTTCCATTTAAAATGTCTGCATAAATTTTGTAGCATATGTTTAACAAACTGATTCCCCTATAGTTGTCCATTTTTCTCTTGTCTCCTTTCTTGAACAGGGGTATAACAATGCTTGTCTTCCATTCTTGTGGTATATCTGCATTTTTGAATACATTATTAAAGAAGGACAACAGTCTTTCATGGAACTGTTTGCCTGCATATTTGTACAATTCAGAATTCAAGCCATCTGTGCCAGTTGCCTTCCCATTTTTCAATTTCCGTAAACTATTGTTCAATTCTTCCAATGATATTATGGAATCTGTCTCATTATTATTTCGGAAAATTGTATCTTCATAGCTATTGTCAGTCCAAAGACTTTTATAATAATTGAAAAAATCTTCTTTTGTTACTCCGCAATTAATTTTGGTAGATTCTTTAATATCTTTATTCAAATGTTTTAATATTTTGAAGGCATTAGGTTGGAGCTTATGCAAGTTTGATTCTAAATGTGTAACAAAATTTAACCATGTTTTCCTATGTCTCTTTCTTATTTCCCTCTTAACAATAGCTCTACAGCGTTTGAATTCTATTTCATTTTCTACTTTCTTTGTGTTCAAATATTTTTTATAAGCTGCATTTTTCTCTTCAAACAATTGTTTTATTTGATCATCCCAGATTTTTAGAGTTCTATTTCTTCTTTGTTGTATATTTACTTTTCCTAAAGTTTCATTAGCTGCATTTTGAATTATCATTTTAATGTCTTTCCATTCTTCTTCGACATTATTACTTTCTGGAGTTGTAGCCATATATTGCTGAATTCTTCTCAAACATAACCATTTAATGCTGTTATCATAAAATAATTTTACCTTGTACTTTTGTTCTATGCTCTGTTGTTGTTTCTTCTTTTTTAACCATCTTGGTGGAAACCTTATTTTTGCTTCTACAAGGTAGTGATCTGAACCAATATCATACCACCTGTAGGCTCTGACATCGAGAAACAATTTAAAAATCTTATTATTTGCAATGAAATAATCAATGATTGATTTTGAGTCCTGACGATGCCAAGTATACTTATGTATGTTTCTATGATTGTAAAAGGTATTCGTTATCCTCAGTTCATTGTATATAGCAAAATCTGTTAATCTTGTCCCATTCCTATTGCTGGTTGGTTCGCCAAATGTTCCAATATTATTGTTGACTTGAGCATTGCCCACTCTGGCATTTAAATCTTCTATTATGAGAATGTAATCATTTCTATTTATTTTGCTATAAATTTCTTGTAATATTTTATAGAATTCTTCATTATCTTCTTCGCGGCCTTCCTCTGGTGCATATACACCAAGAACTGTCAAATTACCTCTATTTATTTTTAGTCGAAGCTCTAATATTCTTTCATTCCAGTAAAGTGTAGTGTTGAATTTTATTTCTTATGGTTTTATTAATCCAAATCATTACTCCAGCTTGTCCATGGGTTTTCCTGTTGACACCGCTATATATTTGTACATAATTTTGTTTCTTTTGTTCCTTTAAGTTTCTTCTTAGTCTCTGTAGTTACTGCAACATCAATGTTTCTATTCTTAAATATACTGTCTAGTTCCTCTTCTTTTTCATGGATGCTTCGGACATTCCAGGTTGCATATCTTGCAATATCATTGTGCCGTTTTCTTTTAACCACATTTCTTTGCTGTGGGTCGTCATATTTCAATTCCTTCTGGATTTTTTCATGTTGAGACTTGAAAGTAGTTTTGAAGTTCCTTAGGACAGGCTACTGGCCCGACGCTAAGTAGTCCAGTGGTAGGGCTGCTACCGTTTAGTCTCTGGACAGACATTAGGATACCAAATTTACTCAGTACCCGATGGAACGGTTAAACCGCCGTGACTTGGTCCTCAGAGCCTCGTTTGTGAAAATAGGTTGTACCACGAGAAGGTGAGGATGAGAATTGGGTAGGACAGGTTATACACACGTCACTACCCCTTACAACCCATGTATAAAATTAGTTAATCAAAATCAGTATTACAGACAGTATAAAAATGCCGGTAGCTCTCAATAGAATGAGTAAAACAGTAAAAAATACTAAAAATTATGTTCTTTCAAATATTATTCAAGAGTTAAGTGTATCAAAATTAAACTATAAGAAATACAGGTATATTTTGGAAAATATAAAGGTTAGCCTCGTATTGAATAGTTAGCCTTAAAGGTTAGGTTTTAAGTTTATCTTGAATTAAATTTTCTAATAAATAAAACTTATAACGTTAAAAACAAAAGTTAATCTTAAAATACAACACGTATACACAAGAACATAACCTATATATTATTATATTCAATTACATTTAATTCGTTATAAAATATAGACGTTATATATTTTTTATTTGTACGTTGAGGTACTACTATATTTGAGATTCAAAATGAGCATTTTCGTAGTTGTATTTAAAGTATATCTATATATCTCACCTTTCTTTGCAAAACAGCTACTTGTTGCCTCCAAATTCATTTTAATAAAAAAATTGCTTGAAGTCTCTATGTTCTCTATGTCTCTATCCTCTTCGGTTCTCTATGATCGTCTATGATAGAAAAGAGAGAAGACAGAGAACGGATAGAGAACGGCTAGGGTTAGTTCAATTTCCTGAGGCTAGTCGGCTCTTGCATCGAAAAAAACAAAATGTAATCCTTTTTACCGCATTGCCATATGTTGATTTAAACGTACCTGTTCCCGCCTGTATCTAGCATGACGTCACTATCGGTGAAAAATTACTTGAGTAGAGAAACGACTGCGCGACTGATATTCGGTTTTCAGCTAGGAGCCAACGTCGTTTTTTCTAAAAAAGTTAGAAATCCACCCTTTCACTCTACATCGACATAAACAACAATAACTAGTAGCAGATGCTCGTCCTGCTGGTGATGGAAGATCATTTTGAAAGGCCAACAGCTAAAGTTGCTGCTTCAGACACTTTGAGTCTACATCGTCATAAAAACAATACCTAGTAGCAGATGCTCATTCTGCTTATGATGGAAGTTAACTTCCGAAAGGCCTCCAGATAAAGTTGCTGCTACAGACACTTAGAGTCTATATCGTCATAAACAACAATAACTAGTAGCAGATGCTCACCCTGCTTATGATGGAAGTTAACATTATAAAGGACTCCAGAGGAAGTTGCTGCTACAGACACTTTGAGTCTATATCGTCATAAACTACAATAACTAGTAGGATATGTTCATCCTGCTGATGATGGAAGTTTACATTAGAAAGACCTCCAGATAAAGATGCTGCTACAGACACTTTGGGTCTACATCGTCATAAACAACAATAACTACTAGTAGAAGCTCATCCTGCTGATAATGGAAGTTAACTTTTGAAAGGCCTCAAGATAAAGTTGCTGCTACAGACACTTTGAGTCTACATCGACATAAACAACAATAACAAGTAACAGATTATCATCCTGCTGGTGATGGAAGTTAAATTTTGAAAGCCCTACAGATAATGTTGCTGCAACGGACACTTTGAATCTACATTGTCATAAACAACAATAACTAGTAGCAGATCCTCATCCTGCTTATGATGGAAGTTAATTTCCGAAAGGCCTACATATAACGTTGCCGCTACAGACACTTTGAGTCTACATCGTCATAAACAAGAATAACCAGTGGCTAGTGAACATCCTGCTTCTGATGGAAGTTAACTTCGGAAAGGCCTCCAGATAAAGTTGCTGCTACAGACACTTTGTATCTACATCGTCATAAACAACAATAGCTAGTAGCAGATACTCACCCTGCTTTTGATGGAAGTGAACTTTTGAAAGGTCTCCTGATAAATTTGCTGCTACAGACACGTTGAGTCTACATTTTCATAAACAACAATAACTACAAGCAGATGCTCATCCTTCTGATGATGTAAGTTAACTTCTAATGGCCTCCAGATCGTGTTGCTGCTAGAGACACTTTGAGTCTACATCGTCATAAACAACAATAACTTCTAGCAGATGTTCATCATGCTTATGATGGACGTTAACTTCCGTTAGGCCTCCGGAAGAAGTTGCTACTAGAAACACTTTGAATCTACATAGTCATAAACAACAATAACTAGTAGCAGATGCTCATCCAGCTTATGACGGAAATTAACTTTTGAAAGGCCTCCAGACACTTTGAGTCTACATCGACATAAACTGCAATATGGATACACATAGTAGGCCGTGACTTTGATTATGGTTAACGTGAAATTCTCTTGCTATATTTGAGTATTTTTGGGTTGTTTAAGTGATTTATTTGTTCAGTATTGCGTTATATGATGTATATGATTGTAGGTGATTATTTATAATAATAATTTTATTAATTGGGTGCAGTTTTAATTGAAATAATAAGATTTATATTTTATATTTCATGTAACTAGGGTAAACAAGTCCCTAATTACATATAAACATTGAACATATTTTTCAAGATAATTAATTGCATTTGTGATAAAGACACATAATAATAATTATATTATCAAAATGATGGACAAGTTGAAATCAACAGCCACCACATGCACCATCAACTCTAGTACCGACAATATGACGAAAGAAGAAGAAAACGATATAGATAGTGCGCTCAATACTTTAATGAGTGTCATGGAAATAAGTGGAAATTTGCGAAAAGACTTGAAACAGAGAATTATGAAATCTGTAAGTACCATAAGGAATGAAATTGTTAAGATTAGCAAGTTCATAACTGAGAGATACGAAGAAAATAATAAGTTAAAATCCGAGATTAAAAGCGTCAGAGATGAACTTATCGCCCTGCTGTCAGGTCTGAACTCGGGACAGTTGGCACCACCTATGGACGTCAACAGGCAACATTCTCCCAGAGAACCTAGGAATGCTAATCTTCATCTGGCAACTACCAGCGAACATAAGAACCTTTATTCAGAAGTCCTGAAGGACAAGATAGAAAGAAAATACAAATTGACAATCATACCAAAAGGAAATGATCAATCGGCAGAAGCAATTAAACAACATATTAAAGATAACATAAATCCTACCGACCTGAAAGTGGACATTAAAACATTCAAAATTTTCAAAGACGGAAGTGGAAGAATCGAAATTGAAACCGAAAGCAAAAATTAAATCAATATACTCAGCTCAACAATTACCTCAAAATGCGGAAATCAGTTAGAAGTACATGTACCAAAATTGTTAAATCCAAGGATGGTAATATTCAATGTACCGGAAGATGTAAGAATCGAAAATGCATCCAGCATTATAATAACACAAAACCCAGAACTTATCCTCAAGGAAGATGACATTCAATCCAAATTTAAATATAAAACCAAACCAAATAAGTTTAATTTAGTAGTGGAAGTGAACTCTCAAACCCGGAGAAGATTACAAGATAACAAGCTGAAGACCGGATGGACAATTTGCCACCTGAATGATTATCTCGCTGTTTCAACATGCTTAAAATGCAGTAGACCTGCAGTAGACTGTCACACACACAAAATAAATGTACACGAGAAGAAACATGTCCCATGTGTGCAGGGAAACACAAATTAAAAGAATGTACAGCTCCAACTTCAGACTACAAATGTATAAACTGTGTAAATTACAATACTTACAACAAGAAAGAAAAAAATATGTGAAAATCACACATCACTAGACAAGAACTGCCCTATGATGTTTTGTTATTGATTTAACATTTCTCACTGAAAGATAAATTATATTTGAAGAGAAAAATTTTCGCCTAGACCGAGACTCGAACAGACGCAAATTTTTCTCCTCACAAAAAAAAAAAACAAAAAACTGCCCTAGTACCAACGCTAACAAAACGTAGATGTATGCCAATAAATCTACAGCACACAAGAGCAGCTACAGATATCCTCATGGAACTGATTGTAAAAAGTAAAATAGACATGGCATTTATACAAGAGCCTTACACATTTCAACCAAAACAAAACTCATGGAATTATAAAAAGATATCGAACATATACATCCGGAACAGGGAAGAAGAGAGCGCCCATATATTTTAGTAAATTATCTAATTGTAAACACTTTAATTTCATACTTATTTAATAAGAACACTATGCATGTAGTATTACTCCACGTAATGGAGCATGTAGATGAATAATAAAGAAATAATAAAAATACTAGCAGAAGCTTACCCTGCTGATGATGGAAGTTTACTTTAGAAAGGCCTCCAGATAATGTTGCTGCTACAGACACTTTGAGTCTACATGGTCATAAACAACAATAACTACTAGCAGAAGTTCATCCTGCTTATGATGGAAGTTAAATTTTGAAAGGCCTCAAGATAAAGTTGCTGCTACAGACACTTTGAGTCTACATCGACATTAACAACAATAACAAGTAACAGATTACCATCCTGCTAGTGATGGAAGTTAAATTTTTAAAGGCCTCAAGAAAAAGTTGCTGCTACAGACAGTTTGAGTCTACATCGACATTAACCCTTAAATTCATAATGTATCCTTTCAGATGCACCAGTTGGTTCAGTTAATTTAAGAGTTTAAATAAATCAGAAGAAAACGAACAAAAAGAAACCATTTAAATGTATGTCTGATTTTACAATATACCTATTAATAACAGTTATACAATATTCCATTTTCATTGCGGTCCGCCACATTCAATTAACTAACAGAAGAAATTTGTGTTTTGCCAATTTAAGGGTTAACTACAATAACAAGTAACACATTATCATTCTGCTGCTGATGGAAGTTAATTTTTAAAGGCCTCAGGATAAAGTTGCTGCTACAGACACTTTGAGTCTACATCGACACTAACAACAATAACAAGTGACAAATTATCATCCTGCTGGTGATGGAAGTTAAATTTATAAAGGCCTCAAGATAAAGTTGTTGCTACAGACACTTCGAGTCTACATCGACATTAACAACAATAACAAGTAACACATTATCATTCTGCTGGTGATGGAAGTTAAATTTTGAAAGGCCTCAAGATAAAGTAGTTGCTACAGACACTTTGAGTCTACATCGACATTAACTACAATAACAAGTAACAGATTATCATCCTGCTGGTGATGGAAGTTAAATTTATAAAGGCCTCAAGATAAATTTGTTGCTACAGACACTTCGAGTCTACATCGACATTAACAACAATAACAAGTAACACATTATCATTCTGCTGGTGATGGAAGTTAAATTTTGAAAGGCCTCAAGATAAAGTAGTTGCTACAGACACTTTGAGTCTACATCGACATTAACAACAATAACAAGTAACTGATTAACGTCCTGCTGGTCATGGAAGTTAAATTTTGAAAAGCCTCAAGATAAAGTTGCTGCTACAGACACTTTGAGTCTACATCGTCATAAACAACAATAACTACTAGCAGAAGTTCATTCTGTTGATGATGGAATTTAAATTTTGTAAGGCCTCAAGACACAGTTGCTGCTACCGACACTTTGAGTCTACATCGTCATAAACAACAATAACTACTAGCAGAAGTTCATCCTGCTGGTGATGAAAGTTAACTTTTGAAAGGCCTCAAGATAATGTTGCTGCTACAGACAGTTTGAGTCTACATCGTCATAAACAACAATAAAAACTAGCAGAAGTTCATTCTGCTGATGATGGAAGCTAAATTTTGAAAGGCCTCAAGATAAAGTTGATGCTACAGACACTTTGAGTCTACATCGACATTAACAACAATAACAAGTAGCAGATATTCATCCTGCTGGTGATAGAAGTTAAATTTTGAAAGGCCTCACGATAAAGTTACTGGTACAGTCGCTTTGATTCTACATCGTCATAAGCACCAATAACTACTAGCAGAAGTTCATCCTGCTGATAATGGAAGTTAAATATTGAAAGGCATCAAGATAAAGTTGCTGCTACAGACACTTTGAGCCTACATCGTCATAAACAACAATAACTACTAGCAGAAGTACATCCTGCAGATGATGGAAGTTAAATTTTGAAAGGCCTCAAGATAAAGTTGCTGCTAGAGACTCTTTGAGTCTACATCGCCATACACAATAACAACTAGTAGCAGAAGTTCATCCTGCTGATGATGGAAGTTAAATTTTGAAAGGCCTCAAGATAAAGTTGCTGCTAGAGACTCTTTGAGTCTACATCGTCATAAACAACAATAACTACTAGCAGAAGTACATCCTGCAGATGATGGAAGTTAAATTTTGAAAGGCCTCAAGATAAAGTTGCTGCTAGAGACTCTTTGAGTCTACATCGCCATACACAACAACAACTAGTAGCAGAAGTTCATCCTGCTGATGACGGAGGTTAAATTTTGAAAGGCCTGAAGATAAAGTTGCTGCTACAGAAACTTTGAGTCTACATCGACATTAACAACAATAACAAGTAGCAGAATATCATCCTGCTGGTGATGGAAGTTAAATTTTGAAAGGCCTCAAGGTAAAGTTGCTGCTACAGACACTTGGTGTCTACATCGACATTAACAACAGTACCAAATAATAGAATAATATCCTGCTGTGGATGGAAGTTAAATTTTGTACGGCCACAAGATACAGTTGCTTGTACAGACACTTTGAGTGTACATCGACATTAACAACAATAACAAGTAACAGATTATCATCCTGCTGGTGATGGAAGTTAAATTTTGAAATGCCTCAAGATGAAGTTATTGCTACAGACACTTTGAGTCTACATCGATATTAACAACAATAACAAGTAAGAGATTAACATCCTTCTGGTGTTGGAATTTAAATTTTGAAGGGCCTAAAGATAAAGTATCTGCTACAGACACTTTGAGTGTACATCGACATTAACAACAATAACAAGTAACAGATTATCATCCTGCTGGTGATGGAAGTTAAATTTTGAAAGGCCTCAAGATGAAGTAGCTGCTACAGACACTTTGAGTCTACATCGACATTAACAACAATAAAAAGTAACAGATTATCGTCCTGCTGGTGATGGAAGTAAAATTTTGAAAGACCTCAATATAAATTTGCTGCTACAAACACTTTGAGTCTACATCGAGATTAACAACAATAACAAGTAACAGATTATCATCCTGCTGGTGATGGAATTTAAATTTTGAAAGGCCTCAAGATAAAGTTGCTGCTACAGACGCTTTGAGTCTACATCGATATTAACAACTGTAACAAGTAACAGATTATCATCCTGCTGGTGATGGAAGTTAAATATCCAAAGCCCTACAAACATAGTTGCTGCTACGGACACTTTGAATCTATATTACCACAAACAACAATAACTAGTAGCAGATCCTCATCCTGTTATGACGGAAGTTAACTTCCGAAAGGCCTCCAGATAAAGTTACTGCTACAGGCACTTTGAGTCTACATCGGCATAAACAGCAATAACTACTAGCAGAAGTACACCCTGCTGATGATGGAAGTTAAATTTTGAAAGGCCTCAAGATCAAATTGCTGCTACAGACTCTTTGAGTCTACATGGTCATAAACAACAATAACTACTAGCAGAAGTTCATCCTGCTCATGATGGAAGTTAAATTTTGAAAGGCCTCAAGATAAAGTTGCTGCTACAAACACTTTGAGTCTACATCGACATTAACAACAATAACAAGTAACAGATTACCATCCTGCTAGTGATGGAAGTTAAATTTTTAAAGGCCTCAAGAAAAAGTTGCTGCTACAGACAGTTTGAGTCTACATCGACATTAACTACAATAACAAGTAACAGATTATCAACCTGATGGTGATGGAAGTTAAATTTTGAAAGGCCTCAAGATAAAGTTGCTGCTACAGACACTTTGAGTCTACATCGACATTAACAACAATAACAAGTAACAAATTATTATCCTGCTGCTGATGGAAGTTAATTTTTAAAGGCCTCAGGATAAAGTTGCTGCTACAGACACTTTGAGTCTACATCGACATTAACAACAATAACAAGTAACAGATTATCATCTTGCTGGTGATGGAAGTTAAATTTATAAAGGCCTCAAGATAAAGTTGTTGCTACAGACACTTTGAGTCTACATCGACATTAACAACAATAACAAGTAACACATTATCATTCTGCTGGTGATGGAAGTTAAATTTTGAAAGGCCTCAAGATAAAGTAGTTGCTACAGACACTTTGAGTCTACATCGACATTAACAACAATAACAGGTAAGAGATTATCACCCTGCTGGTGATGGAAGTTAAATTTTGAAATGTCTCAAGATAAAGTTGCTGCTACAGACGCTTTGAGTCTACATCGACATTAACAACAATAACAAGTAACAGATTATCATCCTGCTGGTGATGGAAGTTAAATTTTGAAATGCCTCAAGATAAAGTTATTGCTACAGACACTTTGAGTCTACATCGATATTAACAACAATAACAAGTAAGAGATTAACATCCTTCTGGTGATGGAATTTAAATTTTGAAGGGCCTCAAGATAAAGTTGCTGCTACAGACACTTTGAGTCTACATCGACATTAACAACAATAACAAGTAACAGATTATCATCTTGCTGGTGATGGAAGTTAAATTTATAAACGCCTCAATATAAATTTGCTGCTACAAACACTTTGAGTCTACATCGAGATTAACAACAATAACAAGTAACAGATTATCATCCTGCTGGTGATGGAATTTAAATTTTGAAAGGCCTCAAGATAAAGTTGCTGCTACAGACACTTTGAGTCTACATCGACATGAACAACAATAACAAGTAAGAGATTATCACCCTGCTGGTGATGGAAGTTAAATTTTGAAAGGCCTCAAGATAAAGTTGCTGCTACAGACGCTTTGAGTCTACATCGACATTAACAACAATAACAAGTAACAGATTATCATCCTGCTGGTGATGGAAGTAAAATTTTGAAATGCCTCAAGATAAAGTTATTGCTACAGACACTTTGAGTCTACATCGATATTAACAACAATAACAAGTAAGAGATTAACATCCTTCTGGTGATGGAATTTAAATTATGAAGGACCTCAAGATAAAGTTGCTGCTACAGACACTTTGAGTGTACATCGACATTAACAACAATAACAAGTAACAGATTATCATCCTGCTGGTGATGGAATTTAAATTTTGAAAGGCCTCAATATGAAGTTTCTGCTACAAAACACTTTTGAGTCTACACATCGAGATTAAACAACAATAACACGTAACAGATTATCAATCCTGCTGGTGATGGATTTTAAATTTTGAAAGGGCCTCAATATAAATTTGCTGCTACAAAACACTTTGAGTCTACATCGAGATTAACAACAATAACAAGTAACAGATTTATCATCCTGCTGGTGATGGAATTTAAAGAATTTTTGAAGGCCCTCAAGATAAAGTTGCTGCTACAGACACTTGAGGTCTACATCGACATGACCAACAATAACAAGTAAGAGATTATACCCTTCCTGGTGATGGAAGTTAAATTTTGAAAGGCCTCAAGATAAAGTTTCTGCTACAGACGCTTTGAGTTCTACATCAACATTAACAACAATAACAATTAACAGATTATCATCCTGCCTGGTGATGCAAGTTAAACTTTGAAATGCCTCAAGATAAAGTTGCTGCTACAGACACTTTGATTCTACAATCGATATTCACAACAATAACACGTAAGGAGATAACAGTCCTTCTGGTGATGGGAATTTAAATTTGAAGGAACCTCAAGATAAAGTTGCTGCTACAGACACTTTGAGTGTACATCGAGATTAACAACAATAAACAAGTTATATATTTTTCATCGTGCTGGTGATGGAAGTTAAATTTTGAAAGGCCCTCCAAGATGAAAGTTGCTGCTACAGACACTTTTTGAGTCTACATCGACATTACCAACAATAACAAGTAAGAGATTATCACCCTGCTGGTGATTGAAGTTTAAATTTTGAAAGGCCTCAAGATAAAGTTGCTGCTACAGACGCTTTGAGTCTACATCGACATTAACAACAATAACAAGTAACAGATTATCATCCTGCTGGTGATGGAACTTAAATTTTGAAACGCCTCAGGATAAAGTTGCTGCTACCGACACTTTGAATTATACCTCGACATTAACAACAATAACAAGTAAGATAATTATATACCCTGCTGGTGATGGAAGTTAAATTTTGAAAGGCCTCAAGATAAAGTTGCTGCTACAGACGCTTTGAGTCTACATCGACATTAACAACAATAACAAGTAACAGATTATCATCCTGCTGATGATGGCAGTGAAATTTTGAAAGCCCTACAAAGATGAGTTGCTGCTTACAGGACACTTTGGATCTATATTATCACAAACAACAATAACTAGTAGCAGATCCTCATCCTTTTAATGACGGAAGTTAACTTCCGAAAGGCCTCCAGATAAAGTTACTGCTACAGGCACCTTGAGTCTACATCGGAATAAACAGCAATAACTACTAGCAGAAGTACATCCTGCTGATGATGGAAGTTTAAATTTTGAAAGGCCTCAAGATCAACTTGCTGCTACAGACTCTTTGAGTTATACATCGACATTAACACCAATAAACAAGTAAGAGATTATCCACCCTGCTCATGATGGAAGTTAAATTTTGAAAGGCGTCAAGATAAAGTTGCTGCTACAAGACGCTTTTGAGTCTTACCTCGACATTAAACCAGAATAACAAGTAACCCATTACCATCCTGCTGGTGATGGAACTAAAATTTTGATAGGCCTCAATATAAAGTTGCTGCTACAGACACTTTGAGTCTACATCGACATTAACAACATAACACTTAACCAGCTTATCACCTCCTGCTGGTGTGGAGTTTACAATTTGAAAGGCCTCAAAATAACGTTGCCTGTCTACAGACACTTTGAGTCTACATCGATATTAAACAACTGTAACAAGTAACAGATTATCATCCTGCTGGTGAATGGAATTTAGATTTAAAGGCCTCAGGATAAAAGGTGCTGCTACAGACACTGTGGAGTCTACATCGTACATTAAAAACAATAACAAGTAACAGATTATCATCTGGCTGGTGATGGAAGTTAAGTTAGTAAAGGCCTCAAGATAAAGTTGTTTCTACAGACACTTTGAGTCCTACATCGACATTAACAACAATAACAAGTAACACATTATCATTGCTCGATGAAGATGGAAGTTAAATTTTGAAAGGCCTCAAGATCAAATTGCGTGCTACGGACTCTTTGAGTCTACATGGTCCTAACCTACAATAACTACTAGCAGAAGTTCATCCTGCTCATGATGGAAGTTAAATTTTTGAAATTCCTCAAGATAAAGTTTTTGCTGCTACAAACACTTTGAGTCTACATCGGACATTAACAAGAATCACAAGTAACAGATTACCATCCTGCTAGTGGATGTTGAAGTTAAATTTTTAATAGGCCCTCAAAGAAAAGTTGCTGCTACAGACAGTTTGAGTCTACATGGACATTAAACTACAATAACAAGTAACAGATTATTCAACCTGATGTGTGCTGGAAGTTAAATTTTGAAAGGCCTCAAGATAAAGTTGCTGCTACAAAACACTTTGAGTCTATATCGTCATAAACAAAACAATAACTAAGAGCGGAAGTTCATCCTGCTGATGATGGGAATTTTAAATTTTGTAAGGGGCGCAAAATACAGAGCTGGGTGCTACCTGACCTTTGAGTCTACATCGACATTAACAACAATAACAAGTAACAGATTATCATCCTGCTGGTGATGGAAGTTAAATTTATAAAGGCCTCAAGATAAAGTTGTTGCTACAGACACTTTGAGTCTACATCGACATTAACAACAATAACAAGTAACAGATTATCATCCTGCTGGTGATGGAAGTTAATTTTGAAAATGCCTCAAGAATCAAGTTGCTGCTACAGACACTTTGATTTACATCGACATTAACAACAATAACAAGTAACTGATTAACGTACTGCTGGTGATGGAAGTTAAATTTTGAAAAGCCTCAAGATAAAGTTGCTGCTACAGACACTTTGAGTCTACGTCGTCATAAACAACAATAACTACTAGCAGAAGTTCATCCTGCTGATGATGGAATTTAAATTTTGTAAGGCCGCAAAAGACAGAGTTGGTGCTACAAACACTTTGAGTCTAGATCGTCATAAACAACAATAACTACTAGCAGAAGTTCATCCTGCTGGTGATGAAAGATAACTTTTGAATGGCCTCAAGATAATGTTGCTGCTACAGGCAGTTTGAGTCTTCATCGTCATAAACAACAATAACAACTAGCAGAATTTCATCCTGCTGATGATGGAAGCTAAATTTTGAAAGGCCTCAAGATAAAGTTGATGCTACAGACACATTGAGACTACATCGACATTAACAACAATAACAAGTAGCAGATATTCATCCTGCTAGTGATAGAAGTTAAATTTTGAAAGGCCTCACGATAAAGTTGCTGGTACAGATACTTTGAGTCTACATCGTCATAAACACCAATAACTACTAGCAGAAGTTCATCCTGCTGATCATGGAAGTTAACTTCCGAAAGGCCTCCAGATAAAGTTACTGACTACGGACACTTTGAATCTACATCGTCATAAACAACAATAACTACTAGCAGAAGTTCATCCTGCTGATATTGTAAATTAAATATTGAAAGGCCTCAAGATAAAGTTTCTGCTACAGACTCCTTGAGTCTACATCGTCATAAGCAACAGTAACTACTAGCAGAAGTTCATCCTGCTGACGATGCAAGTTAAAATTTTGAAAGGCCTCAAGATAAAGTTGCTGCTACAGCCACTTTGAGTCTACATCGACATCAACAACAATAACAAGTAACAGATTATCATCCTGCTGGTGATGGAGGTTAAATTTTAAAACTCATCAAGGCAAAGTTGCTGCTACAGACACTTTTGAGTCTACATCGACATCAACAACAATAACAAGTAACAGATTATCATCCTGCTGGTGATGGAAGTTAAATTTTGAAATGCCTCAAGATAAAGTTATTGCTACAGACACTTTGAGTCTACATCGATATTAACAACAATAACAAGTAAGAGATTAACATCCTTCTGGTGATGGATTTAAAATTTTGAAGGGCCTCAAGATAAATTGCTGTGTACAGGACCTTTGAGTATACATAGACATTAAACAACAATAACAAGTAACAAATTATCATCTGCTGGTGATGGAAGTTAAATTTTGAATTGAAAGGACCTGAAGATGAAGAAGCTCTTACGAATTTGAGTCGACCTCGACCATTAACCAAACCATAAAAG